>JABWTJ010000279.1:947033-1337848 GCA_016801875.1 Solanum sitiens
AGTGCAATAGTGGAGGAATTGGCAGGATTTGGAGCTAGTGTTCATACATGTTCAAGAAATAAGAAAGAGCTTGATGAGAAGATTAAAGAATGGGAAGCAAAAGGATTTAAGGTGACTGGCTCTGTTTGTGATTTATTTTATAAAGAACAGAGAGAAGACCTTATTCACACTGTTTCCTCTGTTTTTGAGGGCAAGCTCAATATACTGGTAACTCTTCTAACTAAATATTTATTTCTTTTATTTTTATCGTTCGATGTTTAGTATTCGTATTTAAATTCGAGAGAGTTAGGATGCATTTGAGAGTAACACTATCGGTCAATTAAGAAGTTTTTTATACCCAAAATTTGAAATGGAGACTTTTAATTTAACAAGGAGTAACATATTTACTATATCACATCTTTAGATGATTTTTGATTAAATCTTATTTTTCTATAGAAGAAAGAAAAAAAATTAATGAATTGTGTTGAGTAGGGCTATTACAAATTTCTTTCATTTTTGGAGTTCGAAATTGAAATTTCTAATTCGTGAGTAAAAAGATCATAGTTCAAAATTGAAATTTCGTGAGTGAAAAGATCATATCGATACGTTCTAATATTCTATACATATTCTGATAAATCTTTTTTTTCTTTATTTTGTTCAAGAAAAGCAAGTTATTATATTAAGTACAAATTAAAAAGTTTTACTAGAACATAAAGCCTAAAGGAACTGATCATGTAGGCTCAAAATCATAATAATCTTAGCGGAAAATAAATAAAGCATGAAAATAATGGTCGCTCCAAAATACAATATCTTTTGTCATGCCCTATGTTATGTTGCTCGAATTCTTCAAAAATATCAACAGATATATCGAATCCTTCATTTTTAAAGAATCTGACATAATTACGATAATATTTTAAAATTCGAGCAACTTCAATCATGGGAAGCCTTTGTTTACATTGTTAGTTAAAGAGTTTGTCACCGTGTTTGTCTCCCGACAAATATGATGATAAATATTATACATAATTATTTAAAAACTTAGAAGTTGGTTAAAAATGAGGAAGGAGCTCTTGAAGTACATAAAAGTTAATTAAAAACACATCTTTTATAAATCTTTATTACTGTGAGAAATAAAAGCATATGTGTATTAAATATATGTAAAGAAGTACTTTTAACGTTTGTAATTCTTTAAATAGTAAAATCATATGTAGAATTAATTAAATAAATGTATTAAAAGGACGTCAAAAGTAGTATGCTGAATTTTGCAGACATATATACGTAAACAAAGTGGTCATTTGGAGACATGGAAGATGTAATGTGAAATAAGAATAGGACTATGGATGGCATAAAGCCAAATTTAGGTGACAAAGTTCCAACAACATAAATGATAAAAGACAAAAATGTTATAATATAATTCTCAACGTCACTTTCTTGTATTTATAGCTAATTCCCATCTCTTGTAACTACTTACTGACATATAGGGTCACCCTAATTTATATAGTCCAAAATATATTTGATATTTGACTAAATTTAAATTTGAAAATTTTATCTTAAGAATAATATGTTGTGTCTCAATTTATATGATACGTTTTTTTAATTAATTTTAAAAAAGAATATATAATTTTTTTATTGTAGGTGAATAATGCAGCAATAAGTATGATAAAAAGAACAGCAGATATAAGTGTGGAAGATTATTCAAAAATTATGGGAACCAATGTAGAGTCACCTTTCCACATCACTCAAATTGCTTATCCTCTTTTGAAAGCTTGTGGAAATACTGCTAGCATTGTTTTCATTTCCTCCCTTGCTGGTTCTCTAGCACTCCCTGCTCTTTCTGTCTACGGAGCCTCTAAAGGTAAAATTACATTCATTAATATCATTTTGACGAATAAATGATTTTTAATTTTAATTTTATGAATTTTGAATAGGTGCAATCAACCAACTTACCAAGTTTTTGGCATGCGAATGGGCTAATGATGGAATTCGCGTTAATACAGTCTCTCCATTCGCTGTCAAAACTAGCATTTTGAAAGCGGTAATGTCCCTAATCCAATACTATATATTAACATTTAAAGTCGTTATTTTTTTTATAAAAAAATCAAAATTCATAAAATTGAAATTCTGACAGGAGGATATTGACCCGTCATTGGTGGGGAATTATTCAGAATTGATGTGTAGAACACCATTGAAACCAATAGCAGAACCTGATGAGATATCTCCACTGGTTGCATTTCTTTGTCTTCCTGCTGCTTCACATATTACTGGTCAGATCATTCTTGTTGATGGTGGATTTTCAGCTGGTAGTTTCAAATTTCAGTCTTAATTAATTAAATATCAAAAAATAGAAAGAAAAATACAATATGGGTTGTCAAATTGTTTTTTCATATGAACAATATTGTTCTTGTAAGCTAAGGGTGGATCTATCTTTTCGCGATATTGTAAGTCATGTTTGATCATAAAAATTATTCACTCTTTTTTTCTGAAATAATGTTTCAATTTATTTTAAAATTAATTTTTGGCACGTTAAACATTACCTTGAGGTTGTATTTCAATTTGAAAAACATGTTATACTCAAGTATAGGCCCTATTTTGACTAATTAATGGTCAGAAACACATGTTAACCATCAATTTTAGCTAATTCCATATCTTAACTATTCATTCTGTGTTACCTTCTTAAAATATCACTCTCTTTTTAATAAAACACACCAAGATTTTGAGTTGGTCAAATGTTTGCTCCCGCATGTGAAAACCAATTCAATATCGAGGTGTGTTTTGATATAAAGAGAATGATAATTAAGGTTTAAAACTTGTGAATAGATGATGAATTAGTGGGTACGTAAATAGAAAAATGGATTGTTAAGATATGAAACTCGATCACAAAACTGTAATAGTTTAAATGTATTTTTTTACTATTAGCTCTTCCAAATGTTCTTTGTGAAAAATACTATCAAAGTACAATTTGAATTTCAAAAATTCTTAATGAATTGAAAAATTAAAAATATTTGAAATCTAAGCTCAACCCCCCTACTTAGTTTTGTTAATTGTTTTACAATATTCTGAAGTTCAAATAGAACAATAATTTGTTGAGTGATGGTCTAATTAATATATACTTATCTAAGTGACAGTTGTGTCATTTTCTCCTTAATAATCAACGAGTTATTAGGACTATGATTACGTAGAAGATAATCAGGAATTACTATCAATTTTCACTTTTTGTTTTTGTCAATTTCGTTGTTGGATATGACGTGAATACTGGTCTTGAACATGCTTGAGATATAGATGTGACTTTCATCAATTCTTCTATTGACTATCGACTAATTCATCTCCAAACGTCTATTTAATATGTATAGTCAATTTATAAAGCAACTAAAATAAAATAATTCAAAACTATGTGAATTTTGTAATCACACTTGCTACAAAATTTTATAACCTAGAATTATTTCTTTAAAAAGTTTTTGCAAACAACTCAAGGGAATGTATTGTTTTTCTTTTCCTCAAAGAAAGAAATATAGGGAGGTTGAAGATTAGGAAAGAAATATATTAGGTAGTTTAGTTTTTCTTATTAATATTGTTATTATTACGTTTTTACTTTTTTTTATATATTTTTTTATCTGTTGTTTACTTTGCTTTGATTGATATATTATTTATTGATCATTGTCGTTATTCTTTTTTTGTTTGTTTTTAGTGAAATTTCTTCATTG
Source organism: Solanum sitiens (assembly GCA_016801875.1). NCBI lineage: Eukaryota > Viridiplantae > Streptophyta > Magnoliopsida > Solanales > Solanaceae > Solanum > Solanum sitiens. The sequence goes on from JABWTJ010000279.1 coordinate 950,711, forward strand.
CTATATTTTCTTTCGATACGTTTTTTTAATATGTTTTACTTGAGTCCCGAGGGTCTAGCATTAGAGATAGTTTTTTTACTTTACAAAAATAAAAATAAAATTGTGAACATAACCCTCTTCCAATCTTCTAAATTGCACTTATGATTCTACATTCTTATTATAAAAAAGTGTTTAACATAAGCAAATACAAACACTAACAATGCTTTATATAATGAAGTAATATTAATGAATACAAACAATATTAAAGCAAAAGCACCATGATCCTTTTCTTGGAGGGGTTAAATTACGTAGCACAAAGCCACAAATTGGAATGTGGAGTGTTTGGTTTGTCTTTACTCAAACCCAAGAAATTAAAAAAAAAATATAGTAATATAGTCATAATTGTTAAACAAAAAACTTGTGGACAAATATAACCCATGATCTTCTCCCCAAGAAAGTGAAACAAAGTACAATAGACAAAATCCATCTTCCATTGCCAAAATAGCCAAACTCTATGACGTTGTCGGCCGGCACGGCGTTAAAAAATTATAATATATATATATAAATGATTCATTAAAAATTTAGTATATTTTTAAAACTTATACAAATATAAAATTTTGACTTTATCTCTATAATTAATAAAACAATGTACCAAAAACTATAACAAGGTTTATATATATTAGGATCAGATCTTTTCACACTTAATCAGATACTAAAGTTTGAATATCAGACTAAAGTATTCTTAATTAGTGCATGCATTATTCTTTTAATACAATTCATATTAATTGTGGAAGTAAAAGTTTCAAATACATACTACCTTATGCGGGGAAAAAAGTGAAAAACAACTAAAAGAATATGAATTAATGATGAAGATTCTCTATAGCTAGACATTAGAATTCATTGTTAATCATATTTAGTGATAAATAATTTTTTTTTAAAATATGAGTAATTTAGGGAGGAAGTTCATAACACGTGCAACAATTTTAAAGGGAAAAGGAACCAACAAAACAAGGTAAAGTGTAAGGATTTTGGGGGAAAAGTAGAAATATTTGAGCATATGAAGGAGTCCATGCCCTAATATGTTTACACAAAAACACTTCAATCTTTTTCTATATGGTTTTGCTTTAGCCCTCCCAAATGATGGCTTGAAACTTAAACTATATGTATACATGCTTAATTTATTCTTTTCACTATAAGTTTCAAATTTGAAATTTAACACTCAATACCACACCCATACATAAGTTATTAGTAGCCAATAATCTGGTACATAGTTAATTAGTTAATTAATTATAATGGATCAACTTTTAATTTGAAGCATAACTTTCACGTGTTTCAAGTTAAAAGAATTATTCTTAATTCCCGTCAAATTGGAATATACCTTTAATTTATTTGTCGGCTCGTGGTACGACAAAAGTTTAGATCCTCAAACTTATTTCAAGAGATATTAGAGATCGCTTCTTTGCGTTAGCTATAGCGGATATAAGGTAAGATAGATGTCGGTCGAAAAAATATAGAAAAAAAGGGACTGGATTAGATAAGATAAAAACGCTTGAAACTTAATTATAATGGAGACATAAATTTAAATAGGATGATTTAAAAGTCGATGATTAAAATAGAAGGTTAGTAGATGATCTAGCGTTATTTTAATTTTTTCATTAGTATTGTTTTATTACTCTTCTATTATTTTATTCTTCAATTTTAATGTCTCCTTTGCTCAGTTATTGCTACTATTCTTTTCTCAGTTATAGATTCTTTAGTATTTTTCATTTGTTTTGAATATTTTTTGATTTTTTATATGTTTTATTTAAATTGGGAATCTATCATAAATAATTTGATTTCTACTTCTTAAAGTACGTCGTATAACGTTGCATACATATGATCAATACACTTTTCAGATCTAACTTATGAGATTACGTTAAGTATGTTATAGTAAAATTTAATAAAGCGTAATAAAGAATAAGATCTATTAAATAATCTTTCAAAATAAAATAGTAAAGATATATGTTTATATATTCTCTATCTCATACTCGAAACAAAACAATGACCCGTAGCTCATTATAGACTTAGCCTGTTTAATTTAATTTATATTTCCTATTGCTAACTCGTCCAAACACTAAACCACTCCAATTGCCACCCTTAATTTAAAAATCATCTCATAATTACAATAATTTCTTGATTTAATATTGTTTCCTTGACAAAAGACAAGCATCATAAATAGTTATACCAATTGTTATTCCTAGTCGTCCATGAGCTGGCCTCACTATATATATAATATATCTACTTATAAAAATAGAACCACCAAATAATGCATGAGACGGCTAGAATTTTCATTTTTAATCAGAAGTATTATATTCAAATCTTAAAAATAAAATAAAAAATCTTGATAGAAAGTGTTAATCCTCCACTAATAGGCTTTACATGAAAAAAAAATGCAATTAATCAGAATTATTTCAAAATATCGAATACCAACAAAAATACTTTAAAAAAAATATACAATATTATTAGCACCAGCAATGAAGGATCCCACATGCATGGTCTGGTGATGACAACATTAAATTTGGTTTAGAAATTGAATATTAATTACTAGTGTGCTCAGCAGTCGCTTTTAAAGTTCCTCAATTCAGTTGGTGGATATGGACTTCAAGAAATATGTCATTATTATCATATTTTATTATTTCGAGTATTTTATATATATATCAGCCATGCCCATATTTTTTAATATAAAAATTATTTTGATACAAACAATTAGTTGACGGATGAATTGTTTACCTTATTATATGGTACCTTATTAAATGGTCTTGGATATATCTTTTACCTTATGATAAAGCTTTTAGAGTTACGTTATTTCCAAATTCCATCTCTTATTAATCGATGTGAATAATCATACGAATTATCTCATGACTCATGAGTAAACATGATCAAGACACTTTATAAAATTGCATATGAACTTCAAAGTCAGCTATAGATCTTGCAAAACTTTTCGCCCCTACAAAGATTTTTCGATTAATAGGTTTCAAGTTTAACATAAAAGTTCATGTGGGTTAATTACATATCATACGCAGGGGCGAAGTTAGCTTACTAACTTACGGTTTCACGTGAGCCCATCAAATTAGGCTATTAAGTTGTACAAAGCCCAACTCAAGCAGGATCCTATACTGTGTGTTGTTTCACATGGTAGGCAAGTCCATCCATATATTCATGTGTTCTGTATCAGTTGATATTTGTAACCGATATTTATATCAAATTAATGGTATATTGCAAAATAGTAGAAATAATTCATATATGTATTCATCAGTTAATCATATTTATTCTAACTTTAATATTTTTCACTGCTTGTTGATATTACATTCTTTCATTGATCCCTAAAAATGTTGTTCATCTCTTGAGCGAGTTAGAGAATGTCTTGGAGGCCTTACTCATCCTCCAACATGCAGCCCAAGCCCAAACTATTTCGGCCGTTGGGCTTAGTCCATGGCCCATTGGAGACAACGTAGTGAATAACTCAGTTCTAATGGATGTTGGGAAAATTACAGAAATTCTACATTTAAGTTCTCTTATTATTATAATTATCTCCTATTAGTTTTATTAATCCCTAAAATTCCTCATTTTTACTCATCAAATTAATGTATCAGCGCATCATATTAGTTGTAATGTATCTTACTTAACGATTAATGTTTCTCGCGCATCAAATTAATGCATCATCGCTTATATTATTGTATCAGTTTGAGGGATTTCTGTAATTATAAATTTATAAGGGACAAATGATAATGTTGCCTTAAAAGTATGTAATTTCTGTCATTTGCCCGATTGGAAAACTACGTAACTACACAAACATTCTTACCATATTTACTAATTCTCTCTGTAGTTTGAACTTATTTTAATTTATTTCACTATTTATAGTTTCATACATATTTTTTGTTATCAGATACAATAAAATAGGGAGATAGTTAGGCGAGAATAGTAGGGAGGCGAGCGACATTTGTCTATGCATCTTAGATACATGTGAACCACACTAAATACATACTAGATAAATATATTTTGTGTGATTCACATGTATTTGGTATACAAACACGAGCGAGATAGGAGAGTGGCGAGCGATAAAGGGGGAAGGCAAGTGAGATTTGTCTATGTATAATATTGAACAAATTATACCTGATTTTGACCTCATATATCCTGAGATACATATATATGGACATTTCACGACACATCAAAATCTGGTAAAAGTTTTAATATAACAAAATCTCGTATATTTAAGTAATTTAGCTCTTAAATAAGTAAAAATTAAGTATAATTTGCTTAGATTTTATATATTCAATAAAACAATAAAAAAAATATTATTTAAAATCATTATAAAAATTTATAAATCTTAAATCATGAATCTGCATTAGTCTACCACATTTAAGTCAAACTTTTTCATCGTAAAAAGAAGAAAATCTTCCAATTCGCCTTCGAGATATCTTCAACAATTCCGGTGAGGACGTAATAGACATTAAATATATTATGTAGTATAGTTTTAATAGTGAAGAATATATAGTATAGTTTCATCTATCTTAGTTTACAAAATTAGATAGTAGAAACATATAAAAATGTTTATTCACGTGTATATCAAAGAATAATAGTAGTAACTCAAATTTAATTAAACTTCGAATATACTCAACAAAATATAAATCACACTTGAGTTTTTTCAGGAAAAGAAAGTAAAACACTTTAAAATTTGAAAAATTTAAATGAGAACAAACATCTCTATTTATAGCCAACAAAGGATAGCTAGTATAAACATGGCTTTTATGTCTTATTAGAAAAATCATAACTCATTGAAAAAGTAAAACCCTTTAGAAAAGTCTAATCTTTCGAAAAAACCACATCTCATCGAATAGTCACAGCCCTCCAAAATAATTAGGTACAAATATAGATTTTTAAGAAGAAAAAAAACTAAAACTCGTTTTAGTATATTTCAATTCATATAAATAACTCACTCTTATTAATCAATTTAGGGAAAAATATCTGAAATATATTCGAACTTCGATCGAAATTATTGTAATGATATCAAACTTTGAAAATGATATTTTATCCTATGCACTATTTAATAATGTATTTTAAAGGTATATATTGCAAACGTGAATATAAAAAATATTGTATAATCATAAATAATAATGTGTCCACGTGAACACATATACACCTTTAAAATTCACTATTAAATAGTGCAAAGGTAAAAGGTCCTTCATAAAATTTGATATCGTAACATTAATTTCGGCCAAAATTAAAATATTTTTCTGATCCTTTTCCATCAATTTATTTAAATATGTTTAATTTCATTCAAATCCGTTCATTTTAACACTATTCAAAAGATGTTCTTTATGACCTTAGACTTATATATATATTATTATTATAAATTTATAACTTCAGACTGAGATATGTGAAAAGAGCTAAATCCTCTCTCTTTACCTAACACCCAAAGGCGCACATAGTTTTATCCTTAATGGCATTAGGAGTAAGACACCTTGATTCCTACTTTGAAGCTAACTCTTTTTTAATCATAAAAAAAGAAATTGACTTAAAAGATAATTAATTAGTGGACTAATTGATTAATTAGTGATGCAAGTTATGACTTCATCTCAAGTGGAGTCTTAATTATTTGGTCTAACAAGCAACAAAATTAAATTAGATGTCTAACAAAAAGTCATATGTGAGTATTTCATTGAATAAATTCGCACATAGTAATATAAATATAATACTAATATGATTATAGGCTAGTACGATCGACCATATTAAAAATTGATATTTTTTCATACACGTAAATAGTTTTTTATTTATTTCAATCTACTAGCAATAAACTTTAAATGAAAGTTGTGGACTAAAACCTAAGGTTTTAGAAATATTGATTGAATACAAATGTTGGATAGAATAAGTTCTTAATTAATTACGAAGACATTTTAGTTTTTAATTAGCAAATATTATTGACAAATCAGAAGACAGTTGGTGGCTAGTTACATTCAAATAGTGATATTTAGGGGGAAAATTAGTTAGAATTATATTAACCCCTAATAATTAGTTAAAATATAGAGACTTCGCCATGGGTACACAACTCTCCTAATTGCTTAATATAGTATGACACTAATAATTAAATTTCTCTTTAATTAATATTAGTTATGCAACTTGATTATTATTTTTTCCAATTATAGTATTAGGTTAAAAGTTATCAAGAAGGGTAGAAGATGAGAGAGACTTGCTTAAATGCATGGGAAGGTTATCCAATAAAAGAAATAAAAATTAATACAATTCAGAGTCTTTATAATTTTTATTTGGAAAAAAAAAAACTAGGGGAAAAAAAGGGCAATCTCCAGAAAAAATAAATAAAAATTGCATTTATTTAGAATAAATAATATAAGGAGTAAGATTACGTGATAAAGTAACTTAACTGTGAGGCATGTTAATATTTAATAGGCGCCTCAAGTATATAGTTCTGTTAATAGCAAATGACTCACCATATCTTATACTCCCTCCGTTTTCTCCGTTTTAAAAAGAATATTTCTATTTACTTTTTAGTTTGTTTTAAAAAGAATGATCCATTTTCTTTTTTGGTAACACTTTACTTTAACTTTCCACGTGGCATGTTTAAGACCACAAGATTAAAGGATATTTTGATACATTTGACATAACTTTAATTTATAACCACAAGATTAAAAAGTCTTCTTTCTTTTCTTAAACTTCGTTCCAAGTTAAAGTAGACCATCCTTTTTGAAACGGATGGAGTAATTAAAAAATATGATATAGTCACCAAATAATGAAAAACTACATATTAACTAACCAATGAAATAGAGTATAATTATTGACATAATCATCTGCCGCATATACACTGTTAACCTAATATAAATCCATTATCTAGCAGCACCTTGTTTGGATCGTTTGTATCACATTGTCAATGTTACTTAAATTTATCATATTATAATTATTTAAATTTATTTTTAAATAACGATGAAAAAGGATATTAGGTATTTGATGTGATAGCATAATTGCCTTAAATTTATTTTCTTATTTTGTCTTTACTAGTATTATTTAAAAGTAATTTTTTTTAATCCTTTGTCCAACCTTTTCTTTATAATAAGGGAAAAGGCTTAAAAATGCCCTTAACCTATTAGAAATGGTTCAAAAATGCCCTCCTTCCATCTATTGGTTTAGAAATGCCCTTAACGTTTTTCTTAGGTTCAAAAATGCCCTTTAGTTAACAGAAAATGTGATATGGAATTGTACTAAACAAGTGGCCACTTTTCATTGGTCCACAATTCTTTTATCAAATAAAAAGACCCATCCAACCCAAACCTAACCCATTTTTTGCCAGAAAGCAAGTACCAAAATTAAGTTTCCATATGTATATATAGCTAAAGTTATCATCTTTTAACTTGTAATTCAACAAAAGATTCCTTGGAAACAGCCGAATAATTGCTGTCCATCACCACAAATGCTATTTACAATTAAAAAATTAAATGCATCTACACGACATTTATGTAGCAAAAACGAGGCCTGTGTTAAAATTAGCTAAATTAAGAAAGTGGGTTTTGAATTTGATGACTCCAAGATTCAAAATTGTATTTCCAATGTAATCAAAGGATGAAAAGAACCCTTGATCGTCGAAATCAAAGTTGAAGCGATTTATTTGCGGATGATTTACCTCTTAATTTTTGCCAGAAAACAAGTACCAAATTAAGTGTTCATGTGAAAACGGGTTAGGTTTGGGTTGGGTAGGTCTTTTTATTTGATAAAAGAATTGTGGACCAATGAAAAGTGGTCACTTGTCTAGTACAGTTCCATGTCATATTTCTGTTAACTAAAGGGCATTTTTGAACCTAAAGAAAACGTTAAGGGCATTTCTAAACCAATAGATGGAAGGAGGGCATTTTTGAACCATTTCTAATAGGTTAAGGACATTTTTAAGCCTTTTCCCTTATAATAACCATGTTTCTTACTATAATTTTTTTTTTAGATTTATCATTCAAGTTGTAGATGCCTAACATTATATAACTATGGGAGAATAACGCAATCTATTTAAACATTATATTTGTTAAAATAATACAATGCAATATTATAAAATAATACGTAACAATCATAAAATCTTTAAGATTTGAATATTATGAATTTTTTGAGTTCAAAATTAATTTACCATATGATTCGATATTAGGCCTTCCATCACAATTGTTGTAGTGTTGTTTTAATTTCAAGAGTTAGATAGATTTTTTCAATATGTAGTTTTCAAATATGCAGATTTTATTTAAAATGATATACAGAGCTCATTAAAAGATTAACTCTCGAAAATTATATAAATTAAGACGGAATAGATATATATACTTATCAACTAAATTTTTTAAATACACATATAAAATCTAAGTCAAAATTACTTACTTTAGATGAACCATAATATAAATTAATTTAAGCCACCAAAGCCTAACTACCACACATTATATATTACTACTATTACTAATATATATATATATATATATATATATATATATATATATATATATATATATATATATATATATATATATATATATATATATATTAGTATCATGGGAAAACCATGGATACTAATTAAAGCATTATAAAATGCATAATCCCATACTTTATTTTTTATTTAGAATTAATAGATGTTAAATGAAAATACCTACCAAACTAAAATATTTTAATAACTAAGAATTTGTTAAAGTCAGATCAAGAGAAATAATTATAAATTGAAATTTGGTGAAATGTAAAAGTAATGTAGTTTAAATGTAGCTTTCTCGTGTGGAAGTTTTTTGCTTAGAAGATTCCTTTTATTATATTTTCTTTAGTATTTACAGCTAAGACTATCCTATCCAATAAATCACACCTTACTATATATATATATTCCCCCTTCCAAAAAGTCTTCTCCATCACTCAAAAAACAATTTCTTCTAAACTTTGCAACCAAAAAAAAATTAAAATGGAGGGGTTGATACCGTTTCTTTACAAAGCAATAGTTGGTTACAAAAATGGGATGTCTGAATCTCCTTCGACTTCTTATATGAAACTTCCAGGTGATTCAGGACGTTATGAAACGTCCGATTTACAAATTTTTGGTCATGTTGATACTATGTTTTCAACTACTTCATCATCCTCACCTTCTGCGAGTACTGTCACCAAAAGAGTAGTGTCAGGTGGAGTTCAGTCACCCGCGGCTAGGTGCCATCGGATTTCTTCTCGTGCTATGAAGTGATCGATGATCTCTTGAAGTTGAAGTTAAAGTTCAACAAATAATAACTTTTGCTAAAGGAAAATCAATAGCAAAAAGGACGTCAGACTTGTTTGGAATTAAGGGCGTAATTGTTGTTACTTTTTCACGTGTGATATAAGCTTCTTCTTTTCTACTACTAGTATTTTTATTTTTTATTTTGTTTGATGGTTTTTAGTTTGGTGTAAGTTTGAGGATTAACCAAAGGGACTTCAAACTTTTACTTACTTTGATGGTTTCTTGTTTGAGGATAACCAAAAGGCAACTCAAACTTTTGCTTTTCTATGTGTAAACATTTGAAGGTGTGTATATATTGGTTTGGTCACGTTATTTTGTGTATGTATGCAGGATATATTGACATAATTAGTACTGTTCATTTGATTTTTGTTATTCAATAAAATGTCTTTTATAAGATAATGATGAACCATAATAGTCCAAAAAAAAATAAAAAAAATAGAGGAAACACAGAAGCTTCTACTTCTGACTTTAACAAGTGAATGAACTCGTGATTAATTCCAACATAGGACTAGTGTCTGTCTATACGCATCTTTGAGAAAATATTATTACTATAAGGAATATTTTAGGAGTATTATTTATCTCTTTATGAGTAATATATATTTTTAATACTGAATCTTGAATCTATAATTATGTGACTATTTATAAAATTTGTTCCTCTAGCTAGTTTTTTAATCTAGAAAGAAAGAAAAAGAGAAATTGAAACAGATACGATAAAAAAATTATAATAATGGCCCATGCAGGTCTCGAACCTGCGACCTTCGCCTCTAACCAACTGAGCTAATGGGCCATGTTGTTTAAATTGTACTCTAAATATGATAAATTAGTGTTATTAGAGGAAGATTTCATTATGAGTCATAAACAAACAGTAACCAGATAATATGAATTGGATTTAACGAATTGTCATTTAGCCCGGTGATGAGATTAGCTGTACTGTAATTGAGTAATGACAGAAGGGAAGTTCTTTAAACTTTACAATTATGTAGTGGTCGGTCCTATAAAGCTCGATAAACCTCACTATTATGTAGTGGTCTTATCGAGTACTTAGGACATCCACATCTTCATCCTCCCAAAGTACATGGCCCCTCGGGAACATTCTCTTACATGTTTAACTTCAATGTAAAGAAGATGCCAAAGCTAAATAAGCACACCTCTCTTTATTTGACATTAGATAGGTTCTGTCTTGTCTGGAAAAATAAAGGAAATTAGAATAGATCCTCCAGATGAAACATGACATGTTAAACGTATGCAGAAAAGTTCGTTATTTAGAAGCTAGACCACAAATTAGATGCTACAGTTATTATATATTGGAATGTTCATTGAATTCTTTCTGTTTTCAGATTTCTTCTGTAAACAATGAATACAACATTCCAAACTGCTTCATGAAAAGTTGACTATTGTACAGTAATAATAGTTCCAACTGAATCCTCCAAAACTCGGGGAATGAGAACTCCCTCCACCCTTTTCCAGTTAAGCACCAAGCTTAGCTTGTGCGGTGCAAGGCTCGGACATGCAACATAAGTTACAAATCCTTCAACCTATGCAAAGCTGAAAACAAACAACTAAAGTGTTGCCGCGATTCCCCTTTTCCCTCTCCTTTCTTCTATAATTCCTTTATGATAAGGGTAAAAAGTCCAAATTTCTCTTTGCTAATAATAGAAATTAGGTTTAACTTTGCTATTAAAAATATGGATCAGATTGGTCCTTATTGACCAACGGTATAGGCATTTCAAAAAGGTGGGCTTTATTTACAAGGAAAAATATTCAAATTTGTCCTTAAGACTATATAAAATGGTCCAGATTGATTTTGAACTTTGTGATATGAATCCGAATTTCATTTTTCTCAACCAAAGTCCCTCCCTCAACCTTCTTAATCAATCATTACCATAACAAATGATTCTCTACACTCTCAGAAACACCAACTCAAAACCATCAGCACTCCACCCCCACATACTCACGAAGAACAAACAAAATATGGCTTTCACAAGCCCTCCCACGGACCGTGAAGGTCACTGTGGTCTTTCACTTGGGTTGGGGTCTGTTGGCTTAGGCCTACGGATGCAATCATGGCCCGTCATCGAGACCACGACACGTAAAGGGCCTGGTCTTATGCCTGGTTGGTTTTGCCTGGCTTACACAATCCTTCCCATAACTCGTGGGGTGGTCCACGGTCTATGAAGGGTCCCGTGGTCCACCTCTTTTAGGTGAGCATGAGCCACGGATAAGTAGACGGACCGTGAGTCCTGCCGTGGTTCACCTATTTCTGTTGTTTTTCTGCTGTAAGTCCAAGTCTGATTTTTGAGGTGTTACAGTGTTAATCCTCACTCCAAAAGTATGAGCATCCCCATAAATATGACATACAAATATGCACGACCCTTCACTACATGTAAACCTCAATCTGGACATGTCACTTTTAACAATTAATCGTTAACTTTATCTTCTTACCTAGTCCATAAAATCTGATGCATTGTCTAGCTTCTGGTATATCCTTGAAGGACATGTCACATACTCTTATATAACTTTAAATAATCATGCAAGTCTTATGATAATTTTTTTCCAGGAGCAATAACCTCTAATTCTTCTGAATCATATTCTGAAGAATCATTCACAACTTCACTTTGAGTCTCACTACAATCAGTACCAATTTCAGTAACTTCTGAGAAAAGTGATTTACCATATTGAACAATATTAGGAACATCTAAATAGTTCAAACTCTTCTACAACAAACATATTCATTATAAAGAACTCATTGGACACAAGAGATCGTAGTTTCCTAATTTCAATATTCTATTTCATAATATCTTCCAGACGGATCCCTACAATTTATTGTTGCACACCTAAAATACAAATCGAGCAGTGTACTCATTGACGATATCAAACAAAGAAAGAAGGTTTGAATTATACCTCTCCCATAAGTTGTACGACTTTTTCTTGTAAACTCATCAGTGTAAATACTTAAAATTTACTCATAATAGGTGAAAGAAACTAAATTTTTAAAAATGGAGTACTTTATAATTATAGAATTAAAAGTTAAAAAGGGACAACATTTCATAATTGTAAAAGAACAGAAAACATGAAAGATACCATATTGTTGAAGAACAAAAAAATACAAAAGGGACTACATTTCATAATTGTAGAAGAATATAACTATGAAAGAGTCAAAGAAACTAACTATTGAAGAATAAAGAAGATAAAAGTTAGCATATTTTCATACACAACTAAAAATAATTTCTAAATTATTTGGGGATCACAAATCAAGACTGCCTGTGTAAATAAACTGACACCAAATCAAGACAGTAAGCAACATAATATATATAAACAAATTATCTCGAATTTTAATCAATACTCAAAAACCTAGGCTATATATATGAACTTAAATAAAGAAAAAAAATCATACCCAAAATCCTAGATTGTGAAACTCCAAACAAGGAAATAAGAAGTTATACAAAAAAAAAAAAGATAGACTATAAAGCTTGAAGCATACTCAAAATCTTAGGCTATAAAGTTTGAAGAAGAAAAGAAATTGTACCTTTTACTATGAAGCAAAAATCTTTGCGAAGTAGAGGTTCCAAGTTCGCAACCCTCTTTGTTTGCTAGAGAGCAAGAACTCAATCGCCTATTAAGTTTTCTTGTTTCAAAGATAAATTGGTGTGTCAATGTTACATATTAGTTCGGGTGCAGATTGTATTCGAACTTGATTTATTTTAAATTGAATAGTTCATTTAATTTCAGTCGTTCACGTTCATAAGGATATATTTACTGCAAAAATATAACGAGAAAGATATATTTAGCCCGAAAATCTAACTAGGAATATATTTTATTTCTTATAGTACATGAGTATATTTGGCCCTTTGCCATTGCATTAAAAATGTGATTCAAGCTTGTCAACTTATTTGCAGGTCTGTTGGCCTTTCGAAAATAACGTTAATTCAAATTCGTGCTCTTCAACTAATTTCTGATTTTTTTTAATGATGTTGAGAATTTTGTGTCTATTATTAATTTATTAGCACACTATTTAATTATCTTATCTAAAGAAACAAACTTTAATTTGTCAATTATATATACATCCACTCTCCTTCATATTCTTCTGATCCATAAAAATGAATCCTTATTTTTTAACAGTATACATGCTTTAGTACTTATTTCATTACATATCTCTGAGTAATTATAATGTAATAACTAGTACAAGCAATCATTTTCATTTTTAAACAATTAAAACGACATGCACTTTACTATATTAAGCATACACCTACATTCTCCTCTTTCTTCTCATTTTTCCATATAAAATCTTATATTATGAATGCAAACTCGATTAAAAAGCACCATCACAAGTGCAAGCAACATAGTCGATACAATACATAATTCTTTTTAAAACAAAAAAATAATAATCGACAATACATCATTCTTTTTAAAATGGAAAAAATGATACAGAAGTCAAACGATTTTCCAATAATAATCAAAGTCTTTTCTAGAAAAAAGATTGTACTAATAAAACACCATTAGTAGTGCAAGAGGAATATGGAGAGAAAAAAACAATGTTGTCGAAATTGCTTAACTTTAAGGGGAGTGTTTATGTCCATCAAATTTAAGACAATTAAGGACTCGAGATTAAAGATTTTGGGTGCATCAAATATGATCACTAAGCTAAATTTAAAAAAAAATTAATGAAATAATGCTCTAGGTGGATTTTAACACTAGTCTTAGGGGTGGTTCCTCTACCTTATACCAACAGTAGAAAAATACTCATATGCTCCTCGTGAGTGCACTGTTAATTATATCCTAATTATTATCAATTTTTCATATATATATATATATATATATATAAATATATATATAATTTTTTCTGAAATTAACGATCGCACGTGCACCCGCATTCCTCCTAAATTATATCAAAAGGAACTTAATGTTCCACTAAATTATATCAAAAGGAACTTAATGTTCCACGAAAAATTTACTCTATAACAACAAATTTCCATCTTTCTTAATTTAAAATAAAAAGTGACAAATACATCTCAAAAACAAATTAACTATGAGAATTTTGAAAGGATTTATATTGAATGTTTCAAATTAATATTCTATTGTTGGCTATTAAAGGAGCTCGAAACTTAAATTCTAAAAATCAATTTGCTATAAGCGAACTTTGTTTTGAGTGGGTGATGTATATCTCAAAAAAATTAGTACATCAAAGGGGTTTCGAACCTAAAATTTTAAATTGTTTAATTTGGATAAGATTTGGGCTAGTTGTGGCCTGAATTTTAGTCTTAGTTTGTTGAAGTTCAAAGTTATCGTGGAATTGTATCAACTATATATTGAAGTTATATTATTATAATTGTATATTACATTGAATTTGTATGAAAATAATTTTTAAGCTTGCATGTACGTTTGTAGTTGTATCAAATTTGTATGAAAGTTGTATACAATATTGTTGTAATTGTATTAAGTTTCCAAACACTAACAATCTGACACTAGCATAATACATATACTTCATATCGATTCGATACAATTTTCATACAGAGCAGAAAAATTCTAAGTCTTGAACGAGATTCGTTCATATACAATAAATGTAAGCAAACTTTTAAGACTTGAACAAGAAATAAATATTTTACATCAACTTGATGCAGTTTTCATACACGAAAACATATATGACCAAAGTTTTAAGCCTTCAACAAGATTCAAAATGTTTTTAACAATAAAACTCTTGGTATGTAAACAAAAATCTCCTACTATATTTATATAAATAGAAAATTGTCAATCATAAGCCATAACACACCTCAAAATCCAGCATCACAAGTGCAAGAAGCACTGCCAGAACCTCTTTTATCTCTTTTACCATGAGACCACATCTTCTTGTAGCTAAGACAGCAACAAATTAGTCCTAACAATACCATGAATCCTGTTGCCATTGCTATACTCTCACCCCAATTCTTCGTATCCATTTTTGTTTAATTTAAATTTGTGTTGGAGATCGATCGAACAAACCAAAACAGAATGGTTCCGCCTAACTCAAAACTAAGAAGGGATATCCTCATCTCCTCTTGTTAAATAGGATAAACATATGAATGCATCAGTAGTATATCTTTTGTACAAAAAGATAATGTTACACTGTACACAAAGTAATTAAATTAGTATAGTTGGAGAGGAATATGGAGAAAACAAATCATGTGGTCTAAATAATTTTCAACTTTAAAAGGGTGTCTTTAGTACTAAGGAAAACACTCTTTTTTTTATAAAAAAAAAAAAAAAAAAAAAAGGTATGCAAGTGTGCATCCCCCTTCTCCTTTAATTTCTTCCTCATACTATGAGAATTTTGAAAGATTTCATATATTGAATGTGTCAAAATAATATTGTCGGTCATTAAAGGAGCTTGAAGCTTAAATTTTAAAAATTAATATATCGCAAATGAACTTTGTTTCGAGTTGCTGATACTATATTTAATTAGTTATGAAATTCATAGGTGATCTCTTTGGCTAATCTATTACTAAAATGTTCCAAAAATAATAATACTTTTTTATAATTCATAGCTAAAATGGATTATCATGAGATACTTGTTGTTTGACTATGAAATTTTGTGTGTCAATGGGGTTGTTTGGATATGATTTACGCTAGTTATGAACAGAAGTTCAGTCAAAAGTCAAAGGTCGTTGAAATTTAAAGTTATTTTGGAATTGTACTAAATATTTATTCAAATTGTTTAATAATTATATGATAAGTTCGTATGAAAATTATTTTATTTAAATTTGCATGTATGTTTCTAGTTATATTTAATTTGTATTAACACTATATGAAAATGATGAATTATTCATACGATTGAAAAAGTAAAATAAAATAAAATAATACGTAATATAAATAGCTTCAATAAAATCTAATAAATTCAAAAATAGTGATTAACGCGTTGTTAGGAGGGAGAAACACATAAGTGCAAATTATAATAACACAATTTAGACTTCCGACTTATATGATACTAACAATGATCATTCCTTTTTATTTAATTAGTACTGTAATTCCCATGCAAACTTTTTCTTGGTCGGGAATTTTTTCTTTTTCCCCATGCAACTTTTATTCTTATAAATTGTTAATTTATTTGTCCCACATTTAAATTAATACTTTTCCTCTATTCGAATCATGTTTATATAATGATATTAATATATGGTTGTAAGAAAAGTGCCTGCTTGGTATCATATAATTCGATTGCATTACATAAAATATAATTGTACTAATTGCTTTATGGAGTTAACTTAAAAAAGCAAAAAAACAATGTTCACTTGATTGGACTTATTGAAGGTGATTTTCTGTCTGATTTTATTCTGGAAGGGGTACGATAATGTGTTATTTATTAATATATGATTAATAATAAGAAAGAAGTGTTAAAAAACATCTTTGAATTCGACATAAATTATTAGTTTCATTCTCAAATTATTGATAGTCTTTAAAACGCCTCTCTAGTTAATTAACTGAACTCAGATTCATCCCAATCTGTCATATGATGTAGGGAGTGGTCTCGAACTCTTATAGGAGCAAGAGATTCTTAATAAAAAATCGAGACAAGTATTGAATACTTCTAAACTTGACGAGAATTCAGGGGCGTATTTCACACATATAGCAAGATCGAGAATGTATTTAAGTTCAATTAATCAAGTAAATTAAAGAGTGTTTTTAAGGCACTAATCATTAGCGCAAAAGCTTACTAATTAAAACAAAATGTCTGAGCCCGGGTTCGAACCGGGGACCTCTAGTGTGTGAGACTAGCGTGATAACCGACTACACCACCCAGACTGATATGCTAAAATATATCATATGATTTAATTAATATCTCATAATTAAGGAAATAACATGCAACTAAATAAGGAAACAATCTACCCACAGAAAACAAAAAGTATAACTATAGTCAAAATATTATATTTGTCACCAACGCTAGAAATAAGAAGAAAAAAAAAATTATACCAAAAAGAAAAGAAAAACAAGAGCTTGAATTAAAAATGTAAATTCATAACAAGATTACTACTTCACTTAATGCGTTTATCTCAAAGTCAACCATACGCTTGTTATGTGTTTGAATACAGAATTCATTTATTTAATCATGACTAATCAATATATATATATTTTAAGGATAAATTACATATATACACATCTTTATTTTTCATAATTTTCATTATTTCCTATCATTTTAAAATATTTCCAAAATCCGTTATTTCCTCCCAACTATTAAGTCAACCAGATACATAAATATACAAGCCTTGACACATGATTTCCTTCCTTTTTTTCACTCCTTTATTCTCTCCCTAATTTCACTCTACAATCTTATCAGTTACAATTTTCATATCAATTTGATTTTCAAAAGGATTCTCTACAATCTTATCAGTTAGAATTTTCATATCAATTTTATTTTCAAAAGGATTCTCTCTGGGGACAATCAAATTCAAACTACTCAATTGATATTTTGTATTTCCTTTATAGTCGTTTTCTTCAACTTTATTGTTTTTAGTCTTTATTTCTTGATGCATATGGATTTAGATCATTCTTTTAGTGTTGATATTACTCAACTAGTCGAAGAAGGATGCATCTTCGTCTTCCAAATAGATTGTGAAAAAAACGCTCAAAAAGGTGAAAAAGTCGATCTACTGGTGGCTTTGATAAGGACTTTGGATCGAGATTCATGGGTGACGTCTATGTTAATAGTAAAAAAATAATACAAGAGTGAATGTTGAGAAGGAGAATGAGAAGAAGGATGTACCTTCGTTTTCTAAAGTAAATGTAGAAAAAAGTTAATGTACATTGTCTTCTAAAGTAATAGTTGAGAAGGAGAAGTCAAAATAGATCAGATTGTTGATTACTTTTTTTTGATTTCTTCTTGTTCATCTTTTTCTGATATATATGAGTTCATATTTTTAATGTATCAAGTTGTTTTTGTTTCTTAAATTAATATGTAATTTTTTTGTTTCAACATTACGATACATTATAATACATTATGTACAATGTATCGAGTTCAAATTACTAAATTATCTTACGGTTAGAGTTTGGGATACATTAACTAGATTTTTAATGTATCTAGTCAATTTTGTTTCTTAAATTAATGTATAATACTTCTGTTTTAACAGTACGATACATCATAATTTTATCATACACAGTGTATGGTGTTGAAATATTAGTTTTGATACATAAACTTAATTAGTTTTGATACTTGATATGAAACTTCAACCAAATGTATCAGTTATCATGTATCTAGGTGTTGTTATGTATTTTTTATCTTATTTAAATTTAGAAGGATAACCCATCTGCCACCCTGGAGAAGGGGCGCGGTGTTGAAATTGTTGAACCTGAGAAATGAGTTGGAAAGGAGTGGAAATATGTATCTGTACACAGTACATGATAGATTAAGTGTCACACAATTATGTATCAGATTCATAAACGGTGATACACAAATGTTATTATCAAAAGTTTGTTTAGTTCGAGTCAAAATATGAAGTTCTTTTGATACAATAAACATGAAGCGCATTAATACATATATTAAATCATGTATTAGATACACAACATAATGAATTATGTACTCAACAATCTGTCTTTTAAACCGTGCTAATATCAAATACAATTTTTTTATCAAACACAACTGCACAAATTGTGTGTTAGATAAACAATTTTATGAAACACAATATTACATCTACTAAACCATATGATTGATACATGATATAATGTATCGGATACACAATATTTTATTATTGCATGAACAAATATATAATTTTCTAGACATGATACGTAAATTTGAATTTATATTAATTGTATCTTAGAAATTACCACAAAGTAATGTATCAATCTCAAACCTTACATTTTATGGATAACAATTACTTATTTAATGGATCTGGTAGAAATACAACACTTATCAATTTAAACGAGATACATAAATAGTAATGTATTGATAAATCTATCAATCTTAGAAACAAAATTCAGAAAACGATTACACAACATTATAAAAGGTATGAATGATTCATCAAAACTATGCATCTCTTTAGCCTTTCTGTTTGTTGTATCAATCCCTAACGGATACATTGAAAATTCAAACTCTTATTTCTTCACCTCAACGATGTAACATATCGCCAGTTTTTTGCTCAACTCATCGATCTTTGATTCAAATGCAATGGTTGACTTGAGATTCACAAATCAATTTTTTGACCAACAATAATTTCACCACTTTTGTATCATTCATACCTCACCTAATTTTCTCAGGTTTCGGAATGTCTCAACAAGATGGACATGTTCATGTTGTATCAATACAAGTTTGATTCAATAAATTGAGATTTTTTTAGAAAGAATAAGAAGAACAATTTTAGGATACATCAACTAATGTATTTTGAAATAAAAATTGAAGTGTTCAGTAACTTCTTTGACCATCTCTTATTGTGGTGCCACGATCGAGATGAGATGAAGAGTATGCCAAGCAGCAGAATCAACATTTTCTTGCGATTTCTTCTACTATATATCGGATTTTCAAGTTTTTCTCATCTCATCGATCTACTACAATATTGTATTTGAGATTCACGAAAGAAATTATTTTTCAACAACTATTTATTATGTATCTTATCAAATTTTTGGCAAATTTGAGTTTAATTTGAATGAACATGAGACAATGAATAGAGGAAAAAAAATAAATTTTGAATTTGTTGATTATGGAAGGAGGATTTGAAGGAGAATTGAGAGAATAAAATTTGAATCTTGAATTAATTGAAATTGTTACCATTTAAGAAAGATTGACAACAAATTGATTAGCTTGATTTGGGGAACTCAAATTCAAAATTGATTTCCTTTCCTTTAAAAGTGTAACTGATTTTATTTTAATGTCTTGAAATTAATGTATCTGAATTATTTTCTATGTATCCGGATAGCACTGATTTTGAAGGAATTTTTGTAAATTGAAAAAGAGTAGGGATAAAATGTTATTTAGGTTTTACACTATGGGATTTAGGTAAATTATAATGAAATTACTTAATTATAATAACTTGTACTGATTTGATATAAATTAAAAATAAAAAAACTATATAAAGCTATAAACTAAAAATTAGGAAAATATATATAAAGCTAAAATCTTTTTTACGGACAAGATCCAACATCACATATTCTCCTAAAAAGGGTCAACATAGCTTATATGATACATAAACATAGAATTTTTGACAACATGTCTTATAAGTATCTATATTACTCCATCGAGTTGAGTTTCCATAATGTTTCGCATGACCGAATTATATTTAAGAGATAAGGATCAATAACATATTTGATCTATCTCCTTTTTAAATTTTATATCTAAATTGTAACTTATTAGTTTTAAAAACACACATCTCTCTTTTGTAACCTTCTCATAATAGCGTCTCTAATAAATCTCTCTTTTATTTTTAAAAAAATTATCACATCATCCTCCACATGGACAAAATATTATTCCGTCTTGATAAAAATTAACTAAATTATTACTATTAATTAGTTAAAGTTAAAGATTAAAGATTAAAGTATGAGTACTATTTTCTGGGAAAAAAAATAAAAAATAAAATACAGAATATTTTTTAACACGCCACCAATTCCTCTCATTGTACTCCCCCCCCGCCCCCCCCCCCACATCCATATTTTTAGTTTTTTTTTATAAAGTGTTTTTCAAAAATTCTTACTTCATACCCCACCCCCCCAATCCCTTCAAATAATAATTCAGACATTATTTTTAAAAGAAAAAATCCTACCCCAGCCCCCACAAAACCTTCGCTTCTAATTTTTTTATCGTTTGTGTTAGATACAAATATTTTTTAGAAAAGTATTTTTTTTTCCTTGCCAAAAGATGCTTTTAAAATAAAAAATTTTCTTTTAGTTATATTCGACACATAAGTAAAAAAAAATATTTTCGAAAGAGTATATATGTACATCTAACACAAAAAGAGGAAAACATAAAAAAAAATTAGGAGAGGAGGGTAAGATTATTTTATTTTTAAAAAAAAAATCAAAAAGAAAAATTAATAAGAAGTGGGGGGAGGGGGGAGGTCTAAATTTTATAAAAGTATTTTAAGAAATGTTTTAGATTTTATTTTTAAAAAAAAATATATACATTTTTCTAAAAAAAATAATTTTTAAAAATATTATTAAATTGGGATATAATACTTTAGTCTTTAGTTTAAAGTAGAATATTTTATCCATGTGGAGTGTCATATGAATTTTTTTGCAAATAAAATATAAAGTGTATTACACACACGGAGTTGTGGATCTCAAACTAATAAGTGATAGTTTAGGTATGAAACTCTTTTTTTAGGTAAAAAACCCACACTCTCAATAGTTTAGATACGAATCTTTAAAACAAAAAATAACTTATGCATTTTTAACACTTATCTATATATATTAATACTTATTATAAATGAAACAAATACTCATAGTATAGTCACACTTTTATGTGTGAGCAGATATATAGGCATCATAATTATAAAATAAAAAACACCAATCATCGCCTTGAATAGCTAGATGTCGTGTTTAAATGTGGCTAAGCGATCTTTATTGTAATTTACATGTATATGCCTTTTAAGGTATTATATACTTTCTTCGTTTCAAATATGATAGCCTAGTTTAACTTAGAACGAAGTTTAAGAAAGAAAGAAGTGGTTTTAAATTAAAATTATGTCAAATGTATCAAAATGCTCTTTAATCTTGTGGTCTTAAACATGTCACGTGGAAAATTAAAGTTAAAGTGTTGTCAAAAAAGGAAAGGGGTCATTCTTTTTTAAACAGACCAAAAAGAAAATAGGGATATTCTTTTTGAAATGGAGGGAGTAACAAAAACACATCTTCGATATTAAGGGATTATTCTTTTATTTTATTTTATATGATATTTATTGACTTGACATGATATTTAAAAAAAATATAAGAGATTTTTGAAACTATGCAGACTGTAATAATCATTTTTGGATGGACTTATTTCAACCTATAACTGGACTACTTTTACTGGCTTGAACAATCCAAATGAACAGTTGAATAAATACAAAACTATATATATTAAAGAAATTATGAAACTATAAATATTAAAGATATTACGATGGAGCGTGTTGCAACAAAACTATGTATATTAAAATGTTCCTAACTAATTACTACTCCGCGACGAAGAGGAAGTTATTGAGATGGTAAACACCATCGATCACTAATTATCATATTATTTTACTAATTATCATATTGTTTCAGAGTTATCATCGAATCCAATCAACAAAATTTGTTTGAATTATTTGATCAAAAAAAATAATTCACTATTCACTAAATTTAATGACATAAACAGCTCAAAAGTATACTTTGAGGGGTTCATTTAGTTATAATCTCCAAAATCAAAACATACACGACTTTAGAGCAAATTTTAGTCTCAACTCAACCCACTAATTACTGGTCGATTCAAAATATACACATGTAATAAAAAAAAAAACTTCATGTAATATACAAATTGAATTCATGATCAATATTTGTTTTAAATCCTTGATTTATATCTGTCAATACAAAAGGCTACAAAATGCATAAAAACTAATATTCAACCAACAAAATCATGCAACAATTGCCCTCCAATAATACTATTATTATGATTTTGTGCTTCAAATCCATCACCAAACATGAATCCCTCGTTATTTTCATCGATACCAAAACGTCGTGCTGCATTTCTGGGGAAAGATTCCGATGATAAACCATTATTGTTTTGATGATGAAGTCCCAATGTTAATGACACCCCACCATTTCCACCTGATGTCATCACTCCAATACGAGAATATGATAAATTAAGTTCATCTTCTGGATTATTATTATTTCGCCTTCTCTTTGATGGAACTTGTTGTGCTGATGATGTAGATGGAAGTGAATTAACACTTGTGGGAAAATGTACTTCAATGGGATTGTTGTTGTTTTGGCTTTGCATCCTTTGTGAAGAAGATTTGTTAGCTTGTCTAGTTTCAAGCATGTGTATTTCTTCAACCATAGGCTTCCATAGTCTAACTCTTGCATTGATAAACCAATTAGAAACCTGAAATACAATATTGACATACATTATGTACAAAAAGACCTGTTTGACTAGACACGAAATTTGAAAAGAAAGAATCTATTATGATGTAACACGAGCAATAAATATTTGTGCAAGTAAAATGTGGCCATCTCATCGCATGTAAAATGAAAAGTGAAAATGTTTTAAAAGTAAAAAAGGGATCATATTCAGTAAAATCCTACAAGTAGAGTCCTTCCGGAAAGGGTAATTAAGTGTATGTAAACCTAACGTCTACCTCTAGAGAGACAGACTTCGAAACACCATCGATCAAATGCAACAATCAACATATCATGAAAATGAAAAACGAAAGTGTATTGACAACTAATAAGGAAAGCGGTGCAAAACATTCATTTTAGATGAACTAAAAAAGAAATGAATTTGACATATATAGATTGAAATGGATCAAAGATATCAGTCGATTTGGAAAATATGCAAACCTGATTCCTTGAAAGGCCAGTCTGTTTGGCCAACATTACTTTGTCAGAATCTGTGGGATAACTGCAACAACATCAATACTAATGAGTTAAAATTTTACATAAATAAGTTTGATTAAAGTTCATTCCAAATCCCAAATCAAATAAATTAAACATATATATGGTTAAAAAAATATGACATTTTTCATTTTACTCTTTATTGAGAGGCTATCATAACGACACATACGTTATGACATTTTTAAAATCAACAAGTTTCTAAAAATTTATAGTCATACAACTAGTACAACATGTTTTCTCACAAGTTTCAAAATCTTTCACTTCATTCTTAAACAATGTACCGATTCAAACTATATCACATATGCATAAATTTCAAATCTTAAATTCACCAGTATTACTTACGGGTGCAAGAAATGGTCAAACAACCAAGCCCTAAGAACAGTTACAGCGCGCTCCGGTAGGCCTCTTTGTGGTCTCCAAACAGGCTGATGATGCTCAACAAATCCTGTTCTTTGGAAATTAAAGTTGCCTTTTCCAAAAGATCTTGTACTTGTAGAATCATCACAATTTATTTGACTATTATGACTATGAGTTTGAGATTTAATTGTGTGCTTCATTTGGTCACAAATGGCACTTTTTAGGCACCTAAAGTGTTTGGATAATGCTTTTAAAGATAGGTTTGCAAATGGGGCTGCATTTCCAAGTCCAGGAACTGATTCAAATGATGCCACTACTCCTTGTAGTTGTTGATAATATTGCTTATACCTTCTATATACCTGAAATCAAATATATATATCATCCTTAATATCATAAATACATACTCTTCGTTTCATTTTAGGTGTCTTAATTAGTCGGACTAAAACACAAACTTTTTTTATCATACACACTATTGAACTTCAATGGCTTTATGAAACCCTTCACATAAATTAAAAAATATAAAGTTAACATACCTAGTGTATTTTCATAATTAGAGTATACATACACTTTATCTCTATTTCATTGAATTAAAAAAGATATTTCTAGAAAAAATCCTCGGCTCAATAACAACAAATTAGAAATACCTCTTTTGGCCTCAAGTGCCAACCCTTATTTGGTGATTGTGTAGGCAACAGTCCCTCCCAATTAGAAGGTTATTTTTGGAATTGAATCTGTGCGGCCTAAACATTAATTACTGACTCATTAGCTACAAGGCCTACATGAGAGTTAACTAACCTAAGTACTTTAGATATTAATAGAGCGAAGTCAAAATTAATTTTAAGAATAATGGTATTTGGAAATTTAAAAAAAATGAAGATTCAAATGAAGAGTATTTAGGAGTAAAATGAAATAGAATTTTTTTTAAAAAAAAAAATAGAGGAAAGAGCTAGGGTATTGAATGATTTGTCCTTGTGATAAATATTTCTTCTTATAAATTTTCCCCTAATCTCTTTATCCACAAAATACAGCCAAATTAAGTTTCATTATACCTATTAGAAGTCCTAAAACCTTCATCCATTTAGAGGCCGTATGATAAGAGGAATTAAAAAAATGCATGAAGTAACTTGTATGTAACAAATACGTTGTTTGTTACAATTTTTTAACCTATCCAATGCAAGGGTGTTGTATAATTTTCCTCCAAATGTGTACTTTTTTATTTACAAATATACGATTCATGTTACAAAATCAAATCGTATCTAATAAATAATCTCAGCATTACTAATACACTATATTCAACGTTATTTTTCTAGACGTCCAACCAAACGACCCTTTAAAGCCACCAATCTTCGTGCATATATTCTCTCTATCAATCACCTTTTATTTTCCTTTTCAAAAAGATGATTTAGTGATCGAACTTCTATTGACTAAAAAGCATAGGCATCTTGTTACCTAATAATACAACCAATTTGACTCAAAAGAATTTAATTTATACTGTATGCTAAGAGCATATATAAATTGAATACTGCATGTTGACACAAACATTGAACTATAATTCTAAGCCCTAAAGAATGAATTTTCGTTATATATAGAAAGAACTCACAAATCTGAAGAAAATTAAACAAATTAAAATTTCATGACATGTACATAAAATGGTAAGAATTTAATTTCTAATCAAAGGAGTAAATAAAAATACTGTTTACTTTAGAAAAATAAAGCACAGAATTAGACATGACTTGAGCTAGAGTTGGAAAAAAAAATGAGGATAAGTACAAAACAAAGATATGGTGCAGTAATAAGTGAATCTTCGTCTTAATCAGAGGTATTGAAGTGTTTGATATAGTCTTTGTTACGGAAAGTATTTATTCCTAATCTGAATTTTTCGTGTGAAATCTAAATTTAGTCGGGTTATCTATTTCACTCACAAGGAAAAAAAAACAATCAATTTCTTTATTTCTTGAATAATGGACCAATTTGTAAAACTACTCATTTGAAATAATCACAAAATCTTATTTCGAAAATTTGATATCAAATCTCATAGTTTAAAATTGTAATTAATCACTATATATAGGTTTAACCACACAAATAATTGTAAAAATACTATACATTAAAAAAATAAAAATAAAAATAAAATACCTCATCAAGCATTGAAATTAAGTTGGAATTGTTCCTCCTGTGCTCATCACTTCCATCATCATTAGAAACATCATCCATAGTTCCAAGAGAATCATCATTTTCTAATAATTTCTGAGCATAAATCCCAGAAATATCTTCCATCAACTGTTGTGCAGGTTTTAGGAATTTTGATCCCTTGAGAATTGAAGCATATCCAGTAAAAGGCCCAACAATAGTACTACCATCACTCTTTGATGACAAAAATTCATTATTACAACAATTGGTCGCGGCTACCGCGGCCTGTGTTGTGAATAATGATGAGTCATATCTCTGTAAATTCAGCTCCAGCGGAACAATACTATTATTACTAGTACTAGTACTGTTCCGCTGATAATGATTATGAGATGATAAAGATAAAGACAAACCTTGAGCTGGCGTAACATAATTAGTTATACTATTCTTACTATTATTTGAGTCATGATAAGTTGATGATGAAACAACATCAATATCATGATTTTGATTAGTGTTGTAGAGGAAAGGGTTACTGTTAATTTGTTGAAAAGAGGGAGATATTTGTGGATCCATGGATTTAATTAGAAGGAAATTATCAGAAGGATTAAGGAGAAATGATGGATTGTTATTGTAAAAATTAGGGAGGAAATTAGTATTAGTATTAGTATCACCTCTAAGTTTATCTCTTCTGCTTTGTTGTGGAACATGATATGCTTCAAATCCTTCTGCAGCCATAAGGGGAAAGAGAAGAAGAACATATAGTTACTCTATTTTTTTTTATGATAGTTAGATAGATAGAGAGAGAGAGAGAGAGAGAGAGATGTGGGTGGGAGTGGGAGTGGGAGTGATGTGATATTTATGAAATGAAAGACTATTATTATTATGACTATCTAAGCTAGGTAGCTACCTCATCATATCTTTCACTTCTTAGATGCAAAATATTGGTGGAGAGATTTGGTGGAGTGGATGGGACTAATTCTTTTTAAAGTAGAGATTTTGAATTCGAGTTATGATATGAAAAAGATTTTAGTAGGAATTATTTTCTTTTTGATGGAGCTCTACATTATACGAGTTTAGAATAATGAGACTTAAATAAAATATCGGACATGAAGGAACAAAAAAAAAGGATATAGAGAATTTGGACTAAAACAGGTTATTTTCATATAAGTAATGAAATAAAATAATATTGTACTCTCTTCGTTTTAAAAAGATTAGTCTAGTTTGACTTGAAACGGATTTTAAGAAAAGAAAAAAGACTTTTTAATCTTGTGGTTCTAAATTAAAGTTATGTCAAATGTATCAAAATGCGCTTTAATCTTGTGGTCTTAAACATGCTACGTGAAAATTAAAGTAAATTGTTGCCAAAAAAGGAAAAGGATTATTTTTTTTTAAACAAATTAAAAAGAAAATAGGAACATTTTTTTTGAAACGGAAGAGTATAATTTATGAGATATTTTTGTTATCCACCAACCAAATGATTCCTTATTATTAGTTAATTTATAACAATTTGGGTCATTTGATAGCTAGTACGAAAGTACTTTATTTATATATTAATTTTTGTATAAGTTATAATATTATTTGAGAGTTAGTTAAAAAAACTTGTTTACGTATAAAATTAATACGAAATTAAATTTGTAATTTCAAAATTCGCATAACTAATATAAATATAAAAGACAAAGTAGCTAATAACTATATGTATAATTCTAATTAGCTGTCAAATAACGTCTTAATCATCTCATAAAAATACATTTTACATTATAAATTACTTTTTTTATTTTATATTACTTGATTATTATTAACATAAATATATCATTTAAGAGAATTTTAATTGAAATCGTATTTCATAAAATTTGTTTTTATATATCGAATAGATATAGTAAAATAAGTATCATAAAACCTAGTCATACACTAACATGTTCTCCCTTTCTTTTACTAATAACTACAAAGTCACTTTTTTTTGAGAGTTCCACTTGATCAATAAATGCAAGTGTGGGTCTTCTCTTCCTTTAACAAAACTTACTACATGGGGATGTGCAGCCTCTTTCTCCCTGCTAATTATTGCCTCAGGTTAAACCCAAAATATTTTCTTATTCTTGGTTCTTTCATATCATTTTAAGTGACATTATTTAATTCGATATAATATATATATAAAAGAATAAAAATTGACACTTATAATTTAAAAGGGTATTTAGATATTCATATTGTTATAAATTATTTTATTGAATAATAACGTATAGCTCAAGATAATTAGTTAGACATTCTTTGTCAAAATATTTTATATATACTAAAAATTTAAATTTCCTTAACAAAATTTTTAATTTCACCAATATGAAAATAAGGATAAAAAGAAAATCTTAAAATTAAATTATAATTATAATAAGGTACATTGATTATATGACCAACTATAATGAAAATGAATTGATCACGCCTTATAAAATGGGATAGGGAGTCTTGACTGATAATGTAACCAATTACCTAACTCATTCCTATCCAACCCAATTTGAACCGAAGCAAGTTTGGATTAGTTTGAGTCTTGATCGCATTATTGTCTCAACTCATCATGATCCGCTCAAATAAAATTCAACTCGCTCAACTATCACCCATTTAATTATTTGTTTTGTGGCAAAGATGACTATTCAAAATCAAAGATTTAAATATTATACGTTTGTGAACAATGCGTTTAAAACACAATTTGTTAGGTCGCACTGTGTTTTGTAATTTATCATGTTTATTTTTTGGTAGGGTTACATGTTTTGTAAAGCATATGGTGTACATTAATTTGACAATTTTAGTGGTTGAAACAGTTAAAAGGAAATATCTCATAACACTACTGTACGTCAACAGAATCCAATAATTAATCACCTTTTTAATTTAGCTATACCCTATTAAATAAGTACGACTTGTAATTTTAACTTTCAACTAGTGGGACTACGACATGGTAACAAAAGAGAAAATTATATTTTAATTACTCATATCATAAATCATAATTTGAATTTATTTAATTAGTTGGAAAATGATGAGTAAATCTTAGTATATCACTTTAATAATACTTCCTCCGTTTAAAAAAAAATGATCATATTTCCTTTTTAGTCTATTTAAAAAAGAATGACCCTTTTCACTTTTTTACAATACTTTAATTTTAACTTTCCACGTGGCATGTTTAAGACCACAAGATTAAAGGGTATTTTGGTACATTTGACATAACTTTAAATTAGAACCACAAGATTAAAAAGTCTTCTTTCTTTTCTTAAATTCCGTTCCAAATCAAACTAGACCAATCTTTTTGAAACGGAAGGAGTAGTAGCTAATAAAATTACATTTCACTATTCATGATACAATATATCTGCAAGTCCATAAGTACTATTACAAAGAAATATAAGGAATAATGTCATGCATGGAAAAATCCAAGTTTATACTATTATTTTTCCATAGGCTGCGCTCTCTTAGCCAACTACGAAAATTCCGTATCCAGTAATTCAAGATCTCAAAAGAAACATAATTTTTTCTTTTTTATTTAAAATTGAAAA
Organism: Solanum sitiens; assembly: GCA_016801875.1. Taxonomy (NCBI): domain Eukaryota; kingdom Viridiplantae; phylum Streptophyta; class Magnoliopsida; order Solanales; family Solanaceae; genus Solanum; species Solanum sitiens. Next base: position 980,474 of record JABWTJ010000279.1, read on the forward strand.
CTTATTTTTGCCTTCAAAATAAAAAAAAAGAAACAAACCAAACCCGTTAGCCCAGAAATCTTTTGCCATAAAGGTTTGACTGAAACCCTAGATTTGTCCTTGTTTGTGAGTTGTGAGCATCAAATACCAAAATATTTTCAAAAAAATAAAAAAAATAACAGACATTGCCAACAAAATTGAAAATTAAGATAATAATAGTACCAAAAAAAAGAGAAATTAGACGCAGTCTGACTACCAATTTATAAAATTCAACCCTAATTTTAATCCTTAATAACTTCTTATCTACGTGATCACGTATTAGTACGTAATAATATGTTTCGATTTAGAGCCCGTTTGGATTGACTTAAAAAATAGTTTTTAAGTCAAAAATAAAAAGTCAAATTGAATGACTTTTAAGTCAAAAAAAATTTTTAGAGGGAAACCTACTTTTGGTTTCTGACTTATTTTAAGTCAGTTTAACTTATTATAAGTCATTTTTACCTTGTCAAACATTTTATAACTTATTTGAAGTTATTTTTTATAATTAACACTTCCAAAAGTTAAAAATTAATTTTAAAAAGAGATTTAACCAATTTTTAAATCAATCCAAACGGATGTGCAGCTATTTAAAGCGAAGGTGGTGCGTGGGTCTGTCCAAAATAACAGTAAAAATTCACAAAAAGGAAAGTTGCATGCATATAATTGCGTTTGCGTGTTATAAGTTAAAATTCTCGTGACTCTTTTCCAAATTTTTCAATCTGACTCATTCACTCCACGACAACTGAGGCCACCTTTTATTTCTAGCAAATTAATGTTTTTTTTTTCGATTCAATTTATTTATCTTAGTTTAACGATATATGAAACTTAAGAAATTAAAAAAGAACAACTAATAGAAAAAGTAGATAAACAAATTGAAACAAATGAACTCATATCTTTTGTTTGGATTAAATAAATAAAGTTGTGGACAAAAGAAATTACATCATCAACTCATTTCTAGAAATATTTATTTTTTAAAATATATTATTTTTATTAATATTTAAATAATAAAAAAATATATTATATGATTACTTGAACTCTAAATTAATTATATGAATTTATTGAGATTAACTTATATCCACTGACAGTAGACAAAAAAATTACACCATCAACTCATTTTTAGAAATATTTATGTTTTAAAATATATTACTTATTATTAATATTTAAATAATAATAAAAAAATATTATATGATAACTTAAACTCTAAATTAATTGTATGAGTTTATTTAGGATTTTTCTTGGTTGTCAAAGATGAGCAGATTGTTTGCACTGTTTTCTTGTCCTCATTATTTTTAACTCATTCCCATCAACACCGTTGAAGCAATTTGAGACAATCATCAACGGTAACTTTTTACTTTTTTTTTTTTTTTTAAATTTAGACTAATTGATTTCATAAAAAATATTAGTCATAACTTATTAAGTTTTCTTTCTAACATGAAAAAGTTTTTGAATAGATGCTTCCATTGTTTCAACTTTTCTTTACTTAATTTTTTTTTCCGATTCTCTTCTTAGTTCATCTTATTGATAATACAAAAATTAATTGAAAATAAACTTTGATCCATATACCTTCATATGTAAATGTCCCTAAGCATATAGTGATACTGAATCCAGTAACACCAATTTCACTAATATCATTAAAAACTTTAATACTCTTTATCAATATGTATATATTTATTATCGATAAAAATTATTTATTTGGATCGTATAACCTAATTTGTCAAAATTAGGTTCAATTTAGAACACAATAAAGATGTAAATTTACAAGGGAAAGTTCCTCCAACGATTTTGCAGGTATTCGAATCTGGAAGAAAGGATGAAAACAAAGAGGAAAGTGATCGACATGATATATATATGTTCACTTGGTTGGCTTCTGATGAGACATTCAAGAGAAATTTAATATCAATACATTTCTATCAAATCGTACAAAAATCATTTCTTATCATAACATAAAATATTAGGAAAAAATATAACGTATTCATATCTTATCAAGAATATGATCACAAATATAAAAATATAAAAGAAAACGGCAATTTAGAAAAAATATTTACACATCAAATTAATATGATGTGGCTATTATTTTACACTTTAACACGTCAAATGTCATTTATGATCACTTGGGTAATTAAGACAAATTATTATATGAGTAGATGACCATTATTAAAAGGATTTGGACCAAGTTTAGTTTAAGAGAAATTAAACTAATACATATCAAATTTAAAGGGATTTTCAAATATTCTATCAGCATAAAATTTAAATTCTAAATCCATAGATATCAATAATATAAAAAGTCACTGTAAATTCTCATTTTTTTAATCTAAATATAACAAAGAAATATTAGGAAAAAGTAACAGACAGATACATTTGTAGTATATTTGGGCAAAATAAAAGACTTTAATCGATAGTAAAATGATGTGATGGTGAGCAGTGAGCACTATCTTAGCTGTCTCTGGAGCCCTAGACATATCAACTCCGACGTTGTCCATCCATTTATATGATACAATTTAAAACGATTTTTATAATTATCATATTTAAATCAACTTACATACGTACATTATTTTTTATCAATATAGCTTTGTTAATTGAGTTAGGATTAATCTAAACATTTTTCTGATCTAGTTAAAAAAATTTAAATTTGAACTGGAAATCTTATACTTACGAAATTCAAAGTTCATATAATATAAATTAAAAATAAAAAGTAGTTTATGTAAATATAATTTGAAGACAAGTATTGAAAATACTTCAAAATTTGACACAATCATCTATTAGTTTCATCTGTAAACTATTAATATCCTTTAAAATATTTATGTGACTAACTGAATTAAAATACACATCTGATCTTACATTATGAGTGATACCCATACCATTAAATCTTTATCAAATTTAAAGATGCTTTCAATATTTTTCTCGATTTTTTATTAAAATTTTATATTAATGATAGAGCTAGAATTTTTAATAAGATAGCAATTGCATGTGTTATGGGAATTCCATTATAGATGTTTGAGTCAAAAGGAAATGTTGAGTAGTGTGGTATGGTCAGAGATCTTTTGCTTGTTGTAGAAGAGGAAAATGTTAAATACTGCAAACAGTTTTGGCAGTAAATAAACCCCCCGTCTTTACCGAACGCTTGTGTGTCAGTCCTTTCTACTTTTACCAAAACTAGTATTGCTTTTCGATAATAATTCATGAAATATTATGTGTTTTGGCCAAAAACATTCTTTAATTATACCTCAAACTTAAACTATATCCTTAAAGTATCATTTCAACCAGAAAACATCCTTTAATTATATCCCAAACTTAAACTATATCCTTAAAGTATCATTCTTACCATAAAACATCCTTCAATTATTTTAAAGTGAGCAATTTTTATCCTTCTACTTGAATATCTCATAAAACTACCCGATATGTCCCACAAAAATTAAGTCGTCCCTTCCTAATTATTATTCTTAGATATGGCAAGAATATTATCGTGAACTTTTTCGTAATTGAGTTAAGAATTATGCAAAACTTATAATTTGACCCTTTTTTTAAATTCATTTTTCATGTAATTTTAATTAAAAATATTATTAGTTTAAATATGTTTCTTCTCAATATTGAATATGCTAGAAGCGACATTTGTTGGAGACTTCCGCTTCTAATAATGTAGAATGAAACTCAAATACGAGGCATAATCAATATTTTGGTCACTTCAATATTAGATTGACCTAAAAATCTATTGAATTATTTATTTAAGAAAAAAATTAAAATAATTAATCTCCAACTTCATTCGGTTACGAAAAAAGCAAATTATGTATGCGCACATCTTCCAATCATTTTTAGTTTCCATAAGCAACAATGTCTAAGATTTTTTATATTTTCCAAGAACTTCTTGTAGCAAGTAATGAAATTATGTAGAATAACTTTTGTTGATAGTCACGTTAATTGTTCATGTTTTCGTAAGATCCATTAGTTTTTTTTGACAATATCTAACAAAAGGATGAAAGTTGTTCATTTATAAATACTTAAAAGATGTTTTCTGCTAAAAACGATACTTTTAAGGATGTCGTTTAAGTTTAAGGTATAGTTAAAGGATGTTTTCTGCTACAAATGATACTTTAAGGATGTAGTTTAAGTTTTGGGTATAGTTAAAAGATGTTTTTGGTCAAAAATTCAAATATTATCATATAAAAATATGAGTATATGTAAAACTAAAGGCAATATGGTTTCTTTATGTACTTTGGTGTATTTAACATGTTTTGATTTTATTTTTGTAGCTCTTTTATATCATTATTGACTTGTGAGATATGTGGTGCGATTTTTTAAGTGATTAGATGAATATTGGATAAGATTTTAATTTTGGAGGTATAAAATTTGAGAAGAAGTTTGATCAAAATCAACATTTTAAGTGAGGAGATCAAGTTCGACAATTCAATTAAAGGTGATTTTTCATTAGGTTGGGTGTTTACACGAATTGTAAAGCGTTTATATGTGATTTGAGTCATTCATTGGAATTCTAGTGTTATATTCTAAATCAGCATAGTTTCTTAATCTCTTAATTCTCCCCTGGAACAAACCTAAGGAAGATTTAACTATGTAAGGTGGATATTAATGGCAAAGCTAGGTAGGGATTTGTGGATTCAGATGAACTCAATAGCTTTTTTTGTAGATCATATATTTATGATAGAAAATTAAATAAAGATTTATGTATACTAACTTGTAAATTCCTAACAAAATTAACTGATGACTCAGTGGTAAGGAAGGGGCTATGAAAATGATTTTCATGTTAGAGTTGTGGATTCAAAAATTTAAAACTCAAACTCTTAATTCTGATTCTGCCTTTGGTGTATATATCCGAGGTGCCCCCACAATTACAAGACTAGACAATGGGCCAAAAATGTTTGCAAAAGGCAATGTTTGATGCAGATAGCCAACAACTAGGGTTGATTGAAATATTGAAAGGTTTTGAATTTCCTCTAGTGACCATTTGCAGACAGCACTCATGAAAACAAATACATTTGATTAACTTCATTGTTCATACTACCCCAGTCAGAGTGTGACACAACCTTAAATGATAAAATTCTAAACATATTTTGTCCTACTTTAATGATAATTCTACATGTATGTTGTGGGCTTTGAGTTGAGAAAGTTATTAAAAGATAAAATTTTAGGAATGAGAAAGATAAGTGTTCTATCGTTGTAGATTTGTTATTTGCGCTCCATAGCTATATTTTATTTGCTATATATGGAGCCTCTAAATTGTATAATCGCGGGCTAACTCGTCTGTGTCTATGAAAATTGTGTTTTGTAAATTTGTATATATACTGTTCTCTGTGTTACGCTTGTCAATTGTATATGTATACAAATATATAAATCCCTGCCGAATGGCAAGTAAAGCAAAATATTAGCTGCGAAATAGAATTAAATAAAACAATATAGCATTTAATTTGATTTGAATGTTTGCTACTATGTACAATTTTTCCTTTCCTATCGCAATTTTTTCCGTGTGTATTTAAACAGAAATGTGTGAAAAAATTGTGATTTTTTAATAGTATGCCTATTAATGGTTAGATTTGTTACTGTCATCGACTTGATAGTAGATTCTTAGCTCAACTGTGGGCCTGTGTACCATATTTGCTTAATAGCCCATCCTGTGAGGCTGTATTATCCTCCAGTTGGGCTGGTAGAATAGTAAATGGGCCATATATTCGTGTTAGGCCCAAAAAGATGTGGGCTACTTAGTATTGTCATAAAACTCTATTGGTAGCAAAAACCAAACCGGATTTACTTTATGTGATGTAATTGATTTGATAGCGAGTTTAAGAAAGAAATAAAGAAATGTTGACTAAGTTAGATAAGAGTCTTTTTTTAAAAGTATCGCTAGGTTATGCATATATAATAGGATAAATTACTTAACTACACTACATATGTTTACATATTCTCGTTTAATCCCTACTCTTTCATAAAAATACAAAAATCTCTATTTTTTTCCTGCCATATACTTTATTGTGAAAGAACCCAAACCCACCTTTTTCATCCCCAAAATCTTGCCTTTAATCTTTCCTCATTACCAAATCAATTATCGAATTCAAAACAATTTGATTTTCAAACAATTATATCTCTCTCTCTTTTCATTCACACAAAATCAGTTATCATATTAATCAAAATTTGAATTTCAAGATATTCTTCTCTCCAATAAGCTAATTTCAGATCTGTAGATATTTTCATCTTCTTCAATTTTCTTCTTTGTTTTTTCTTGTTTCATCATTTTGTCTAATACATATGAACTCCTTCATGTTGGATTGGAATTACCCAAATAGTTACACCTAATACGAATCAAATATTTGATTCTGATAATCTTCAATGGATAAAAAAACAGATCTAAAAGGTTACATGATCCTTTAACAATGACAAATCAAAGTTCAGAGAAGGCAAAAGCGAAAAAGGATGTACCTGCAACATCGAAAGCAAAAGTTGAAAAACAACGAAAAAAATAAGCAAAAGGTTGCCCTGCCATATCTCAAACTACACTATCCAGGGTATGTATTTTGAACCATGTATTTTAGTATATATTTATTTTATTTTAAATTTATGTCTTTCCCTGTTGACTATTGAATCCACAATATTCGAGGGGGAATTTGTTCAAGATATTATGCAACACAAAAGCGACGGTCTGTAACAATTGAATTATTTTTTCTTTGCTTACATATTTGATCTGTTTTTATAATGTATCTTTTTTCTTTTTTGTAGTGACTGTGAAATGTTTTTTGTTGTTTTTATTGAATTTCTGAGCGATGAAATCTGCATCCCATCTAATTTTTTTCGAAGTGACTATCTTCATACAAGTTATGCAACAATGTTATGAAAGTATGGTCTCAACAAGGCCAAGACGGGATATGTTAGCGAGAATGATGATCCCACAAGGCCGAAGAATGACTACACTCCACCAATAAAAGTTGATCTTGTTAATTTAGAATAGATTTTTATGTATCGATTCACCGACAGTTCTCTATGATCTATTGTTTTTAAGATACATTAATTAGTGTTTTGAGTATTGCTTCCCTTTTTGAAGATACTACTTCTAAATGTGAAGAGTTTTTATACTGAAAATTGTTTATTTCGCTTTTCATTTAGTTTTCAGTATATTTAATACGTTGTTAAATTTTGTCTCTTATAACTTATAAGTATAGTATATATCACTATAGTAGATATTATATTATTAGAAGATACAAAATTTTTAAAATTTATTATGTATATAATACAATATTACTTTTGATATAACAAATTTGTATATATCACAACACCTGATACTATGTTTTTATAATTGATACAAATCAGTTAAATTTTAATATATTAGTACCTTATAACATTATGTCTCTTATAAATTTAGTACAAATGACTACACTTGATACAATATTATAAGTTGATACAAATTTGTCAAAAAACATATTATGTATATGATACACAATTATTATTTATCACGCTGTTAAAATCGCAAATCGATGTGTCTCAGAAAATGTGATACTATATATTTACAATTGTGACAATCCTCTTAATTTGTAATATATTTAGTATCTTTTAATATTATGTCGCTTATCCGATGCACAACACAACTCTAATCTGGTACATATCACAACACTTGATACTATATTATCCGATACAAAAATTTTCAAACAATTAAGTATCAGATTTATTATGTTAAACAAATAAATGCAATATAATAGTGTTTTCAGTACTTATTAACAGTTACAAATACATTAATTACTTAATCAATACAATGTATATTTTAAAAATAACTTTGTATAAAACACAAAATAATACACAATTCACTTTATCATAAATTAACAATAAAATGATATAAGCAGAATTGAAAAACGTACATTTCAATTTATTGAATCAGAAATTAGTAAACTACAAATACTTTTTAATGTAAACATTTGTAACAACAGAAAGAAATGTTATAATTTGAGAATTATTAGAACTAAAAAAACAAACTACTACAAAAAAGTATTGATCTAGATTTCTCTTTCGGGAAGAAAGTACTAGTTTTTGATTGAGGCCTTCTTGTCCACATCGCACACAACAATTCGTGTTTGATGTTACTTTTTCATCTGAATCTTTCTTTCTTTTTTTCTTGGTCTAGTGGGCCTTCTTTTGTATCTTGGTGGCAAGACAACTTCTTTCAAAACACATTCCGAAATCGACCAATCACTTTTGTCCGGCGTTGATTTCATTGGAACTGCATAACACACTAATACATACCTGTAATTATACCAAATATATTTATTATTTAATGTTTATTGTATCATTCCAAAAAAAAAAATTACACTTCAAGATACATTATTATAACTCGCTCAACATCATATATACTCTTAGTTTATCATACATATTAATGTCCCCATAGTTTTACATGTTTTAAATACATATAAAAAGAATGATCCAAAACACATCTATATCTATCACAATTATCCGTTTCTATTCATTGATACACTAAAAGAGTGAAGATTTCAAACATATATGATACTTTGTAATTATCAACCAATGATATACAAATCTAAACACCTTACACATACAACACAACACTCAATACATAAGATGCAACCTAATTGTGAATATAGTTTGCAAATATCTGTTTATCATGAACAATATGTAACAAAAAAAAAATAATCAAAAAAACAAAGAAAGTTATATGATCTGTGTATCACAAGAGTATTTGTTCACATACCTTTTGTTAGCAGATCTTTTAACTCATCTGCAATGGCGAAAATAAGGTTCACAAATAAAATATTTTCCCCAATCACTATTTCATCACTTTTATATCGCTCGTACCTAACATCACTTTCTCATTTTTTCAAATTCCTTAACAATATCGAAACATTCATTATGAATCTTCACAAAATTTCGCTGCAAATTTTTTTGAATCAAGTTTCTGCAGTTTTTTTGGAAGAACAGGGCGACCTAATTTGAAATTTTAATTTCATAGTTATGTTACCTTCTTGGGATAAACTGATTGATAGAAGCCTTTTTGGGATAGAGTGATTGGTAGGAGAAAAAAACGTACGCTTGATTTGTGGGATTCAATTATATTTTCTGTTTTTAGTCCCTTATTTAGCGCAGTAAATTGATAACGAAAACGTCTAAATTAATGTATCTGCCATCATTGTATCCGAAAGATATAAAAAAAGAAGAGATTTTTGTAATTAAAGAAAGAGTAGGTATAAAATGTAATTTGTCTTTTACATTATATGATTTGCATAATTTTTACTATATAATAGCTATGGTTGTTTAGTGATGTAGTTCTTCCAATTTTATTTCATGTAGAAAAATGATATACTGTCTTTGTTTCATTTTACTTGATCCATTTTGACTTAGTTGTCTCCATAAAAAATATAGGAAAATTTAGCTAACTAGTAAAAAAAAACCAACTTATTTAGTCATAATATCTATACTTTAATAATATTAGTAAATATGTCAAAAATGTCATTATTTTGAAAATAAATAATTATTCTGATATTATTAATATTTTCTCTCTCATTATTTACACCTTTTTTTTCTCTCTCATAGATTACACATTTTTCTATTTTTTTGTAATTGGATAGATATTAATAATATTTTAAATTTTATCTCTCTTTTATTAACCTTATCAATTTCTCTCTCATCTCTCTTTATTAACCTTATCAATTTCTCTCTATATATTTATTCATAATCAACTCCCCAGATTTATTCTCTCTTTTCTTACACTTATTTTTATTTTCTCTCTCTAACATTCTTCCAAAATCAATTTCACAGATTCTCGAATTTTCCTATTTTCTATCATTCTCAATTAATTTCGTTTCAAGGTTTGATTTGAAGATTCACATTGATTTGGGTATTATGTTCTTCATATTCCTTATTGATTTACTTACTGATTTTAGTGTTTTTTTTAAATTTTTTTTATTTTGTTGTTGTTCTTAAAACATTTTTTAGGGTTTCATAATACAAAATTATCTCTTCAATGGACGCTTACAAGAGAGTTACTAGAGGTATTGGACAAAATAATCTAAGTTCTTCCGAGTTCTCATCGTTTAATTTTTTTTTCACTCAAGAAATAAATAACAATGTAGGTTCCGCTTCTAAATCTAAGGAGGATATACGACGGGGAAAAATGCATGAATTCGTAGTTGTGCAAAATCCCACACAAATTCGTAACCATGAAGTTGAAGAAGACCAATTTTTTGGAGAAGAGGTATTTTTTTTTTTGCATGTGCTGTGTATTGCATGTTTAGTTTAATTTGTTTAGTAATTTTTAAGATTCAAAAAAATAAATGTTACAATGCGTTTGGAAGTGTATATGGAATTTTTAGTCTGTTATAGTTACTATGTATTTTTGTATTGGGAAATTTTTTAAAATGCCATATATTTATTGTATTTTGTGTTCTGTTCTTTTTTTTGTGTTAGTTGTCAATGTAATACATTTTATGAGCTTGATTGTGTATTTACTATTATCGAATACATTTGTAAGTGTATATGGAATTTTCATCCTGTTATAGTTATTATTTATTTTTGTATTTTCATAGTTTTAATGTTTTTTGTATTCACTGTTATAGTTAGCATGTATTTTTGTATTTAATATGTTTATTGTATTTTGTGTTCTGTTTTTTTTTTGTGTAAGTTATGTCAATGTAACACATTTTATAAGTTTGATTGTGTATTTACTATTATCGAATAGATTGGTAAGTGTATATGAAATTTTCATTCTGTTGTAGTTATTATTTATTTTTGTATTTTATAGTTTTAATTTTTTTTTGTATTCATAGATTTGAAAATGTATATTGAATTTTGTTGATGTTTTAGTCAGTATGTATTTTTGTATTTCATAGTTTTATTGTATTTTTATATTCATAGATTTGGAATTGTATATTGTATGATGTATTCTGTCAGTATATATCTATAAATTCATTTTGTATTATGTTTTTTTTTGTGATAGTTATGTCAATGTACCACAGTTAGTATTTATTTTTGTATTTCATAGTTTTAATGTTTTTTATATTCATAAATTTGGAAGTATATATTGAATTTTGATGTTGTTTTAGTCAGTATGTATTTTTATATTTCATAGTCAGTATGTATTTTTATATTTCAAATCAGAATACTCTTTATTTTAACAATATATCAGTACATCTGGATTAAAAAAAAAAACAATGTCAACAAACACAGAAAAAAAGAAGATAATGCATTGATTAAAATATATAATAATTCAAAACGCAAATACATATGAATAATTAGTATACAAACAAAATCGCATCAAATCACAATCAAATACAAAACATATAAGGATTAATTAACTAAAACATACATGATTTTTGATTTTTCGTTTGTGTTTATTTTCCAAAAATCGTTTACCCAGTTTATTCTCCAAAACATAAACCTCGCAACATTTTTTTTTTGATGAACATCATAAATAATAGACAGATATATCGTTCAGATTTTGAATAAATTGTAACTGATGTTGAGAGTTTTAAGCATCTGTTACTTCTTATAATTTTTTCTCTCCCCTAAATAGCTTCAGTTTGTTATATAAATTATGTATTCTTTTTAATTAAACAAAATAATTAAAATATAATTAAAATACATAATAAGGTAAAATTTTGACATTATCACTAAATATTGAAAGTGTTGACACTATACCCTATTAAATACTAAAATAATGACATTTTAAAAAATTTCCCAAAAATATATTTATTAATGGTGTAATTCAGTAAACTACTTCATTAATCATCTTTTGATCATCTAAATAAAGTATCCAACGTATTTATTTAATGATAAAAAATAATATTGAAAGAGTAATAAATTTCATTTAATTAGTTAAAATGGATAATCAAAAAATAGTGTAAGGATTAAATAAAATGAAAGAATGTCTGTTTTTCTTGTAAAATACACCAACTTATGCTTGATTAGTTATTTAATTAAGATTCTATATACCAACAGAAGGCATCATCATATATATATTTTCTTAAAGTGATTTTTGCATCACTGTCTTTTTTATTAAATAATTTCCAACTATTTTTTTGTCACTTAGAATCCACGCTAAATAATGTTCATCCCTTTTAATCAAACGAAATTGTGATTATTTTTGCCTTTAATTTGTTTGTTGGAAGGGGGAACTTTCCATTATTAAATCTTCCTAATTCCTAATAAACTTTTCATTTTTGGGAATTGATACTCATTATTAATCATATAGGAGAGAAACATTATACATTATTGAAATTACAAAAAATATTAGATATCATAAAATATTCATAACAAAAATTCATTTTGAGTCATAGTAGACTGCGATTTGAGTTTAATCGATCTAATTGAATCTACTCTTTTTAAGGTTACCTATAGTCTATAGTTATCGATATAACCCTTTTTGAGGGTTTTAGATTCGATATCCTTTTTTTAAATATAAAAAGGGTTAACTGATACTTTAAAAGTGAAATGTATTGATTGATGAAAAAATAAACATTGAAACTACTACAACAACATGCCACCAGAATTCCAAAAATATGGTCTATGGATGGTAGGGTTTACGTAAACTTTATCACTATCTCATAGACAAAGATATTATCTGCGAAAGACCCTCAGCTCGAGTGAAGTAAATCCAAATAGAAAGAAGAAGTAAACAATATAGAAAATATAGCAACTAACATGGTGAATCAATAATAATGCAATAATTAAAACACAGTAAACAATTGATGATGTGAAATATCAAAAGTAAAAACTAATAATATCAGGTGATAGCAGGGACAAAAAGCCAAATATTATATGAAAAGTCTATTATTGTGATAACCCCTAACTATCTACTAACCGTCTACTATTATTCGCGACCTCCACATTTTCCTATTTAAGGTCATGTCTTTGTTAAGCTGAAGCAGCGTCATATTATGTCTAGTCGATCACATCTTCTCAATACTTCTTCGACTTACCTCTACCTCTCTTCAATCCCAATATATACAACCTCTCACTGCTCTTGACATTCGTGCATCGCCTCTTTAACTATTGCTTTTAAATTTTAATCCTTCTTAATTCTATGCAGGGACAACTCTAAAAGGGGGTGAGTGTATTCATATATCTAAACCTTATCATAAAAAATTACGACGTATATATAATGTATTTTTTTAAAGTATATATAGAGATTTTATATCACTTGAACATAAGATCAGATGTTGATGTAGCGGTTAAGAGATCAAATATTCATTGAGGTTACAAATTTAAATTCTAGGCACTATATTTTTGTTTTTGTTCATATTTTTTAATGAAAATCCTGAATTTGTCACTGAGATGTTTTGACTTTGACTTATTTAATCCCATGTTACACATGCAATTGGTCACATTTACAAAATCAAATATACGGGAGGTCTAAGTATTTCAATTTAATATTTTTATTGGATGAGTAAAAAAAAAAGAAGATTGGTGTATAAAGTGCATGAAAAAGATACTTTCCAATTGATTATTTTTTTTTTATATAAAAAAAGTAGGTATCAAAAGATGCTAGATAAGACACATAAATATATGCAAAGGTTGTTGATAATGGGCACTCTCATGTGCCTAAACAGAAAACACTAAAGTCTAAAGCCACCTATCAATTTGGTGCTGGGACATGATGAGCATGACAATAATGTAAAAAGGCCAAAAGGGGTTTCATTGATTATGTATTCCATCCTAACCAACATATTATTTTGTCTAATTATTAATGTTTATATTTATAATATGCATGTATATTATTTGTTTTTTGGCCCTTAGCAAATGGAAGTATCTTCTCTTTTTCTTTTTTTTACTATGTTCGATGATTACACTAAAATTTATTCATTTTAAATTTGAGTTGGGTAAAATTTTAGTCGAGAAAAAGAATAAAAATATCTTGAATGTACATTGTATATTTTTACTAATAACAAACATCTCATTCGTTCGTTTATTTTATCTAACTAACTATATATTTTAGGCTCTTATTATTTGGGGCGATTAAAAATCTTTACCTCGTAAGTTAATTTTTTTAAAACTTTGAATTCATTATATTTTTTAATAGATTCAAATCTATTCTTTATTATAATTATAATAAACTTGTATATGTAAGAATTTATGCTTTATAGGAGAAAAATACTGAGTTTAAGTAAGTTTGATATTTCAAAGTTTGATTACATCCACATTACCACACCAAAGAGAGAGTGAGTTTGACCATATGACCTCCAAATGAAATATTTATTCATATATTTACATTAGAAATATAATTCATATCACCTAATATGAATGAATAGGATCATCTTAAAAGATTTAAATATTTATAAATAGCAAAATAATACCGTGAGGAAAGAATGAAAAGAATTATTTATTCATAACTTTTTTTAGGCTTTGCATTGCTTCTCTTGTTAGTTGTTATATTTACCGCTATTTTTTCTTTTTTATATTTTAAAGTATTGTACTTGAGCCGATGTTCTATCATCAAAAATAAATTCTTTATCTCACGAGGTAATAGAAAAAGGTTCACATATATGAATACATCCTTTTTCAGATCCTACTTAATTATAAAATTTTACTGAATATGTTGTTATTATTATTACATATTAATTAATAAGACCTCAAACTTTATATGATCGTGTCTGTGCAAATCACATACTCTTAGTTTTCGCAAAAGACAAAAATAAACTCTCCCTAATTTACTATGCTTGACTGTAAACATATACTGCTAATTTGTATGTAGGTATATCGATTGGATTTTTTACACAGAGAATTTAACAATTTTACACACAATTTTGCTCGTATAATTTTACTTTTTCTAATCGATATACAATAGTTATATACATATTATACATATATCATAGATATGCTAATTATTTTAGTTTCAACAGCTGAGTGGGCGTTTATTTAGGTTAATTTTTTTTTAAATGACCTATTTTATTTATTCAATAAAGCCATCATATAATGTGTAATCAATGTATGATTATCAATGTATATATACATTATACACTACTTATATATTGAGTAAACAAAAAATAGACAGTTATACCACTATCATTCCAAGCGAGTGAAATTTTCAATACCGACTTGCTATAAATTTTAAGATCCCATTTCTATTATCCTCGAGCGTTAGACAAGTTATCCGAAATATTAACATGAATTGTGATATAGTGGTGAGACTAGAGCCGTCAATATGGGCTAGGCCCGTTGGGCCGGCCTGGCCTAACCCGGGATTTAATAGGGCTGGGCTAAGATTTTTGGAGTCCATTTAAGAAAAGGGCTTTTTAACCCGGCCTGAATAAGCCTGTTGATTTGTGGGGCTTGAAAAATATAGGTAGGGCCGGCCCGTGGGCCAATCTAAATTAATTAAAAAATATAATATAATATTAAAATTTAAAATTAGAGAGAGTCCAAACTCAAAACAATTAAGTTAATATTTATATTTAGATGTCTATACCTTTTCTTGGGAAAAAAATTAATAAATTTTATAAAGATAATTTTATGGGATAATTTCAGAGACCTCCCTCCAAGTTTCGCTCTATAACACTGATCTCCCCTGTGATTTTACGATATTACGTCTACCTCCCTTATTTTCATTTACTTGTAACCATTCTATAAATCTATTTAAAATAAATATAAATTAATTTAGATTTGATTATTTTACCCTTTTTACATTAGTTTCTTTATATTAATAAATATTATATAAAAAACAACTTATTTAACAAATATTTTTAAAATAAATCAGCACAAATACATGTTTTTTTATTAAACAAAGATCAAAGTTTTCATTCAAGTTGACTCACCATTTTCATTAAATATTAAATCTTCATATCCATTTCACCTTTATCAATTCATATAAATTTTCCCCTACAATAACCCATCATTTTCCAGCAATAATTTCTTCAAATAGAAGATAAAAATGAAAAAAGAGAAAGTTGATAAGAACAATCAAATTTTGTCTAGTTAAACGTTTTCACGAGCGAAGAAGAAATATGATCCAACGAATAGAGATAAATCATTGAAAATTAGATCTAAACTTGTATATATAAGGGTAAAATTGTCAAATCTAAAATAATTTTTATTTATTTTAAATAGATTTAAAGAATGGTTACAAGAAAATGGAAATAAGGGAGATAAACGTAACATCGTAAACCACAAGGGAGCTGAGTGTTATAGAGCAAAACCTAGATGGAGGTCTTTGAAATTATCCCTAATTTTATTTGTGGATTTGATTAACTAGTAGTAACATTAGCATAAAGTAATATTGTTTTGTCGATATTTATGATAATATTTTAAAATTATGATTTATAACTTAATTTAATAATTATTTTTAAAAAATATAATTTTTTAAAAAGTGGGCTGGCCCGGCAAGCCTGTAGCCCACGTACTTGTGGGTTGGGCCAGCCGTTTTCTGGCCCACGCCAAAAATGGGCTAGCCCGGCTTGACCCGTAAAATGTCAAAGCCTGTATGGGTTAGCCCGAATAGGGTAGGCTAGCCCATATTGACAGCTCTAGGTGAGACTGTTTCACTCTTAATCAAAAATTTTGAATTTAAACCTGAATATGTATCCTGCAGATTTATAGTGTACAATTCTAATTTAATTAGAGCTTCAGTGACAACTCTAAAATCAGAGTAAAAACCCAAAAACAAAAATAGAAAATATTTATAGCTTTTAAGAAGAGTATTTAATTATTGAAGTACAACGATGTAATAGAATGGAAATAATCATGTGATTCATAAGAATGGTCTTTAAAATGAATGAAGTTAAACTTTTGAACATGTTTGTATTATGAATAATATTTTTGATTTTAAAGATTGGTCCGTAAAATAAGTAGGAATCAAACATTTAAGACCATTCATTATAAAGATTTAGGCTAATTTTCTATAGGCCAGGCACTCTAATTTAATCTTATTTCATTTTAACACATTATTTGTCCTGAAAAAAGCCCTTATTGCAACATCAGGCTATTGGCCTTTTATCTGCATCTTCCCTCGTACAGTGGCGTCTTTTATAAAAAAAGATTCCATTTTTTATATATCATTAAACACAAATAGAGTCATTACATGAAACATGAAATCGACTTGGAGAATTAAAATAGAATAAAGTTGACACTCTAACTTAATCTTATTTCATTTTAACACATCAATTCCATTTTTTATATATCATTAAACACAAATAGAGTCATTACATGAAACATGAAAATCGACTTGGAGAATTAAAATAGAATAAAGTTGACACTCTAATTTAATCTTATATCATTTTAACACATCAATTCCATTTTTTATATATCATTAAACACAAATAGAGTCATTACATGAAATATGAAATCGACTTGGAGAATTAAAATAGAATAAAGTTAGTTGAAATGCCAAGACAAAATTTAAAGACAAGAGATTGAGATATATTTGGCCTTTCCTATAAACAATTATTGAAAATTCAACTAGCCGTTGTAGCAAATAAATTACAATTCAAAAATATAATTTTTAAGCATGTTTGAATTAACTTATTTTAAATATATTTAAGCTAAAATAACTTCTAAACGATTCTATAGTATTGAATAACTTTTTAAAAAAAATACTTACAAACACTCTATTATAAGTTAAAATAACAAAATATATAGGTCAAAATCCATAAACTAGAAAACCAATCCAAACAGGGTGTCAATTACATTCTTTTCATTTCTTTCTTATAATAATAATCATAACTCCAACTACTTTTTTCTAAATAATTTCTACTTCCACTAACCTTCTCCGTATTGTTTCTAAAGGTGCATGTTTTCAATTTTTTAAAAAAAAGAATCACATGTATATGATATCTATTTTGAATCACGATTAATTCAAATTTATATAGAAAAAGTCCACTTTAAAATTAAATCAAAATTGTTTCTACTTTTAAGACTTAAATTCAAATTTCTAATTAAAAATAAAAATATACTTTATCATTTCTCTATGTTAGCTAATCTATAATATTAATAAAAGTATTATAAATCATGTTATATACGCTTGAAGGAAAATATCAAATGATTTTCAATATATCTCTTAATATTATTGTCACTTTCCTCAGTATTGTTTTCATTTATTTCATAAAACAACAAAAATAGAACCATTTTATTTTATTAGAATTTTTAAATTCAATCAAGCTTTTACTAGTAATAAAAGGAAAAGATAACATCAATAAAAATTGTGATGGAGGAGTAAACATCTCTTCTTCAATAATCAAAGGTCTTGAGATCGAGTTTTTTAAATGCAGAATTATCTTTATTAATTAGCGTTTTACCCTACTGTGGGATTTTCAAAAGTCGCTTTGTTAAAAAAAATGTTACCGCTAATATAAATTTCTTAACACAAATTTAAATTTGATCAGACTTTGAAAATCATACACCAAATTAAAAACCAAAAAAAGACCCAAAAAAAAAAAAGTAACATAAAACTATAAAGTACTTGTGCTTTGTATTATCTTTACAATTTATTTGAAAGGATAAAATAAAATAATAGACTCTTGTAGTCTTATTCAGACTTTAAAGAGTCTAAAATATATTTGTATATAAACTAAATAAAATTAAATAAAAATTGTAAATATGAAAAAGTTTCAAACAACTAGCTGGACCCATCGTGCCACACTTGGCACTCCTTGGTTTACAGCAAACACCATGTAATATCCCGGCGGCGCCACTTTCCCGTCCGGCGGTGCTGTACATCCGATCCTATATTTTCCGGCATTATCGGGAATCGCGCTCGTTACTTTCAATTTCACAAGCCTTTGCCCTTGTGAAAACGAATGTGTTGAAAATGGAGCACTCGCTAAATTCACCTCAATAATCCCAACCACTGGCAGCTCCACCGTCACCGCCACCCCAAAATCCTCACCGTATTTAAGCTTTTCCGGCGACTCCACTATTACTGGTCGGAGATTTGCTCTGTCTGCTGATAAATATTCCGGAGAAAACGCTTCTATTCTTAATTCCGTCGGGAATTCCACCCCGAACTTGTAAAAAAAATGTGGGTTGCTTCCGGCGAGCAAGATCCGACCGTCCGGAAGCAAATTGGCTGTGGAGTGATACATTCTAGGAACTGTACCGGGATTCAAAGTCATGAATCGGAGTCCTAAAGGTTCGTTTGGTCTGTATAAAACTGGGTTTAAACATGGATTTGACGCCATTTCAAAACCTTGAGTTCCTGCTTGAGCTCCATTGATGATAAGAATTTCTCCGGTTGGTAACATCACCATATCACCCATGATTCTAGCAAAGGGCATATCTTCCATTTCCCAAACTGGGTTTTCTCCGGTGGCTTCAATTCTACCACAACTCCCATGTGCAGGGGTATCTGTGCTCCTCTGTAAATAAGCCCCAAATTGAGCTCCACCACAAATAACAATGGTGGCAGAGGAATAATCCTCTGTTAGCGCCAACATAGCTGATGATCCTGCTGATGGGTAGTTTCTTGGACCACCGTCGAGTATTGGGTAATCTTTAACTATTTTATCCGCCGTAAAATCATACATGACGGCTTTATTGTTAGCGAAAATGAAGAGATGTCCATTGGGTAGCAAATGAACATAAGGATAAAGATTATCATGTTGTTTATCTTCAGCTTGTGTTAAGAAAGGGAATTCAACCGCTCCGGTTTCTCTCGGTGGAAAAAACTCAACACTACTAGCAGCACGGCCACCGACAATTATGATTTCTCCGGTGGGTAATATCTGATTAGTAGAATACCATCTCCCTTGAGAAAGCTCAACATTTTGAAGTTCTTCCCAATCACAAACAGAGCTAGAAGATTCACAAGGAGTGAATTTTCTGAATTTGCGGAACCCATCAAGATCACCGCCGGTATGAAGTAGCGTACCGTCGGGGAGAAATTGGCCGGAAGAACACCAAGTGTCGGTGAGGATCATAAGAGGTCGAACTGAATTCGTTTCCAAATCAAGAAGAACAGAGTGAGCATAACAGTCTTTTTTCAAAATGGAGTCATTGGGATCGTTACGGCAATGGTGGGGAGGGAGTCTTTTTCGGGAAGGACCGATGTCGGTGCGGTCAAGGAGTACAACGGTGTTGTAATGGGTAACGGCGGTGTGCATGGAAGCAATTCCGGCGTCAGGGACGAGGAGTTCCCACGTGCCGGGGAGATCAGCACGTGAGAGAATGGTGAAGAATTGGATAAGAAAGATGAAGATGAAGAAGAAATTGGAAGTCGTCATTAGAGTGAGTGAGTTGGAGTTCAAAGAGTGTTGGTGTCAATGTCTAAATACACCCAAAAACAGAGTATGAGGATTTTATGAGTTCGCTAAAAAACAGAGCATATGTCATAAATTATATATTATTTTATTTAGATGTTTGGATTATGTCATTGAACTACTTAAATACAATTGAATCCGTTTTTAATTGCTTATCTATTTTCACAAATTAAGTAAGGATACATTTTTTTACCTATTACTTTCTCCGTTTAAAAAAAGAATGGTATAATTTGATTTGGAACGGAGTTTAAAAAAAGAAAGAAACTTTTTAATTTTATGGTTCGAAATTAAAGTTATATCAAATGCACCAAAATGCCCCTTAATCTTATTATATTAAACATGTCATGTGAAAAGTTAAAGTTAAAGTGTTGCCAAAAAAGGAAAGGGGTCATTCTTTTTAAAAACAAACTAAAAAGAAAATAAAAACATTTTTTTTAAACGAAGGGAGTATATTTTTAATTAAATGATTAATTATTTTGGAAATTTTTTTCAACCATTTCATAATTAATAGGAATACAATGATAAACTCACTACGTTATTAATTATTTTCTTAATAGGTGTGTCAATTCAAAAGTGAACAAGTAAAAAGGGTTGAAGGACCTAATTTAACTTGAAACAGAGTTTAAAAAAGAAAGAAGACTTTTTAATTTTGTGGTTCTAAATTAAAGTTATATCAAATGTACTTGATATCCTTTAATCTTGTGGTCTTAAACATGTCACGTGGAAAATTAAAGTAAAAGTGTTGCTAAAAAAGAGAAGGGATCATTCTTTTTTAAACAGAGTAAAATAAAAATTGGAACATTCTTTTTAGCGTAATAAATATTTTATTATATTAACAAAAAAATTATATGGGAAATACTTTTTAATATATTCATATGTGGTTAATATTTAATAAAAATATAAGAGGAGTATTATATGGTAACTTGATTTCTCAATTAATTAGGCGAAATTCATTTATTCCCTTAAATTTGATACAAATTTTCACATATATAACTCAACTAAGACTTGTTCACTCTAGAGACCTATAGTAAGATTTATTGTGTCATTTTGACATTTTTTAAACAATCAATAATTTTTTTAAAAGTAATGTATAGAAATAATGAATTAAATAAAGACATGTGACGTATAGATCAAAAAGTACTGTGAGTAAGAATTTATTTTTAAGACTATTTAATTAGTTATAAAATAAAAGGTATATTTCAATAATTGAAACAAATTATAAAAAAATAGCAGCAACCTTCCTCTTTCTTCTCACACCATTTTCTGATCTTCACCTTAAATCACCATGACTCTTTATTTGTATCTACCATTAATGGCAGTCATTCTCCACTCTAAGAACCCCCCCCCCCCCACTCTCCCCGGCTTCTTCATTTTCTGAATTACTTTTACCTCAGTCTTTTCCACTTTTTTTTTTCTCCTCCTCCTCTCCTTTAAGATTGGTGTTAGTGTCAGATTTGGAATGGTTATTTAAGAAAATAGATACGAAAGAAAATAATAAAGAAAAAATAAGAAGAAAAGCGGTGAATTCATTCTTTAATAATGTAAAAGACTCCATTATCATGACATTGCTTATTTGTGTTTATATGAAAACTTTAATTTTTTGTTTATAATTTTGTGTCTGGTTGTGAAATTTGATGTTTCTACGTGAAGATTAAAGGTATTTTGTGTCTCTTTTTTTTTAATTTTAGTTATTTGATAATGAAGAAATTGTTGAATTTTATGGTAAAATGGTGAGAAGAATTAATCAACCAACTTGATTTTTGTTTGAAAAGGTGGAGAAGATGATATATATTTTGAAGTATTTGTATTTTCTTATTTAAATAAAATGAATATTTTTTTTCAATAAAATTTAAGCTTCTGACGCGCTCAAAACGAGTGCATTCTGCACAATATGCCAACTCAGCAAAAAGTGTCGAATTGACACAATAGAACCTTACTTTAAGTGTCTAAAATGAATAAATCATAATTGAGGTGTCTAAGTGAAAATTAGTATCAACTTTAAAGGATCACAGATGGGTTACCCCAATTATACAAGTTTGTTTGAAATTCTTTCTTGGCTTACCAAAAAAAAATTTAAAATTCAATTGACGCTCTTTCTCTAACAACATTATTGAAGCGATTGACATACACCATTGAAGGACAATTATGAATGGTAACTTTTTCTTCATTAAAAAAATTATTCATAACTTATTCGAATCATAAACTGATTTTTAATAGAAATAGGTCAAATGGCCAAAGCCAAAAATTTTTTTGTTAGTTTGTACCTTCAAATTTGTCGGGCCTGTTAATTAGATCACAATTCATAAATAATATAAGATAAAAGCCCAACATTAGCTAAATCAAGAAATTGAGATAGGTTTTGGTCTCAAATGAATCAAATTTAACTCATTCAAAAACTAGTTCATAAGCTAGGAAATATACTCGACATCCCACCATTGATTGTGACTCAACAATATCTTTACTTTTAATGTCTATAGAAAAGGAGGTACTCTCTTAAGAACTAATAAAATATATGTAATATAATTGATATTCTCTTAACATTCTTTGGCATCTAATGACTATGTATTTGAGGTCACATAGGTGTGGCAAATAAAGAAAATGTTTTCAATTTTCTTATGTTTGGTTGGGACAAAAGTTTTAGAAAATATTTTTCAAATCAACTCATTTTCCTCAAAATTAAGGAAAATGACTTCCCTTCAAAAATGAAGGAAAACATTTTCCAAAACTCTCCTGCAATTTCAAATTACATTTTTTTGGGGAAAACATCAATTTTAAAAAAAATATTTTCAATTTCAATTTTTTTTTCACCAGATCGCTGACCCCCCCCCCCCAACCCCAACCCCTCCCCAAAATATTAATTTTGTTTTTTTAAAAATATTTTCAACTTCAAATTTTTATTTTTAAACTCCTCCCCCCCGGCTAGCCCCCCACGCCCCCTCCCCCCCCCCCCAAAAAAAAAAATTAATTTTGTTTTTTGAAGATACCATCAACTTCAATTTTTTCTTTCACTCCTACCCCCTCCCCCTGCCCCCACCCCACCACCACCACCACCCCAAAAAAATAATAATTTTGTTTTTAATATTTTCAATTTCATAATTATTTTTTACTGAAGCAAAAATAAAAGATGTCTATCAAAAACATTTTTCATTCATAAATCAACACTAAAAATTATTTCCGAAAAATATTTTCTACTCACCAACCAAACATGAGAAAATAAGTCTAAAATCTACTTGTTTTTCCTGAAATAATTTTCCATGGAAATCATTTTCCTCCATACCAAACACACCCTTAATGTTCAATATGTCACATATAGGGGTGGGGAGAAAGGGGAATTTTTCTTTATGCAATTGTAAGAACACTATATAAGAGAGCATGGAATGTAGCATGTTGTTATGTAATGCAATGTTTGACCAAAAAGAAAGGATATGAAGTAAAAGTAATGGACTCTATTTAATGGAGTAAAGATGTCAATGTTACATATCAATATTAGTTGTGGTGATATTCTTCCGCCCTTAATTAAAGGTCTCAGGTTTGAGCCCTGACAATGGAACAAATCCTTTTGATTATCATATCCAAATATAAACCATGTGCTGATAGCCTGATACGCAATTTTGACCCACCCTTATATGATTAATTCACGAGCTTCTTAATTCCCAAACGATTTAGAATAATTAGTTTTATAAAATTTAAAATATTTTTCAAGTTTATTTTGAATAGTTTTGTCATTTTTATAAGTTTTAGATAAGATACTTTACATGATTATGTATATAATTAATATATTTTATGATTATTCAAAAATCGTCTCAAAAAGATTTTAGTTTTAGTAAAATATTTAGACAACTAGTGTGTTTTAAATAATAACTTATATTTTTATGTTAATTAGTTTATAGTTAAAATAATTATTTTATTTTGTTAAGATTAAAAAGCTCATTAATTAATTTATATTAATTCCGATTATTTAGTTATTAGTGAAATTCTTAAACCCATCAAAAGAATAAATTTGGGCCCATTTACTCACATTTGCCAGCAGCCCATTTCCCATTTCAATTCCAGCCCAATATCTCCAACCCTTTACTACATTACTCAACCCTTCAGCCCAATCTTCTACCAAATAACCCAAGCCCAACTCCCCCCAATTAAACAAATAATATCAAAGACACCCAATTCAACAAACATACACAGACCAACATGTGATCCCATCTTCTTCTTCTTCATCTTCATCTTTGTACACCAATATCTTCTTCCCCAAAAATCAAGCAACAAATCACGGCTGACCAAACCCGGAAATCGCGCCAACAGTACTCTCCCATACACAAGAATCAACTTTTTTCCTGATTTTGAGCAGAGATTTGGGGATTTTGGTTCAAATTCAAAATTCGAATTAATTCAAAATCTGCCCGTTTTTCCCCTAATGGAGTAAATTTTCTTCTTATATATACTCTCCTTCCATAAACGTTGGGAGAATCTGATCTTTTTTTTTGAAAAAAAAAAATTGATAGAGGAAGTTTTAGAGAAGAGCAGTTGAAAAAAATAAAATAATTCAAACATTAATTTACTTCCCTAAAACAGAAAAAAAAAATTCAAACATTAATTTACTTCCCTCATTGAAATCGGCTAATAGTGGTGGAGTTCTTCACGGTCAAGTTCGTCGTCTTGAGTTTGCTGCTCACGGAAAGGTAACCTCTTCAACTCATTTACCTCGACTTAATATCTATGAGATTGTGAAACCGTTGTTTCTGTTTGGCTGCTGCTGTTCCAATGAAGAATTTATTTTTTATGCCAACCAACATCTTGTTCTTATCAATAGTTAGTAATGTTCTTGCTAGCTTCTCGACACTATTCGTCTCCGTTCAAATCTTAAATTCCGGCATAAGTTTCATGTGCTCTAGTTTTTTTTTTTGTTTAAGCTTTTCGAAGTAGTATTCCTCCCGACTTCAGTTCGGTTTTGCTTTAGATTATAGTGATTACTTTGTGTTATTATTTTAGCTATTATGAAAATTATTTTGTGTCTTAATCTGTGATATCTTCTGGCGATATTTCAGTTTAAGTCGTTATGTTGTTTAGTTCAGAAATGTGATCTATTTATGTGACTAGTTTGTTAAAAAAAAAATGCAACATTTCTTTATCTTAAACCAATTGAAGTAATTGAATGTTTATTCCATTATGTTGGCTTAGTTACTCTCTTCTCAAAATTTGAGTTAATTTAGTATATTTGTTTACTTGACTTATTCTATGGTGATAGTTGATCCACTATAGTTAATTGTTTGTTGTATTTGGTGCCAATTAAAATTCGTTTGCTTTAATGTTTTTGACCTAAGATTCTGTCCGTTTATTTATGAGTTAAGGCAATGTTTTCTAGTTTATTCCTTTTAATATTGAGAGCATGTGCAAATTTGTATTTAATTGGGGAAAAAAAAGCATGATGGGTCCTTCCTTCTCTTAAAGTCAATTGGCATGATAAACTTTTTTGGTCTAAATGGCTTTTTGGTTTCTTTTTTCATGATTAGATGGGCATTAGCTAGTTATGATTTAATTGTTATAATTTTTTTTTGAAAGTGTGTCTTTTAAGTTAGTTGCCTTTTGGAATGCTACCTGATGCCATGAGCTTTTAAAATGTGTAGTTAGTTTGGTTTTGCTTAGATTTTTCTTGTCCATTAACTTAGGATTTTTCCTTATAGTTGTTAAGTTCTTAAAAGTGTCAAGGTGTATTTAAAATGATAATTTTCCTCCGTGGCTTTCTTGCCTTATGCAGTTGTGCATAGTAATCAATTTGCTTAGTTCATCTTTGATCTTGTCTTATCTCTTTAGTTGATATTATGTATTTTTGTTTAGTTAGGAAATTTTCTCAAATGGCTTGTCCCGTCTTCATTTATTTTTCACAATCATCTCTCATGTGAATACAATATCAACACCCTTAATATTCTCATCTCTTAAAATAATTTATGTGTTTATCTTCATTGTGAGTTAATTATTTGATCATGTATTTGTTGGAAGCTTTAGTGGTTTTTTTTTAATTCGTTTCCTTCTCTTTGTGCGCATGTAAACCTCTTTCGAGTCCATGATGTACTCATTCTTCGAGTCATCCTCCTATATATCCAGAAGCTGTTACAGGTTACGGAGACACAACGAATAGCTGCAAATCAATTGATAAATATTCAAAGGCCTGAGAAATGGGTTGTATACATGATGTATACAATGTTTATACAGTTATATACAGGTTATGGCAGCAGATATGCAGCCAAAAACGTGAAAATACAGAGATGAGATAAAATACAGGTGTTAGAAAGAAAGAGATACACGCAAAGATCTGATATACACGCCAATATACACTGATATACGACAAGTGTATACAAAAACGGAAATTGGGTTAAAACCCCAAATTTCCAGCAAAATTGGCCCAAAAGGGGGCCCAAATTCTTCTGCTCCTTTACTCGTTTATTATTTAATTGTTATTATTATTATTTTTTATTAACTCTAAATTTAAAATTATTAAATAACTTAATTAATTCCCCAAGAGATGAACTATATTCTTTATGTTAGTATGTTTAAATAAATTTTATTTTTGTCAACACTTGGTTTTTGTTTATTTGAAAACTTTTACTTAACCTTCAATCAACTTAAAATAGTCTCTACGCCTTAATTGACCAATTTAGTTTAAAATATTGTTTTAAAAAAAATGTGTCAAATAAGTTTTAACAAATCTAATCTTGTTAAAATTCTAGTCACTTATATTATATTCAAATGTTTCAATTAAGATTCCATTTTCTTTTTTTAAAAAAAATTAAAAATTGTTTTTTTAATTATTTTCTCAAGTTAATTGAGTGTTGTAAATTAATAATATTATTTCTATATTAAACATTTTTTTTTAAAAAAAATAATCAAAATTATTTAACCTAAGTCGTAGGATAACCGCATGTTAGCGGGCGTTTCAAATGCTTTAAAAACCTTTTTGAAGCGTAAATAAGAACCTCTTACACATTTTCTCTAAATTTATGAAGATTTAATCTGTTAAAATCTTTTTAAATTAAGTTTTCTTAATTTCTTTAAAAAATTAAGTGGCGACTCTTTTCTAAGTGTTTTTCTCAAATTGTTTTATACTTAGAAACATTACAAAAAAAAAGTGATTTTTCTAAAAATAGTAAAATTACGGCATAATACCATGCAATGCGTGATTCAAATTTAATTGAATCTCTAATGCGGACTCCAAACACCGAAGGAAAAAAAGAAAGAAGATGTGAATGTATGTTAGTGCTTTTATTGTGTAATGACTTCCATGTGAAGAAAATGATACCTTTCGTTTTTAACCATTTTTTACTTTAGCTTTCATGACTTTTAATTGCTAAATTTGTACTTTCTTTTGATATTTGATATTTCTATGTATTAATATCTCATGACCCATTTGAAGCCAATGTTCATCATGGCAATTAGCTAGAGCGATCACCTGCCCTACTTAGCACATTCTTGGAAGTAGAGTAGGACCACATTTATTTTGAGTTTATACAGATCAACTATTAATTTTATCCAAATGAATGTTTGTTAACTTGGATATTACAGAAAATGTGTTTCATCTTTAAATAGAACATAGTACGTGAATGATTTTTCAAACATGTTATTGGTTACAAATCAACTCTACAAGGGATAATATCACCATATCTTACTTGCAAATTAGTTGGGTCCAAATCAGTCGTTAGTTCCATTCAATGGTGATTGTTGGATAACGTCAACATGCTGCCTATGACCAGGCTTACGAGTAGCCAGAGTCAGGATTATGATCGAACATGACGCTTGTTTAGTGAAAGAAATAACGTCACACCTTTATTATCAACTACTCAGATAAGACTTTTTGTTCTTACTATGTGCTCCTTGGGTACTAATTTTTGCACCTTCATCAAACGTTGTAAAGTTAATTAATTACTTTGGCATATGATTAATGAAAGAGAAACTTCCATCGCCATGATGATTTTTACATAATATCTTGAAATGATAAAGCCAGCATTTGTTTCCACCAACACGACAATATGATAAGTGAACACATACATGATACACCACAGCTAAGCAAAATAGAAAACAAGTATTACAAGTAAATTATGCAGGTGTTTAACCATGTTTTATTGTGAAATTTGAAAAAAAAAATTATTTTCAAAGTGAAAATATATACTCATTTGTTTGAGCAACTTTAAACGTATGTCCTCATTAGTTTGAGCAACTTATATGCGACCAAAAAAAAAACACATACGAAATGAAAATGAAAATGAAAGAAATTAGAATCTGTCAAATGAATTACCACCTAAAATTCTAAAAAACTAATTATAAATCTTTTGATTGTAATATTGTCACCAAGCACCAGTGGTCTAGTGGTAGAATAGTACCCTGCCACGGTACAGACCCCGGTTCGATTCCCGGCTGGTGCAATTATATTATTTTACAGAATTTTTTTTCATTGCTTTCCTAGTTTTGATCATTATAATATATGATATTTAGCTTCGATAATCTTAAGTGAAAAAAACTTTTAATCATTGAAATGTTTTGTTACCATATATTATGTTAAATTCGTATTGTTATTTTATATTTGAAGGTAATATTTTTAAAAAAGTCATCTTGATATAAAATGCTCTAAATGTAACTTTATTATTAGGTGTACATATGATATGATATTGAAAACTTTCGTTCAATAGTTTCGATTATGATGTTTTACAATTCAGTATATAGATAATTATAATTCGTCCAACGTCAACTTATATATACTACTCATATAATAAGAATTACGATTTCGACTTTTTCATGAAATCCATGTAGAAATTTCACATAGAGGATTAGAGAAATCAAAGATTGTATTGATTATATTGATGTAAATAATATTGAGTTACAAGCTCCTTATATTATATAGGAGAGAATTGTAGATAATATAAATCCTAATTGTACTACAATTCTAATAGTAATCTAATCGTAATATAATTTTAATCATGATATAATTCTGGACGAAATATAATCCTAATAAATATAATTAGTCTAATCCTAACGCGACTCTAATTCTAGAGTTGTAAACTCGTCCGTCAGCTTCGTTGGACCTGTTCCTTCGACATGTGTTTCAATCGTTAGCTTCCTTCTTCTTCAACAAAAGAAACGTCTCAATTATATCAAACTAACATGTGTAGAAATATTAAAATAAAGTACAGACAATTTACTTCTTTAATCAATTATATTTCAATCAAAATAGAGTACGTAGTCAAAATTCAAAATTTTAACAACTTTATTATGTTGTGTATACTGTCAAGTACGGAATGAACTTTATACATGAAATAAGCCCTCTCAGAGTAGTTTACATGTATGCAGGGCTTGCAAATGTTGACGTAGTATCAAGTTTGGTCACTTTAATATTTGAAACATGTTAAAACTATAAATTTTAGCATTATACCATTGACTTGAGTGTTTAGTTTGATTCAAATTATTTATATTATTAATTGCATATCTCAGAATATAGGTTGCTGATTCCGAATTGATTCTATCATGTGAATGGCTAGATGGTTATTCTTAAGTGATTACTATATTGTACTAATTGGAAAATTTGTGTGTCCTACTAACACGATGCCTAGTTCCTATTATTATTTGTAACCTTGAAGTTATTATTCATCTAAGATTTGTGTAAGACTTTAATGTTAGAGCATGTTTGAATGGGCTTATAACTTATGTATTATGCTGTGGATATATTACAATTTTCTTTGATAACTGAGAAATCTGTCAATGACCCGCCCTTTAGACCAATCACAACCTTCTAAACTCGGTGGATAATGGGTCCCTTCTCCACTTAAATACCAGGCTCCGTTTGCGTGGTGTGAGCGAGGCTTGAACCTGCGACCTAAGCCACAAGTCCTCCACCTTTTGCCACTCGAGCTAGGCCTTGGGGGCTCGGGTATATTACATTTAAATGTTAACATTTATAACATCCCTTGACCTATTAGTTATTTAAGATGGTATGGACAATTATCTGTTCTTTAATTAGTGTATTGGAAATTAAATTTGTTTCTCTGTAAACATGAATGGTTCAACTAGCTAGATTGTTATAGGGTTGCTGAATTTTCAAAAAACTATATTGTCCTTGTTGATTGTTTTTTTTTTACCTAAAGATCTTTGTCTAGTGATGGATCCCATAATATGTTTGCGTTCTGGAGAACTACGTTTCGAGATCAAATCCTATATATATGTACTAACACTATAAAAAAGGTGTGAATTATATCGGGATTTTCCTAGGGATTTGTATGAAAATCCACAGGAAAGTTATTTTCCTGTAAATTTTTGGACCAATCCCCATGTAATTCACACTTTTCTTGTAGTGTAAGTATAGATAAAAGCTGCAACGCACAGAAGATCAAAACGAAATGTCTTAGCCTTTCATTTTTTTTTTTTTTTGGTGTAAAAGAATATGATGGGGAGGTAGTAACTGTAGTTGATTTTATAGGCAAATTGTAAAGCTTTTTTAGTTTTTCGTGTAGGATGTGTCCCTCATTGTGGGTTGTAAGTATCCCACCTCGTTGAAAATATTTAGATTGCTTCGTATGATGAAGTCATCAACAAATTCAAAAGTAGTACTTCATTCATTTTAATTTATTGATTGGATACAAAGTTTAAAAAATAATGAAATACTTTGTTATGTTTATTAAATTGTTCTTATTAAAATCTCTTTAGTGTTGACTTTTTCTTTACAATGAAGTGTTAAGTGAGATTTAATAAAAGATAAAATGAGAATGACGTCAAATAAAAAAATTGACATTTAAGTCAAGATAAGTCAAATAATATGAAATGGATAAATTGTTTTGCGTTTAAAGAGGTATTTTCCTAGTTGCTACATGAAAATGTCCAAGAATCACAACTGTGCACGTGTGCAACTAACAAGCACATCTACCCCCTTCTGGTGTTTGACTTGTTCAGAATCACAATTTGCAAATATCTTTGTCTACATCGAATGCAATTAAGTAGTACTTTAAATCTAACTCAAAATTAATGCAGACTCAACATCATATGAAATAATGAATTGGATAAGGTTTAATATTGATTAATATATCTAATTCAACTACAAAAATTAGTTTACGAAGGACCATATAAGGTAATCAAGAACCGTAATGTCCACCTGTGTGGTATTCAACAACCTCATTATGATACAAAGACAGTATTAGAAACTTCCTAAGTTTATTTTAAAATATGTATTGTTTCTCATTTGAGAGGCAGGCTAGTTTATTTAAAATGAATAAAAAAGGGTTAGCAGCTTTTGCTTGGCAATGTTAAAAATAATATAACTCATGTCTATTGCTTTCTAAAACAAATGCCACTTGAAGTTTTAGATTCATGTGACGCATAATTTCCAGCACCAAAGTAATTGTTCAGCCAAAATAAATTCAATTAATGTAACATTCAAAATAAATAATTGATAACTACGATTGGGTCTAACATATTTTATTCTTTATACTCAATAAGTAGTGCATGATCGAATAATTTAAGGACAGATTACAAGGAGTTTAGCTACTTGTAATTTTAGAATTCAGTTTCTCATTGATAAGTGTCCATATTCCAATAGAATAAAAATTCTTTTTTCAACTGTTACCACAGCTGTAAGTCGGTGGGGGCTCAAATTTCTTAACTGCCATAATTCTAGGAGATATATAGTTTAAACAACTTTGATTAAGTCAATATATGTAATGCCAATATTCTATAGGTTCCACATGCACGTGCATCTTGCGAGCAGATGGGATTTATGGGTTCGGACGAATTCAATTGCCCTATATTTCTTTAACGAAATTTAGAACCTCCGAACTCTTAATTCTGGCTTCGCCTTTGCTTGCGAGGAATTAAGTTCTCTTCACCACTTATGAAATGAATAAAATATAAATCTTTTCGCATCTCTTAACTGTAAAAATGAAGATTTCTGTTAAAAAGATCATTAAATTAAAAATAAAGTGATAAGTGGCCTTTCATAACAAACAAACACTTAAAAATTATTTCATCAAACACAAAGGGAACTTTCCTTGTTAGAGCTTCCACTTTATGGCTATAAATATAAATAATGCAAAGTCTTTGTTCTATAGCAAATGTATTGTCTCAAGACTTCAAAGAAAAACATCTTTTAAGTCATCAAGAAATTGATCACAATGTCTAAAAAGATTCTTCTTTGTTTAATCTTGATAAATTCCCTTGTATATCTAACCATGGCTGATATTGCAACAAATTTTGCAAGTTCTCCTGCTGTTAGCCCATTGCCTTCGTTTCGAAAACTTGGAAAGCACAAACATGAATTAGTTAAGTCTTCTACTAGTACTCAAGGTTTGAGTAGTTCAGATGAAGAACAACACTATGGGATTGTTGAAGAAGAGGAGATTGAGATTGAGAAGAAGCATCACCATTCAATTGACAAGTCAATTTGTGGAGGGGGAGTTATTCTAGGGGGCTTAGCCACTATATTCTTAGTGGCAATAGTTTGTTACATTAGAGTAACTAGAAGGAGACATAGTGCATCATGATTTCATTTGTGTTTTAGTACATGATATATGTATATATTGATTTACTACTACTCCCCTTTTGGTAGAAAATTTTAAAGATACCATTACTCATTTTGGATTTTGCATTTCTATATATTTAGTGTAATTCCACCGTTGCGCTCTGGAGAGGATAAAATGTGTTTAGAGTAAATCGGAAAAAAAAAAAAGAAGGTCGTTTATACAGTAATAACAACTTAAAGGGGGCATTCCGAGAATTGAACTCGGGACCTCTCGCACCCTAAGCGAGAATCATACCACTAGACCAAATGCCCTGTTTGTTTATGCACATGCTTAAAAGTTTCTTAATTTTCAATTTATTTTTATTCAGTGGATTTTTAAGAAAAAGCTTAACGCCGTTGCCGGGGATCGAACCCGGGTCACCCGCGTGACAGGCGGGAATACTTACCACTATACTACAACGACTTGATGTTCTACAATCAATTTTGACTTCCTTTACAAGTGTTTTTAGGTTTGAATCATTACCTAATCTTAATTTCTTTTCTAAGAGATGAAAAGCATATTGAATACAAATTCAATTGAACCCGAGAATTTAAGAAAATTTATAAAACATATTATACTTTTTAAACCCATAATTTCAGTAAACTCGGAACCTTATATTTAATTTATTTAAGTCTAAATTATGAGTTCCTTTCAGTAACCATGATTACCAACTACAATCATGCACATTAATCTTTTTTTTTTGTTGAGATACATTATACATGTAATTTGACATACAGAATAATTAATATAAATTCTTAGTAATATTAGTTTAAGGAATGAAAGAGATTCAGCTAACCATTAATACTGCAGAAATATTATAATGCCTATAAACGGGGACGGATTTAGAAAAGATTATATGAATGAAAAGAGTCTTTTTCTTACTTTCAAGGTTTCAGTATTTAAAATCAAAGACTTGAAATTTACCTTTCCTGTAGGTAACCGCACACATATAAGCAAGTTATGTTGATCGAATGGGACCAAAGTTTCTAATTCTGTGCTGAAAAATTGTTCTAGCAAAAAGTAAGAGATATCATGAATATTGAGAGCTAGGTCACAAAAAATTGACGAATTCATATAATTAGTATCCCTCCTATGATCCATTGTAAACTATCTTATCTTATTCTTTATTTTATTCTATTTCTGGAAAAAAATAATTTAGATCTTAACCTTTTAAAATTGATGTGTTATATATTTATAAGTTTTGAACATTAAATATTTTCTAAATGATACACACAGAATTTAAACATATCAATGAATTCTATCGAATCAATATTGTAGCTTATAAAAAAGTATTCCAATAATCCAATGGCCTGTTTCGATCTTATATCAAACAAATAAAAGGGCATCAAGTATGTTTGTAATATTCATTACAAAACTAGTCATAAATGAATTGACTACTTTTTTATGTATGATTTCAAAAAGAATAAAAGGTAGAGACAGGAATAAAGAGATAAAAGACAAATAGAAAAATTTATAATAATTCCTAGGACACAAAGTTAAAAAGAATTCGAAAAAATCAATGAAAGAAAAGTCAATTTTGTCATCATCAACTTTGGAATTTTGTGATATTTTCATTTTAATAATATAAGCAATTGAAAACTTTTAGCATAAAATGAGCGTAATTTCAAGATAAACATTTTTTTATTGAAAAGAGTCAAAGACCTATTCTAAAAAGTATCTTAAGAAAAGGCACTAACTCTAAACGCGAATACTATATAGTTAAATCGTTATAAGTATATTTAATAATACTTTGATTTCTCTATGAATTTTGTAAGTTTTCAAATTAAAGAGAAATGACATTGGAAAACTCAACCATGTATGTAACAGTCACATTCTATGCAAAATGTTTGGCATAGTGTGGATTTCATTTGAAATAAATTTCTGAATTAGTTTATATTGTTTATTGTATTTCAATTAACATTCACTTTTGTTATTTTTTTTTTTTGAGTCGAGCATTTATCGAAAACAACTTTTGAGGTAGGAATAAAGTTTGCATACACTCTATCCTTCTTAAACAACTATACCGTGTATGTTGTTGTATTTGATTGTGTAAAAGTATGGCACCAATCAGGGCATTTGGTCTAGTGGTATGATTCTCGCTTAGGGTGCGAGAGGTCCGGAGTTCAATTCTCGGAATGCTCCATCCTAAATTAAATTTGTGCTAGATTTTTTTTTTCTGAACTCTCGTATCCGTTCCTACTTAGTTGTCACCATTTTAAATTTCACAAAATAGAAAAAACTATGTCATTTATGCATTAATTTTGTAAAATGACATATTAATGAACATCTATTTTTAGTAAATACGACATGCAAATAGAAACGGAGGAAGTACAATCTTTAGTACTTGTATTATTACTTGGACAAAAAACAAAACTGGCTGATAATTATACATGGTACAGGAAAATACCATACAACATTCTTCTGTACAATCCAATGTAACATTACCACCAGACTTGGATCAGACATGGCTAAAGGAACAGAGGATTTCAAGTTTTTATGACCATAAAAGATACTTGATAAATGAAGTGGTATATGCTAAAACACCTATTTCACACTCAAATACATCAAAAAGGAGCTTCTTCAGAAGCCAAATATACAGGAGGAGTTGTTATTCTTTTGCAGCTGAGTCATGTGTCAATGGGCTGACAACTTCTCTTGAACATTCTGAAGACCGTGAGGACGCAGTTGCTGAAACATCTTGAGATGTGCTTGAACATGAATCTGATCGTATGAAATCGTCCTTTCCATTTGAATCGATGCTCAAATAATCAGTTAAGACCTTTTTCACACCAAAGCCTCGAGTAGAAAGCTTGCTGCCTTCAAACATTTTTGATCTTTCTCCCTTTGCAGGACTAATATGTTGGGAAGGCGAGAAGCTTGGTGTGGTAAAAGCTGTTTTATATGGGGTGCCGTTGACAGGTACTGAGAGAGGAGTCCCCATGCTCTTATGTGCAATGATACCGACTTTGGAGATTGGCACAAATTGATCCGAGTGTTTATTCAAATCATCCGCATAAAGAAGGTCATCAACGCGTGCAATAATATTGAATGCCAGGCTTTCAAGCACTCTCGAGTAGCTCTCCAAAATAGATTTGCCAACATCCTAAAGGAACAAGAAGAAATATAGTTCATTAGTACTAAGTCAATAAATCATGATTGGCCAACAGAGGAAAAGTTCTTTCCTTTAAGAAGAAATGAAAACTCGTTAGTGGGATTTCATATCGAACCTTGTTATATTGAATTTTGCTCATGTCTAAGGTTGTCTGTGGAAGACCAGGGAACCTTTGCTTTAAGCAAAGCAAAAGGCTTTCAGCTCTATCAGCAAGTAACTCCCTCTTATCGCCATCAACCATCAAATCCTTAACCATTTCCCATGAGGATTTTGAACTGGACCTGTGCGTACTACCTAAAGGTTTTGAGTGAGCTCTTCTGCGCCACACATAAACTGAAGACTCCACTCGGTTTGCTATCTCAAATGCTTGATGCTCAGAAGACAAATCAAGGCAGTCAAGCAAACATTCAGGTGAAAATTGGTCCGAAGTGATATATCGGTGGATGAGATCACCTAAGCTAGCTTTTCCGTTCTGCAAGATCAAAAATAGAACACCTGCAAAATGAGTAACCTCCAGGTCTGTTTTAGTATAAAAACACGAGTTAGTTTCTCCGGGAAAGCTCTGTACCTTAGGAAGGCCTTCAAAATATGATTCAGGCACCTCCATTTCAGCTAAGCTGTTGCTGTTAATCGCCATTGCAGCTTTCAGGATTTGGTTTGTGCAATCACGTTTGTGCTGCAACTGCCTTCTTGCATTTTCACTGAGACCACCAGGGGGAGTTCTAGGAACCGGTAGCCACCATTTCTCTTCTTGACGAGGGAGAGGATTTCTGAATGAAGACGACCCATCGGATTCTGGAGCTAAGATTCCTTGGTCAACATACCAGAATTCTGTGCTTCGGAAACTGTCTAATATCTCCTGTGAAAGAGGCAAACACTTTACACTATAGCTCTCAGCATTGAAAAATAAAGGCTGAATGCCCAAAGAGCAAGGAAAGGCTATCTTACAAGGAGCATATTGTCCAGTTTACGGAGAGCTGGAAGATTTACGTAAAGATCTGACCGTGGCCTAGAAGTCATAACCTAAAACAGAAGAGTGAATAAGTTCACACACATGTTCATTCAATTTGTTTTTCCTATCGTAGCTCAATAAACTGATTGTTTCCAATCACAGGGCAAAACGCAAGAATTTTTCCAAGTTTTAAGCATATGATAAATGTTTGATATAAAACATGAGTCCAGCTCTCAGGATGCAAACACCAATCCAAGTTACAGACATTTTCTATAGTGGTAGATAGATAACTTGAATCACCGGAACAATGCCAAAGAAACCGCATTTACCTCAAGTTTGCTGCCATCTGGAAATGTCTGCCAAGAGGGTATGAGTTCTACAATGTGATCACTAACACAGAGAAGCCACTCCATTTCTCTCCGCCACATTAACTTTTTCTCTGGAGCTAAAGGTTCTAATCTCCAAATTTGCCCAAAAAGAGTAGCTAATGGAAAAAAAGAGAAGGGAAAATGAAGGAAAAGAATGTATACTTAGTAAACTGAAAACTCGCTACAAACTGAATCCAATACTCAACAAAATAACTTACCACATAAATTAGTGATAGCATT
Source organism: Solanum sitiens (assembly GCA_016801875.1). Lineage (NCBI taxonomy): Eukaryota > Viridiplantae > Streptophyta > Magnoliopsida > Solanales > Solanaceae > Solanum > Solanum sitiens. The sequence goes on from JABWTJ010000279.1 coordinate 1,017,874, forward strand.
AGAAATTGCTAGAGCTGTGCAAACCCCATTTCCACAACCAGACATGTCTTCTCCCAGCAGCAATTTTGAGAATCTCTCCTTCATCATTTCAATCTCTACAGAATCCCCACAAGTCCAATCACAATACAGAATCTTAATGACCAGACTTGATACAACAAAATAGTGTAATCCCACAAAGTGAGGTTTAGGATAGAATGTACGCAGACCTTACCCTACCTCTCGGAGGTAGAGAGGCAATTTCCGATAGACTCAAGGAGAAAACAATCCAAAGATGATATGATAACAAAAGTGAACAGTAATCACAACAAGGTAATATGATAATCGAAATATAAGAAACAACCTATAATAATCAAACTCAGAGCGGACAACAAACTACGAGAGCAATACTATGAAAAATAGTATGGAAGGATAAGCGAGACAACACTCAACTATCTGAACATAAAAATACGCACAAGAATATCTATAAAATCTTACCAGACAAACAAGACCCTTGTTTCTCCAACTTCCTTTTATCAACAAAGGGCTTCTCTACTTCTTCAGAATTTGCACAATGCTGCACCTCATCATCCTGAATATGCCAAGCAATTGAAGATGGAGAACAAGAATCCTCAGACCCGGTATTTTCTTCATTCACATTTACCTCTGACACTAAAAAACCAGAACTTGAACTACTGTCTATGCCAATTTTCTCATCCAAAGACTCAATTTTTCCAGCATTTTCCCCATAACCCTCCATTACCCCTTCTGCCCTATCACTCTTATCAGACAAAACATCCATTTTATCATCAAGAGAAGAAGCAGAATAGACAGAGTTAGTCATCACAATGCCATCAAAATCAAACCTTTTACTTCCAAACCCTTTTGACACTTTAGCTTTTTGATACAAATTCTTGATGGATTTTGAAACCTTAAACTTCAATACAGAAAAATGGTTCTCTTTCTTGGAACTTACACAAGGGTCTAGTTTAATAAAATGCTTGAGCTGTGGCTGAAATTCCAGAGAAAAATCTCTCCTTTTGTCCTGGTGTGACTCAACTCTATCCATAAGTTTTCAACTCCAACCATGTCTGCTTCTCAAATGGGGGTAAAAACAGACAACAAATCAAGAAATGGGGTCAATTTTTTTTTTTTTCAAAAAGATTAAAAAAAAGAGAATCTTGATTAGAAGAGTGAAGGTGGGCAATGATTAAATGCAAAAAATATAAGTGTTGTGAAGCAAAGGAAGGTGAGATAATGAGAACAATGATGGCAATGAGGCTACAAAAGCAGACAAAGAAACAGCACAAGAAGTATTTTGGTGGGCTATGGGCATTTGCTTAAATGAAGAGCCTTTACTGTCATTGTCAATGTCAAATATAGTGACATTTGCTTTTGTTGGGCCTTTGCTTAAACAAGGGCTCTTAAACATAATTATTGTTTAGCTGAGTATAATATTTCAATTTTGTTTTGAAAAAATATAAAGTATTATAATAGTTTGGTGTATATGATATAGTCACGGGAGTCGTGTAAGCGACGGATCAACCCACATGGATGGTTTGGTAGGCCTATAGATAGTTGATCGAAATATGAAAACTTTGATTCAAATATTTAAAGGTAAATCATAAGTCATAACTATCAACACTTTCAATTCACTTTTGTTTTTTAGATTATACATTTTTCTACGGTTAATAAGGATTGAGGTCATTATATCGATTATATCACGTATTAAGTTTTACTTACTTATGGTGTGACGTGAGAGTGAGATGTGACATAAAAGAAAAATATATGTATTTCGATTTAGAAGAAAATTCTTACATTCGACTTAATACTATATAAATTAATGGATAGAAACGTAGGGTACTAGTCTATTGAAACATTTGGAAATTGTAGTTATTAGTATGGACACATATGGTATAGGTAAGACCGAATATACTGTATAGAAAAATCAGATTTTTGGATGTTCGAAAATTTATAGTACTAAATCGATATTTAATTTATAATCCATAAACTATGAAAAAATCTAAAATCCAAATATTAAAAAAGTTTGGATTTCAATTTAGCCTAAGTTATGCCCACCCCGCTTATTCATATGTATATTAGTTATATAAATTTTAAAATTACAAATCAAACATTGTATTAATTTTATACATAAATTATTTTACCTCTCAATCCATTATCAAACAAAATACTATTACTTATACAAAAAATTTATACATAACCACACCAAGTTTTGAAAAACTTTCATAAAAGGATAAACTTTAGGCCTTAAATAGAATTTCGTAGCTATAATATCATTACCTAACCTTTTAGATTTTTCTTGTTTAGTGATATTTATTGAGATCTTCTCTTAGTTGGATAATGTTTGAATTACCTTGGCAAAATTATAACTAAAAAATAGGAATAAAGCAACTAAATTATGTAATTAAACAACAAATTCAAAGTCAATTCTATGTAATGATAAATTAACTATTTTCTTTTAACTCAATTTATATAACAAATCATTTTAGTCCGTCTTAAAAAGGATGATACATTTTTTTGTTTGGTAATAATTTCATTTTAAAATGTTTATTATATTCTTAATTAGATGATTTATATCTAACCCTATTTTTATTACTTATTTTAGATCAACAATTTCAAAATTCTCTTTTTTAGTTAAATTTAACACTAAAATAAACAGCATCCCATAAATTTTAGTAAAGAAAATAAAATGCATGATTATAGATTAGGCATGTCACTATCAATTTGTTGTTGTGATGGGCTTTGCTTAAACAAGGGCTCTTACATAATTATTGCTTATTTCAGTGGCCTAATAAAATATTTCAACTTCCAAAGTTCATTTTGAATTTTTAAGATGACTTGGGTCATAGGAGTTGTGTAAAGAAAGATCAATCAAACTATGGTTACCTTACAAAATAAATAAATAAATTTTGAATGATACGGGATCGATTGCACTGGAATATATATAAAATTAACTTTAGAGAGAGAATTAATTTTGAATATCGTAGCTCTGTCACTATAGTACTCGACTGTGCCATCATGTTGAGAATTTATTTCCCTATTTGAATCATCAAATGTTATTTTCGTCTACTTCCATTTTACACACTTAAATTTCAATTTAAAGAAAAGAAAATTAATTCAATCTTTGTCAACAATCGATACAAATAGAAGAGACGATGCTTTTGAGAAGATAGCACTTCTGTAATAATTGTTGCAAAGAAATAAATAAATTGCTTATTTTTCAAATGATGAAAGCTAAGTTATACAAGAAAATTACGTATGGGAGAGTGCCTAGGGTGAAAAATACTACTAATTTGGAGTTTAGGAATACAAGTTATTAATTCTTGCTTATTAATCTGTATTCGCGCCGGATTAACATAACAAAACGATAAAATGCTTATTATCGAAACGTTCATAACTTTTTAGACTTCAAACTCATCAAATCACTGATTAAATGATGAAGAAATTACAACTATTTTAAGCGACTATCAACTGAGATTGATAGATAAATTCTTTTAAGAAATTACAATTTCAACTTCGAATATGATACTCTTTACTATCAAGCAAATGATGAATTAGCAATAGACATAATCTTATAGCTAAATAATAAAAAATTATGATATATAATTTGATTTAGCAATAAATTAGCTAGATAGAAATTACTAATAAATTTTATAGTTAATTTCATATTTTCTATTATTAAGTATATATAAAAAAGATGAGAACAAAACTGAAATGCAGCCAAATCCAAGGCCACCAGCCAGCACTAAGGTTAAGTGATCAAAAAGGATGGGTTTTTTTGTCATATCAGAACCCTTCCTTCACAAATTAAAGGGGTCCTTTTTAATACTTCCAAACAATGAAACAAATAAATCTCTCCCGTTCAAAACAAGTGTCATCAAAGATTAAATTTAATATTTATTTATTTATTTATTTATTTATTATTTTATAAATAATTTTTCATTTTTTCTTATCATTTTTAACATATTAGTAAAGACAATTTTCTTTTCATGTTTTACTTTTAGAATTAACTATTATTTCTTAATTTTTTTTTATAAGATATGATATCAAATATCAATTAATAGAAGTAAACAGAAGGAGTAACTAGTACTCCCTCTATTTCACAAAGAATGATCTGGTTTGACTTGGCACGGAGTTTAAGAGTATAAAGAAGACTTTTGTATCTTGTGGTTATAAATTAAAGTTTGGTTAAATGTACAAAATTGTCCTTTGATCTTGTGGCATTAAACATGCCACAAGGAAAACTGATTTAAAATGTTACCAAAAAGAAAAAGAGGTCATTCATTTTGAAACAGACTATAAAAGAAAGGAGGTCATTATTTTTGAAATGGAGGGAGTATTTTCTTTCTATTATTATACTGTTGTATTTTAAAAGATACTTCTAACCTATCTATATTTATTATTATTTTTTCAATAAATATAAAATAAATTAAAATAACACTTATTTTGAGTCGGAGCATGTATCAAATGGAGAGGTCCACAAAGCAGATGCTTGTAGTTGCAGGAATGTCAAGTTTGGTCAGTGGTCCGCTCCCTAGCTCCAAACTCCCCCAACCCTAGGGCATCTTTGTTTTTTTTTTTTTATATTTTTATATTCATATCTTTTATATAATAATAATAATAATAATAATAATAATAATAATTAAAGATGCTTTTGTCAATCGACTGTGTAAAACAGATTGACATGTTTAATTTACATTTTGACCCATCAAAATAATATTACCTATCAGTCTTTTTTCAAATTATTTACTCATACTCGTAGTAGAAAATAATGGATATATAATTAATTTACTCATCAATAAGCTATATAATTGGATTTTAGGTAACTTAATTGTGTACAAAATAACGGACAATTATATATGCACAATGTTATATATAGTGATTGAATACTCTGTGAATGAACAAGTTCAATATAAAATTGTTTGAGAAAACTTACTATTTCTAGTAACGACTGCAAACTCATCTCTAGAATTAAAAACATGGATAAATATATATAGAAAGAATCTGAATTAGTTCATATGGCAATTTAGTTATTTGTTAATTAATATATAAAATTATGATCTGAAATTGAAATTTCATGCGTTTTTTGTATCGATTCATTTATAAAGATGGAAGTTGTAATAATTCAGTTGGTTGATTATCTAAATTTTCACCTTACTTAAAACTTGAAACACTTTTCTTTTTATATATTTCAATTGTATATCTCTTTCTTTTTTTATGATAGACATGTCAAGCTAAGAGAAGTATTGAGGAAAATGATATAGGTTCTATGGAAGGAGAGCTATGAATATGACCTTACTTTCACAAAGGAATAAGCATTACCATAAATGGGCCATTATTGAAAATGATATTATTGTAGTATATTTTGGGAGCTGAATATTTAATTTGCTATTTATTTCTTTCGGATACTATTAATCATAGTATCTCCCTATGCATCTAACACTTTAAAAACACCACCAATAATAACGTTTTCACTTTATTTTATTGTAGCTTTCCTTGGAAGGTATAAAGTTGTCCATTTCATTTAATAAGGTCTAGATAATAATTCGGGTTGTTCAACTTAAAATAAAAAAAAATTTAAGAAGATAATCCGATGCACTAAGCTTTTCTTATATATATATATATATATATATATATATATATATATATATATATATATATATATATATAGTTACGTTTAATATACGCAATATCTATTTTTTGATCACGTGGCTGAAAAGTGGCTAGGGCAGGGCTTTCACTGCGAACTAAATTGCATTGGGCCACTTCTATAATAAGGCTGGACAAAGAAGTCTTGGGCTTTATGTCCTTTGAGCCCAGAATTGGTTAAGCCCTGAAAAAAGGTGTTAGTTTTAGGAGAAACTTTTTTAATTACACAGATATTTCTACCATATTTATTAATTCTTTTTAGAATTTAAAATAATTATATTTTATATCACTAAGTCATAATTTCATACCAGATACACCTAAGTACATGCTTTATGCTATCAGATACATTGAAATAGGGAGGGAGACGAGCGAGAATAGAAGGGAGGTGAGCAAGATTTGTCTATGTATTCATATTCATGTGAATCACAATGGATATACATTAGTTACATATATATGTATATATCTGGTGTGATTCACAGGTATCTATGATACTATATACATAGGAGAATGGAGAGCGAGATGGAAGGGATGCGGACAAGATTTGTCTTTGTATCCAAGATGCATACGAATCCACTTACATGTATCTAGAACAATTTACATCTAATTTTCACTCCATTTATCCCAAGATACATGTAATTGGATGTATCTAGACACACCAAAATCTAGTAAAATTTGTAATATTACAAATTAATGTGTATCTAAACAATTAGTTCCTAAATTAGTGAGATTTCGATAAGCTAGGATTGTTGGGACGCTACAATAGATCTTGCAAGTAATTCACACACAACATAGAATTAATTAGTAAGAAATTCTTTTTACTTGCCCTACATTTAAATATCAGTAAACATATAATAACTTGCTATAACCAAATAGCAATTATATTATTCCGATAATATAAAAATTCTTTATATTATATTATATGTCGGTGTATAGATCTTAAATCTCCAATTATAAAAGATGTGTAGAAACATTCTTATTAGATGAACATGTTGGAGGAATTAGTCGTCATCAATGCTTGTGGAAATCAGGATCCTTAACTATAGTCACAGGACAAGCTGCATTGTTCAATACATAATTTGTTACACTTCCCAACATTATCCTGTTTCATAAAATAAAATATCCAAAAGTTAATGATGTTGCGGAAGCCAAATATATAGAGAGTGATAGAATCACAACTGCTATATCTAAATGTAGCTAATAAATAGTAAATGAGACAACAACAAAAGGAACACCAAGAATTAACGAGGTTCGGCAAACTTTTATTTTCTTTTGCCTAGTCCTCAGACACAACCAACCAATATTTATTTCACTCCAAAAGAGTACAAGTGAAATACTACAAGAGAGAAAGAAGAACAAACGCCTTAGGAGATGAGAAGGCAAGTGAGAGGTGTGTTACAAATGAATTAGGAGCTACCTATTTATAGGAGTGAATACTTCCTATTGATGTCATCCATGACATCACAATATGTCAAAAATGTCAAGATTTACCTTGTGAAACCAATTTATGGTTTACCTAAATTTCACCTACAAAAGATGCTATCTTGACTTTTCTACCAATGAAGAATTATCCTCCTAACTACCATATCTTCTCATTAATTCATTTTTGAATCTTGTCAAATTTAACAAATCTCCACCTTGGCAAGATTCTCCATTTTCAACTTTCTCTCAACAACAATTTTGATTGTGTCTTCAACCATAATCTTCAATGTTCAACAATGTTGATCAAGTTCAAACAATGTTGAAACTTGACCGCAGTCACCACTTTTGTCAACATATCGGCAGGATTATCCGTAGTATGAATTTTCTGTATTATGACTCCACCATCTTCTATGATTTCTCGTATGAAATGATATCGGACGTCAATGTGCTTCGTCCTTGCATGATAAACTTGGTTCTTTGCTAATTGAATAGCACTCTGACTATCACAAAATATTATGATTTCTTCTTGTCCAATACCAAGCTCTCTAAGCAATCCTTGAAGCCAAATTGCTTCCTTCGCAGCCTCTGTAATTGCCATGTACTCTGCCTCAGTGGTAGACAAAGCAACTGTTGACTGCAAAGTAGACTTCCAACTAACTGGTGCATTTGCAATAGTGAAAACATAACCAGTAGTCGATCTTCGTTTGTCCAAATCACCTGCATAATCTGAGTCACAATATCCAACAAGATATTGACTATCTTTCTGCTCGAAAACCAAACCAACATCTACAGTATTATGAATATACCGTAGAATCCATTTTACAGCCTGCCAATGATCCTTTCCAGGATTGTGCATGTACCTGCTTACAACTCCAACAGTGTGTGAAATATCTGACCTTGTGCAAATCATTGCATACATCAAGCTACCAATAGCATTAGCGTATGGTACTCTTGACATATATTCTCGTTCAACTTCATTCTTAGGTGACATAGCATCACTAAGCTTAAAATGAGGAGCAAGCAGAGTGCTAACCGACTTCGTTTTTTCATTCATGCCGAATCGGTTTAGTACTCTCTTCAAATATTCTTTCTGAGATAAATAAAGTTTTTTAAATGTCTATCTCTTTTTATCTCCATGCCAAGAATCTTCTTTGCCTCACCCAAATCCTTCATCTCAAACTCCTTTCTCAGTTGAATCTTTAGCTTCTCAATTTCCTCTTGACTTTTAGAAGCTATCAACATATCATCAACATATAGGAGAAGATATATAAAGGAATTATCTTCAAGCTTGCGCAAATACACACAATGATCGTATTTGCTTCTTATGTACCTTTGCTGCAACATAAACTTGTCAAATCGTTTGTACCATTGACTAGAAGATTGTTTCAACCCATACAACGATTTTTCAAGTTTGTACACCATATTTTCTTTTCCATCAACTTTGAATCCTTCTGGCTGAGTCATATAGATTTTCTCTTCCAAGTCTCCATGTAAAAAAGCAGTTTTTACATCCAACTGAACTAGTTCCAAATTCAAATGTGCTACCAAAGCCAACAAAACTCTAATGGAGGAGTGTTTCACAACTGGAGAAAATACCTCATTATAATCAATTCCCTCCTTTTGAGCATATCCTTTGGCCACCAATCTTGCTTTGTAGCGAACATTTTCTTGGTTAGGAAATCCCTCTTTCTTTGCAAATACCCATTTGCACCCAATTGCTTTCTTGCCCTCTGGGAGATTGGCCAATCTCCATGTATGATTCTGATGAAGAGATTGCATTTCTTCATCCATGGCATTCCTCCACTTATCTTTTTGTGAACTTTGGACTGCGTCTTTATAAGTGGTAGGAATGTCATCGGCTGCAATTGAGTTAGCACAAGCCACCATATCTGTGAGTCGAGCAGGTTTTATTATTGTCCTTTTTGGCTTGCTCGTTGCTATTGATTCAAGTTGTGGTTGAGGTTCTTGAGATGGAACCTCCTCTTCGACTGGCTCTCCTTCAAGAGGAAAATCTTTTGTTGTTTCCTCGTTTGATCCCTGTGTTGGGAAAATTATCTTTCCCTCAAACTCCACCTGCTTTGAAGCACCATCAATTTGTTTGGCTTCTTCAAGTGTTACCTTATTTGTCAAGGCAGATTCATCAAAGGTAACATCCCTGCTGAAAATAACTTTTCTTGTCTCTGGACACCATAAACGGTATCCTTTGACTCCAGAAGTAATTCCCATAAATAAAGCTTTCTTTGCTCTTGGGTCCAATTTTGACTCTCTTACATGATAATATGCAATTGAGCCAAATACATATAAAGTACCATAATCTTCAGCAGGATTTCCATACCATTTTTCAAATGGTGTCTTCCCACCAATAGCAGCAGATGGTGGACGATTAATGAGATGGCACGCATATGTTATTGCCTCAGCCCAAAATTCTTTGCCCAAGCCAGCATTGGACAACATACACCGAACTTTCTCCAGCAAAGTTCGGTTCATGCGTTCTGCCACTCCATGCTGTTGTGGTGTATTTCTGACGGTGAAATGTCTGACGATGCCATTTTCCTCACAAATTTTCTGAAAAGATCATTTTTGTATTCGCCACCATTGTCTGTGCGAAGACACTTGATCTTTCTGCCACTTTGAGTTTCTATCATCGCCTTCAATTTGAGAATAATTCCCAATACTTCATCTTTTGTTTTCATCGTATACACCCACAATCTTCGAGAAAAGTCATCAACAAAGGTTACAAAATAGTGTTTCCCACCTAATGAAGGTGTTTTGGAAGCACCCCAAACATCTGAATGAACATAATCCAAAATACCTTTAGTATTATGGATAGCTGTTCCAAATTTAACCCTTGTTTGTTTTCCCTTGATACAATGTTCACAAAACTCCAAGTTGCAAGTTTTAACTCCTTTTAGCAATCCTTGATCTGATAAAGTTTTCAAGGATTTCCCTCCAGCATGTCCCAAGCGCATATGCCACAGCTTGGTCATTTCTGCCTCCTTCTCGTCATTGGATGTTGTTGCCGCTGTCCCAATAACTGTACTACCTTGATAGTAGTACATGTTATTATTTCTTCGAATTGCCTTCATTACCACCAGTGCACCAGAGCATATTCTCATCACGCCATTATCTGCAATGACTTTGAACCCCTTTGATTCTAGGGCTCCTACAGAAATGAGATTTTTCTTCAAATCTGGTACATATCGAACATCTGTTAATGTTCTACTTAATCCATCATGGTTCCTTAATCAGATTGAACCAACACCATATGCGGTAAGAGGATTATTGTTTGCAGTGTGAATAACTCCACATTCTCCTTCTTGTAAATCAATAAACCAGTCCCGATTGGGACACATATGATAACTACAAGCTGAGTCCATCAACCATACATCAGATGATTTGAATGGATCTGTTGTAACTAGTGAGTAATCGGAGTCATCACAATCAGCCACATTTGAATCCATGACAGCCTTCCCATTATTTGGTTTGGCTTTGCTATTCAACTTTGGGCAGTCTTTCTTCCAATGCCCTTTTTCTCGGCAAAAGGCACATTCATCTTTGCTGAGTCTCGATCTTGACTTGGATCTCCCTTTCTTCGTTCTCATATGATTTTGAGAACGACCTCTCGCAACCAGTGCTTCTGCTTCTCCGCCTTTTTGTTTTTCTCTCTTTCTTTGTTCATAACTGTATAAGGCAGAACAAACTTCTTTGAGAGATACTTCATCATTCCCATGCAGTAGAGTCGTTTCAAGATGCTCGAACTCATCGGGAAGTGAACTTAACAACATTAAGGCCATATCTCCATCCGTAAAAGTCACGTCCATATTCCGCAAATCTGTCGCCAACTTATTAAAGCTGGTGATATGATCATTCATTGTGCTACCAGGAATATAAGTGAAGCGTAACAGTCTTCTTTTCATGTAAAGTTTATTTTGACTGTTTTTCTTCAAGAATTTCTCCTCCAATGAATTCCATAATTTATTTGCAGATGTTTCCTTCGTGTATGGATACTTTTGTTCTCTTGCAAGGTAAGATCGAATGGTACCGCAAGCAACACGGTTGATAATCTTCCAATCTTCTTCTCCTACACCGTCTGGTTTCTTTTCTTCAATGGCAATATCTAGCAATATCTAGCCCTTGTTGAAAAAGAACATCAAGGACCTCGCCTTGCCACATTCCGAAATGTCTTGACCCGTCAAAAATTTCAACTGCAAATTTCGCATTTGACACAATTCTTGTCATAAGCGAAGATGCCAATGATGACGTATTATTGACACTTGATGTGGACTCATCATTTTTCTTGTCTCCCATTTTACTACAAATACTATTTACTAGCTAACAATGCAAAGACCAAAGTAAATCTTTTTCTGATGTGGAAGTTCAGACTATGCTGCAACCACAGAGCATACTCAGATAATACCTTGGCTCTGATACCAATTGTTGCGGAAGCCAAATATATAGAGAGTGATAGAATCACAACTGCTATATCTAAATGTAGCTAATAAATAGTAAATGAGACAACAACAAAAGGAACACCAAGAATTAACGAGGTTCGGCAAACTTTTATTTTCTTTTGCCTAGTCCTCAGACACAACCAACCAATATTTATTTCACTCCAAAAGAGTACAAGTGAAATACTACAAGAGAGAAAGAAGAACAAACGCCTTAGGAGATGAGAAGGCAAGTGAGAGGTGTGTTACAAATGAATTAGGAGCTACCTATTTATAGGAGTGAATTCTTCCTATTGATGTCATCCATGACATCACAATATGTCAAAAATGTCAAGATTTACCTTGTGAAACCAATTTATGGTTTACCTAAATTTCACCTACAAAAGATGATATCTTGACTTTTCTACCAATAAAGAATTATCCTCCTAACTACCATATCTTCTCATTAATTCATTTTTGAATCTTGTCAAATTTAACAAATGAAGTACTTATATGGAATATAAATATAAAAAACAACATGCATAGGGATAACATACCTTTTTATCACTAAGTAGCTTGAAAGTAACATTTTTTTTATACCAGGCGAAAATTCATGTTGTCAATCAACTGATCTGCTATGATTTTCCAATTTTTTGGTAATTTATTGCTTAATAGAATTAGTAATAGATTTTATTATTTAAGTATAGAAATTACTGAATAGTGATAGAATAAATAAGTACCTTTGGATAGTACTTAGGCCTCTGCTACCCATGACCAAAGAATCCAACCTGAGATCTTCAATAGAGTCGCATACTTTCTCTCTTGCATCTCCCCAATACACTTTTGCCACAATGTTTATCTGTACGACAAATCGAATTAGCATGAGATTTTTATTATTTAAGTACGAGATTTTATCTGTCATTAATTTCTTCTTTATATGATTAGACTTGTAAGAAAAAATATAGAAGTAACTAATAGATGCAAAATAATTAGTACCTGTTTCTGTTTAGTAGCTGCATCAAGTAAATCAACAACTTGGACATCAGTCTTTTTGATATCATAATACTTCATCATTTCTGGATCTCTAAACTCCACCCATGGAATTAGAGCTAACAAAATAAATTAAAACCGCGTCATAAAGTGAAAAAACAAAAAGAAGAATAGTTTAATATCAATCGACAATATAAAAGAAATTTTTACTCTGTCACGTCACCTAAATGATACAAACAAAAAGTAATCTAAATATAACTACAAGCACATAATATAAAACTAGTTACCTAAAATATTATAACTAGTGGCGAAGCCATAAGTTCAGATAAAGTGAAAAATATTAGGGTATCTACTTACGAGGAAAGACTATTTTTAATATTCAAATTCGAATTCCAAGATTTCATATGTAATAAAGAAGAAATCTATTTGTGCAACACATTATTAATGTTAGGGCAAGGGGATTTAATTGATGAACCTACCCTTGACCCTCTTTAGCGTATATATAACAAATTAAATTACACTGATAATAAAGGTACCTACGTGAACCAGTTTTTGCCCATAGCTGGTCACGGGACTCACTGAGTGTGTGAGTTTTGATGTGAATTAAATAAATTGTGTCACCTTTTTCAGCCAAATTTTCAACTGTCCATTTCAATGCTTCCTTGCTACTCCTTGAAAAATCCAATGCCACACCAATTGTTTTCCCCTTACTCCCCATTTCTTTTTTTCTTGTAAAAGAATAATTCAAGGAAATGGGTTGTTGTTTTTTTTGTATGTATTTTCTTTTCTCTAATTTTGATTTGAAGTAGAGGTGGTACGTGAATAATGGAGGATTAGAAATTTGATCCATTATTTTCGTTTTTTGGTCTTCTCTTTTATTTTCACGATTTATGGGTGAAATGGGGAAAAAAAAGAATGGAAAACGTCAACACAAATATTTGCATCGAGTGTATATATATGTTGTATACTTTATACAACTAAATGTTTAAGATCAAATTACATTCTAATTTGCGATATTATGTGTTTTTTTAAATTTTGGTGCATTCAGATGTATTCAGATATAAACAGATACATGTATCTCGGGATATATGAGGTTAAAATTATGTGTAATTTGTTCTAGATACATTGTATCCAAATGGATTTGCATGTATATGTGATACATAATAAATCTCGCTTGTTGCTCTCACCTCTCTCATCTCGCTCACCACTCTCTTATGTGCCTCGTATCTCATATAGAGTGTGAACTACACTAACATGTATCGAGTCTGGTTCACATGTATCAGAGATACATAACATATTTCGCTTATCTTCCTCCCCATCTCACTCGTCTTAGCGTATATGGTAGAAAAAAAAATGTATCCGAGTGTATCTTCCTCAATAGATAGTAAGAAACTCTTAATTAGTGATAAGGTACACAACAATTTGAAAGTATAGCTATATATAATTTTTTTAGAAATTATGAAATATATTTAATTATGTAGTTTCTCGCACTCTGAATACACAAAAATACTCAGGAATATACTAATGATACATTAGAGATGCACTTCCAAATGTATAATACACTGTATATACAAATTTTATATACTATACAATAATATAAGTACAATTTTTATACAATGTATAGCAATTTGAATATAATAGTTATAAGCACACTACTTTACAAGCTTACAGGGTACAATGTATAAATAAATTTTATACATTGCATATATAACTTTAACAATATTTATACATAGATATTATATGAAATTTACACTTGTACCATTCAACCATCATTATAATATCAACTCATTTAAAAAAAATTACTTACAAAAGTTGTGCATTGAGAAGAATGAAAGAAAGATAACATGAAAAACAGTGCATAGGAAACACTGGCCATAAAATGTCAACCTCTTTCATCAATGATTTATTCCTCCGTTTTTAATTACTTATTGATTTTTTTAATTGTCATTAATTATTTGTACATTTTGATAAAATAAGAAAGAATAATTTTTTTTACTTATTATACCATTTAAAAAAAGGTAAACTTTTTGAAAAACTTAAATTTTTAATTCAATCATTTCATAATTAATAGGGATAAAGTGATAAATTTATTATGTCATTTATTATTTTCTTAATAGGTATATCATTTCAAATATAAACATGTAATTAGGAACAAAGAAAGTATGAAGTAATTTTTTTCAAAAGCAGGACCAAATTTATGTTACTTTTATTTTCTAGGACTTACATGTTGAGTTTTCCTTAATTATTTGAGTAAAATAAATATATGAAATATAACTAAAATTAATTTTTAATAGATTAATTCGTTTAATTTAGCTACACATGATGGACCATATTACTAAAAAGTTGACATTTTATTCTAGAGGAATGGTGTCACGTGTCAAAGTGACATAGTATGCCTATTCAAATCAAAGACATTGTACGATGGATATTAACTCAATATAGGTGACATGTTCCAACTAATCAAAATCATCATGTCATTATAATTTCATGGGAAAATAAGTAAAATCCCTGAACTTGGCATGAAAATTCGCTTTAGTACTTAAACTATACGAGTAATTATTTACCTCCCTAATCTCTTTTCAACTGAATTAAAATACACCCAAATCGCTGACATGGCAAATCAAAAAAATTGAGGAGCGTAAAGAGTAAAAAAAAAGGAAAAAAAGAATAAGTAGACCCCAATTATTTTCATTTTATCCAATAATCTTTTTCTTCTTCATCTTCTTCATACCCTACCACCCCCAACCTTTAGTATCACCAACCCCAACCCCACCTCCCGTCCTTTCATCTTCCTCACACCCAGTTCACCCCTCCCGCCCTCATTCACCACTTGCACTACCCTTTCTTCTTCTTCGACACCCCCCACCCCCAATGAACCTCCACTCCTACCCTCTTTATTTGTCTTCCAATCTCGGTGCTTCACACTTTTCTTCTTCTTCTTTTTCTTTGTTATACTTTTCATATTTTTTCTCCTTCAAGATAGATTCATCCCACCCTTATTTCCTTTAATTTCTATCAATAAATTCAAAAAATGTGATGAACAAGAAAAAATTGGAAAGTCATCAATTTGTTCTTGCTTCAAATTAATTTTAGCATTTATGGCAAGGTTTGAATGTGATGAACTTGAAGCTATTTTCAATGAAACTCTACAAATTTTCATTTCAAATTAAATTTTTAGTAGTTATTATTTATTTGTTTTAATTTTGTTTCTTAAAAATTGAGTGTTCTTGTGAGATTGGTTTTGAGATTTTGAATCTCTTTCAATTGATTTTTTTTCTTATATTAATTCTTATTTTTGAGAATTTTTTTTACTTTCTAAAATTGTGAGTAAATAAAAAGAAACAAAAAAAGAATTAAAAATCAAAATTTAAATATGTGGAATGGGATGCTGATGTGGCAATGACGTGACACTGATGTGGCGCTGACGTATCGATGATATGGCGCGTGTGAAATGCACTTGCCATTGTGAGACTGGTATTATTATATTAGGGTGTATTTTAATTCACTTGAAAAGATATTAGGGGGGTAAATAATTACCCGTGTAGTTTAAGTACTAAAGCGAGTTTTCATACCAAGTTCAGGGGGGATTTTATGTATTTTCCCTAATTTCATTGACAGAAAAGAAATTACCTCATTGCTATTGGGGAAATACATCAAATAACTTGCCAGCAAAATTCATTTTAGTATTTTAACTATATGAGCATTTAAATACTTTCTTGATATCTTTGAATTGTATTAAATACAATTCTAAGAGTAGAATATCACTCTCACCTGCTATATCATAGTCATGTAAGCACCACGTCACAGTCATGTAAGCACTAGTCATTAATTTTTAATTTTTTTTATTTATTCACCTTTTTGTTTTCTTAAACTCATTACACTAATCATTTAATTAAAAGTACATTTTAAAATCAAAATTGCCACATCTTCTTCAACCCTTCTCTTCTACCTCCCCCCCTCCCCCTTTTTTTTTTCTTTCTTAATTTTCATCATTTTCAATCTTCACTAGCTTCTTTTTTTCTCAAATTTTCATCTTTCAATGGTTGTTTTCTTCTTATACATTCATCAAATACTTTTTTTTTCTGATTCGAACCGTCTCTCTCCCACAAATTTTTCCATTGGACAATAATATTTTTTGAATATATTTTTTTCTTAATAACTTGAATGAAAAATATAGAATGTGTAAAAAAGTTTATAGAACCACATTTTTTTGGATCACAACTAATAGAATTCAAATTAAAATGGGTTACTTAAAATTCAAGAAAGTTTGCATTCAATAATATGAACTGGGTGTTGAATTTTTGTGATTAATGAAGGACGGGTGAGGTGTGAAAAATTTTAATATGAAAGAAGAAGGTATAAGGAGTGCTTCAATGGAGAAGAAGACATTCGGGGAAGACAACAAAATAAAACGAGAACAAAAAAATTAAATATTTTTTAAAAATAATTGAATCCACAAATTTCATTTACTCTTAAAAAAGAAATTTCACATTCTTTTAACTTTAACATGTAAAAAAAATTTAAAAAAATATTAGTTTGATATTGGCTAATAAAAAAATGTCATGTGTATAATTTTACCTTTCCATTTTTATTTTTTATTATTATTTCACGCGCTTTGAGGAGAGTGACTACACTTACTTTGTCATTTCAGCTCTTAGGGTGGTATTTAATTAGTTCAGAATTGTTAAGGGGGTATGTAAGCGCTCGTATAGTTAAAGTACTAAAGTGAATTTTGCTGCCAAGTTCAGGGAGAATTTGATGTATTTTCTCCATTGCTATTCTTTTCATCTATAATCATAAATAGAAGTTCTCATAATTCAAAAAAGACACCAAAATTTAAATAAAAAGCAAAATAAAGTTCGTAAATTAAATATTACAGCTTTACAAAACACTCAAGTACTCATGATATCTAACTCAACCTCAAATATTAAAAAAATTCAAATTCAAGAAGTACAAATTTAAATTATCTGTATGTGCTAGTTGAAGTCAAGATTATCGTTCTTCATAGAAACGATTGATCAAGATCAAACTAAAAAAAATCTTTAAATTTATTTTGTTTATTTTTTGCTCCTCGACAAAATTAAGATAAAATTGAGTCAGAAATCTCAATTAAAAAAAAGGGAAAAGGGTCTGATATACCCCTCAACTTTGTCATTTAGAGCTGATATACCCCTCGTTATGAAAGTGGCTCATATATACCCTTACCGTTATACAAACGGCTCATATATACCCCTGCTGTTACAAAATGAGCTCACATATACCCTTCATTTAACGGAAGTGAAAAAATTAGTTTTAAATTTATATTTTTTACTTTTAATTTTTTTTAAAAAATTATTTAGGGGTATATATGATTCTTTTATCAAAGTTTAAGGTAGATTTCAATTTTTTTCATACATAAATTATTTTTTGACTTCTTTTATTATAATTATTTGAGTTTCTTATTCTTATATTTTTTTTTTCATTCCTTAGTGTAAAGAAAAAATATTTAAAACTATTTTTTATGTCTATATTGTAATTTAATTTTTGTATTCGAAGAAAAAAAATTGGTCATCTACATTAAGTTTTACAAGAATATTAGAGAAACTTTAATAAATTTGATCATTAAAATAATAATTCTAAATTAGTCATTTAAATAAAAAATGTTAAAAAAAAGTATGTTTGACGAGGATTAAATCTACTCATATGAGATTATATTTTTTAGAAAAAAATAATAAAAAATTAGATTAATATTATTATTTTTTCATTTTCCGTTAGAGGAAAAGGGTATATGTGAGCCATTTGTTTATAAGTAGGGGTATATATGAGCCACTTTCATAACAAGGGATATATCAGCTCTAAATAACAAAGTTGATGGGTATATCAGACCCTTTTCCCTAAAAAAAATTTATGAAATTTTAATTTTAAAAAAATCAGAAAATTCATGAAGATTATAACATATCTACAATATTTAAAATAAAGTACTATGATTATTACAATACTTTTCAACCTTGAATTTTATTGTCAACACATATGCTGAACAATGAAATGTGGGCTTGGTGTTGTGCATGGAAAGTTAATAGTTGAATATTTAACATACATTCTCTTCCCCTCAATTAATAACTAGAAATTGAGATGGTCCAAAAATAACTTTAGTCATGTGACAATTTGGTCCCATTTTAATTGAACACATCAATTATAATAAAGTGTATCCAATTATACTTTTAATTTAAAATTGTAAATAGCTTTTTTTGTGTTTTCATTTGTTTATTAGATAGCTGCTAAGTTAATCACATAAAATATATTATTTAATCTAATTATAACATTTGTATTGATAAGTCATAAGTCCTCAGGTCTTTTCTACTTGAGCTTGATGCTTATAATAAAGGAGATGACTTATATTTAAGTGGTTAAATTAACTATCTGATAGACTAATGGAAATACATGTAAAAGTATTTCCAAAATTCGAATCAAAAGTGTTTAATTAAAATACTTTATTAAGAATTGACATGTTTAATTAAAATATGACTTAGTTCAAATATCTAAATAAAATTTCGTGAAAAATGACTATGTATTAAGCTTCCTTATAATATGCATCTAGAATATATTGTCATGTAGACCTCCGTGACTTAATGGTGTTCAAGCAAGCAATATTCCATTACCACATATGAGAATTCGAAACGTAAAAGAAAATTGATGCAATCATATATTAAGAATCCATATATATAATTATAGAAACCAATAACATAATCAAGTTGATGAAAGATGGTAACCATAAGTAGGATATTTAATTAATAATATACATCAGAATAAATTCTTAGGGTTTAAACTGAAAATCAAATTATCGAATCAAAATTTATTGTATTAAAGTCAAATCTATTTTTTATTACGGAATTATCAAAATTGAACTTTGAAAATATCTAATCGAATATTAAATGTTCACCTCTAATGAATTATTTACCATATGTATGGGTAACATTAACAAATAATTTAAGATGTTTTAATTGATTTATGCTGATAAATTTGTAATGTTATCGCTTGAGAAAGGAGATCTAACCTTTACACATGATTTCTCTAAAAACTAACATGCTATTGATGTTAAATATCTTGTCAGAATAGCTATCCTACAATACATACCTATTTTCAATTATCAATTATTGAATTATCGAAATTAATCTTTGAATTTTCTAAAATTATACTAGAAGCTTCCTAATTTCCATATAAAAGTGTTATAATATTATTTTTTCTCATCGATTCAATCAAAATACACGTAAAAATAGAACATCATAATCTCTTATTTTAGATAGATTGTGAAAGTATATGTAAGAATAGTACGAAGTTACTCGTACTAAGTTTATTTGATTAAAAATTGAAACTTTTGTCTCCCACTTGGATAATAAAGAACCAAAACATATTTACTTTGTCAAACACATTTTTGTTTTGATATTTGCCCCTATGTGGCAAAAGATTTTTTTATTAAAAAAGATATTTTTAAATTTTTTTATCAATAATTAAAAAGCAAAACCAATAATTTTCGTCAAATTCTAAAGTATTTTCAAACACTTTTCTTAAGGGTTAATCAAAGATATAGATGAAGGAGAAGGAATGGAGTCCCTACTCTTTATAATTAAAGCTAATTTCGTAGACTTTTATTTTTATGAAAAAAGTCTATAACTTGTCAGTGATGTGACTAAAGAATAAGGACAATGAAGTATTAAAAGAGAATTGATTAAGTTACACAAATATTCTATCTTTAGGTCACCGTTTAGATTTGATTTAATACTTTTAAAAGTTGTATAAATATTAAGTATATAACCCTTAATTAAACTGATAAAATATTAGGCTGTTGTCTGTGTCTCCAAAAATTGATCTTAAAATCTTTTCGATGAAAATTTTAATTTGTTGTTAAAAAAATGATTTTTAAACCCGCGTGATTAACAAATTTAATAATAAAGTTGCAAAAGAAATATAAAGAGATTATTTAGTAAAACAACTATCCTCAAATGAGACAAGAAGAGAAAATGTCGATAATATTTAAAATTATGATAGAATAAGTTATTTCATACAATAAGTTATTTTAGAATAATTATAAATTGTTATGTTTGTGAGTCCAATTGCGAGGGTTGTGGGGCGGCAATAAATTGATTAAAGTTTCATATTAGTTGAATAATAAATTGATGGTAAGGAGTTATAAAATTGAATAGATCGATAAATTGAATCAAGAATATGTTATTGACTTTATTGTTATTGGGTAATGGTTAATGTAATATTGAGTTATTAGATAAGTCAATAACTCAAAAAATTATAGTAATTTACTACTACATAAATATGGAGTAGTAAACGTTAATCTAAGTACCTTATTCGTTAATGTTTTTATCCGTAGCCTTCAATTCACACCTGATTGTGACTTTGAATTCATAATTTCACATATAAAATGTCAAAAATCTAAAATAAGAATTCTATTTTTCTTTTCAAAAAAAATTTATTGCACTTGTATAGTGCTTTTCATTTTAGTTATTATTCGTTCTATTTTATAAGCATTTGGAAAATTTAAATTATTTTTTGTTGCGTCAAATTGTTGAAAAAGTCATATATTTGTTTTATAAGTATTTTATTATGTATAATTTACATAGTTTTGAGTTAATTACATGATTTCTCTATTTTTTTCAAATTACAAAAGTACCTTAGAATTTATGAATTTCGAATACATCATTAAACTTTCGGATACTTAGGAGGGGATGTATCAAAGAGGAGATAGGACATCCTGAATACATAGGGAAGTAATGTACAAGAGAGAGGCTGGATATGACATCCAGATACATAGGAGAGAGATGTATTTGGAAGAGAAAAATATATCAGAGAGGAGATAAGATCCAAATACATAGAGAATGGATGTTTCTAAGATGGGAGAGATGTATCCAACAGGAATAAGGATGTGTAAGCGAGAGGAAAGTAAGGTATTTGAGAGGGAATTTTTGAAATTATGATAAAATAAAATGTGTATTTGGATAATATTTCCTTTTATTATTGGTTAGACCAAACCGAATCGTTAAAGATCAAAATCAATTTAAAAAATCTTATTAATTATTGGTTTGCATATTTAAAAATTAAAATCGATAAAATTAAATCGAACTGATAGATGCACACCCCGAATTAGAGTAATGTGTTTATATAACCTTAGACTATTCTTTCCTCATAAGCTGTTTTTGAGAGTTAAGTTATCGAATACCATATTTTACACTAACCCTATTATTTATCTTTTAAGACGAGGTATAGTTTTTTCTAGAAGAAAATGAAATATTATGTTAGATTTTTTTAATTTTTAATTTACTAAAGGATTAGATCAAAATGGGCAAAAAATAAATCTACAAACGCAAGTTAATATTCCTTTTCTACGTCTCCGTGTACGGTCTCTAGCATTTGATGCCTACTTGCCCTTTTTCTAAATTAGTAAGAGTAATAATTGTACTCCCTTTTTATCTCAAAATAATTATAATATTTTTATTTTTAAAAATAATTTAATTTATTTTCAAAATTAAATATTTTAAATTTTAAATTTAAATATTAAAAAATTATACGATAAACATCACAAGCTATGATTCTCCTCATGTTAATTTTATAAAATATCTATTTTAAAGGGAAACCTTCACATATAGCCACTTAAAAATAATTAATTATTTTCTATAGCTATAGTTTGATAATTACAATTTGTAGCTATATGTTATATGGAGGAGAGAAGCGAGAGGGGAAAAGAGTGGGAGAAAAGTGAATTATATATGTATATAGGTTAGATAATTGTATATTATACATATGTATTTGTATATATGGCAAGAGAGATTGAGAGAGGGAGGAGAGAGGCGAGCGAGCGAGCGAGAACAGAGAATGGGAGAGATGTGAATTGTATATGTATATAATTGTATATAACAGTATATTATACATGTGCATTTATATAAATGACAAGCGAGATTGGTAGAGGGAGGAGAGAGGCGAGCAGATTGAGAGAGGGAGGAGAGAGGCGAGCGAGAGAGGGTAGAGAGTGGGAGAGAGGTGAATTGTATATGTATATAGGTTAAAAAATTTGTATATTATACATATGTATTTGTATATTCTGGCGAATTATACATATACAAACGCGACTAATTATACAAACTCGAAGTCAGCCCACATAATTAATATATAATGTTAGTCGCGAATGGTAATTATAGCAAACTATAGCTATGATGAATAATTAAATAGTATATGTTTGCTTTGTTACGTAATTTTCTATTTTAAAATACTAAGCAAAATCCACATAATTAAACTTTCGAAAAAGTGAAATTCAGATAACTTATATGAAAGGAGTATTATCTTATAAAATAAAATTTATCTTGAATTGTACAAAAGACAAATAATTAATTTTCTCAACTAATATGGACAATCTAGCCAACAATAGGTGTGAACTAAAATAAACAATAAATATATATTTGATATTTTTTCCATTTCTATACACATTGAACGGAAGTTTATAAATGTAAAATGTAATACGTAACACCTACTATTAACGGATGGATCATTGATCATTGTACTACAAGTAACTTACACGATGCTCTTTGACTCTTTGTATACAAACCTATTTAAAATAATATTTTATATTGATCATGTACTATAATATTTGTTATACAAAAATATAATATGTAAACAGATAATATTTAATTTATTTAATTATTTACACTTTTTAAAATTTTAAAGTTGAAATAACATTCTTCTTCTATCAAATAAACTATAATTCTGTTCTAAAAAATGCCAACTAAATCAAATAAAATTATAACCACTAAAGATTACAGCGGAATTCTCTTTCTTAATTAAAATTTCAAATTCAAATTATAAGAATAAAGAACTACTCATATTTTATCGATCCAATAAAAAATACGTAGAAATTTTGATCAATCAACTTTTTTCTTTTAATAAGATCGAGATAAGTTGTTATCTTTTACTAAATCTAATATAATCTCTTAAACTTGAAACCTATATTAAGAAGGCTCTAAACTAAAGTTAATTAAAATTTATTTTAGGTTATTTTTAATTTTCTCAAATACTTTTAAAAGCTAAAATTGATTTAAAAGTAAATTTAACCAACTTTCAAGTCAAGTCAAACAGAATCTAAACCTCTTTAAATTGACTTTTCAGTTTTGATATATAAGTCAAAAATTATACGTCAGAAATTCTAACCTGTGACTTTTGACTTATTTAGTCATTTTAGCTTAAATTAAGTACTTATAAATCTTTTTTAAAATATATCCAAACACTACAAAATCACTTAAAAACTATTTGTGTTTTAGAATACTTTAAATAAGTCATTTTATATCAACTCTAAAAATTAAACATCAAAGGTGAAGTAGTGATATAAATACGAAACTCAGTTGAACTCAATAATTTATAATTTAAAAATTTGAAGTTTTAAATCTCGGATCGAATGTGAAATTAAAATAATCAAATATAGTAATATTGTCAATTTAGTGTCTATTGAATACATGTACATTATCACAAATTTTGCATTTAATAGTCAGAGATTTGCTAGTTGGCACTTACTACACACCAACTGCATATAAAAATGGCTATTCAAACTCATTTGTTGCAACCCCACCATATCCCTTTTCTCTGTAAAATCCATTAAAGATTTTTCTTCACATCCCCTGTTTTTCTCTTACTCATTTTGCTACTGCCACTGCCACTTTTTCATTGAACAAAAAAGCACAAAAGGGGTTGTTGTGGTTGTAATTATTACTTGTATCGTAAAGAAGCAGCGACGTTAGGATCAGTTAAAGCTCTTCAATAAGCATATCTAACTTTTTGTGATGGCGAAGAAGTTGGATGATTGTGAATTTTGGCTTCCTTCACAGTTTCTGACGGATGATTTTGGGTCCGGGTTTAACCCGTTTGGAACTCACTCGGATCTGAGTTCGCCGGTGGAGTCTGTGATCGGGTCAGTAGATACAGAGAGTGATGAAGAAGAGTATATTAATGGATTAACTCGGAAAATGGTTAACTCTGCACTTCAGGACTATGGAAACACCAAGGTACCTTTTGATTTTGGGTCGTTTTTTTTTCTTTTCTTCATGGTTTTAAGATGTGTTTTTGGCTGATGAATATTTGGGGATTTTGGTTTTTCTAATTTATAGGGTTGGAGTTTATCACGTTCGCCTCAGTCGACGTTATATGGGTGCAAGCAGGGATCAAGCCATGGAAGCCCAAACTGTCCTTCGCAGGCCTCTTCCCCGCCGCCGGTGAACCAAAGGGATAGAGCTTTTGATCAACTTTATGCGGTTGCCGGAGAATTTGCGAGAATTAGGATGATGGAGGAAGCTGCCGGACTTTATCAGACTAAAACAGGACTGCCCCCAAAATATTCAAATCAGCCGTCGCTCTCTTACCAGCAGTTGCAAATAGCTCAAGTAAGCTTGATACTGCTACAACCCCACCTTTTTTCTTTTCTTTTTTTTTTTTTGCCTTTTTAACTTGTATGTTTGTTTATCTATGAAATGTAGTTTCAGCGATTAAAACAGCAACAGATAATGAAGCAAGGGCAAGGAGTATTGGGTTCTGGTAAAAGTGGATTTGGGCAGAATCCATTGAACCAGAACCACCAGCAATTCTCTCATAGCAGAGGCCAAAATGGAGCTGTTAGACCTATGAATTCTTCAATTTCTGGATGGCCTTCTTTGCAACAATCTCAGTTACAGCATCAGCCTCGCTCAGGCATGCGCGCTGTTTCCCTGGGAAATCAAAATCCTAAAAGGGAGTGCGCTGGAACGGGTGTTTTCTTGCCCAGAAGAATTGTGACACAAACTGAAACTCGAAAGAAATCAGGTAAACCTTTTTTCCCCGATGTTAGAGGTAGAGAGACTGTTTGTGATAGATCCTGTTATCGATGGATATTACCAACTAAATTACTTCATTGATGAGTAAAGTGGTTAATTATGTATATTACCACTTGGTTGACTCTATGGATATAGATTTGAATTATTTACTTAATGGAGAAGATTTACTCTTAATTATTTTCTCAATGTTTATGGATGGTCTCTTAGCGTTGATAGTGGAAGATGACTCTAGATTTGGACTGTTCTTTAATGTCAGCGTCTAGTCATATTAGATGCTTTCCAATTGGTCTGTGTCTTTTTTGGGGTTGGTGTAAACAGCTAAGAAAGATTCAAATTTTAGTACTACCAGCTAATCTGTTTGACTCAGATATCATATCCTTTTCTTGTGTTTAGATTCTGATGAATGACCTTTTTGCTTTTGCTTTGTCGTTTATCTTCTTACTCATATTTTTTCAAGGTTAGCATCGACACTAGATTATTATTTCGGTCCTAACAGGATGTGTGCGTTTGGAAATTAGCAGGATGTTCAACAGTTTTACTACCAGACAGAGTGGTACAGGCCCTGAACTTAGAAGCTATGGATAATCAGGTCCAAGCCACATGTTATCAAGGCAGAACCGGGTTGTTTCGTTCCAATGGTTTGCAATATCCAAATAATTTGAGAGCGGGTACTACATACTCACGACCAGCAACGATGTCACAAGAGCTACTTCTTCCGCAGGATTGGACTTACTAACCGATAAATCATACTCTTACCAAGTTTTACAGGCAGGGGAGATTTTGTTACTAGTTATGGATAGCGGTGTTGAATAGATAATATATGATGAAGATTGTTTAGTATCAAAAAAGAAATCCATTTTTTTTTTTAAAAAAAAAATTGGATTTAGGGACTCAGTAGTATGAAAGAATAAAAGTGTTTTTTAGTTCAGTGTCTCCTGGGTGTTTTGAAGATAAATGATACTCCATTTACCTGGTATGGCAGGCAGGGGAAATTGATCAATAATTATACCATTAATAATGTACTTTATCTCTGTACTAAATCTACTCTTTTGTTCTGTCATATTCCATCTTAAGTCCATGGATTTTGTATTTGGGGTCTTAGAGATTCTTTTTAATAACCCATGTTAAAGAGACAGTATCTATTTAATATTCATTGGACTTGTAAATCAATTTATATCCTTTTGGGCATATAACCAATCTTTATGGACTCCCTTTATATGTAGAAGTACTTTGGGTTCTTATAGTAACCTTGAGTTAATGCTACAATTATAGTTCATAAGTAAATATTTAGCAAAATTCTTAATCTATAATTGAATTTCTGTATCAGTTCATGTTCAAATTTTACAAATGGTACAAACATCTTAATTATCTAGTATTTGTATTTGAATCTAATATATTATCTTAATATTTAAATGTGTAGTCGAATTTAGATGAGATATATAGATGTACCGGCGTTACCTACGGAAAAACTTTGACGTGTATGAGATGTTGCATAGAGGTGGAAATGGAATGGTTCACATTCATTTTGGCTTTTTGTTTGCAAGTTGAGTTAGTGCCACTTGACCAACACAATAGGCAAATTCATCTTCTTCTTTTGTTTTTGATTGAGTAGGTTCAAGATCTATTTTCACGCGATATTCTATGATCATTGAAGACAGATATAATAAGGTCATGAAACAGTGTTTTACTAAACTTCATATGCATTTTAATTATCTTTATATATATATATATATATATGTCAAACTAGTTAAAATTAAAAAGAAGAAAATATTGTTGTCGTTCTTAATTTAAATCTCCTAATCGAGTGAATAAGGTATGCTAATTATCATGATTCCTCGCCACAATTAGGGGAGTTGATTGTTCTAGCTACATCTCTTTTTGAGTACTCTATTCACTAGTGTATTTATTACTATCCACAATAATAATATATATAGGCTAGTATGGTCCATCATAAACTTTACACATATTACTTCAATTGCAAGGTTTCGTAATAATATAATGGACCCCTATATACTTGGCATTGGTCCATTATATTTACTCTTTCTCCACCTGTCTCGTGATTTATTTTGCTTTTTAGTTAATACCAAAAAGAATAATATATTTTTATATTAAGTAACAAATCAACTATAAAATATCTATTTTATATTTAATGAAATAATTTATCGTCACAAATTCCATCATTCATTTTAAATTATAAATTTAAAAAATATTCTTTATTTCTTAAATTTCGTGCCGAATCAAACTACCTCTGGAAGGGAGGGAGTATATACTGATTGCTTGATTTTATTTAGTCAAGCAGTATTAGTTGACAGGGACGGGGCTAGCATTAAAATTAGATAAAATTAAACAATTTTAATGTTGATCATTAATACTATAAATAATATATTCAAAATTTAATAATTTGAAATCGTAATCTTGAATAGGTTGACATGTTCAGCAAACAATTGACCACGTCCATGCACTTACACACTCACTATCTATGATTTGTAGTATTTAATTTGTTTTACTTTTCTGCCTCTTTTTAAGACCCTTTAAGATCTCTATTGAAGTTCATGATGAATTAGTCATACATATATACATCATGCATGGTAAAATATTACAACTTGATCGATAAATTTATGAGTTTAATTAAGTAATATATATAAACAATTTTATCATCATGTCATTTTCATCAAAAATAACAGATAACATATTTTATTTTAAAAATTTTTAAATTTCACATTTTAAGAAAGCTTAACAAACTTTTTTTTAGGATTTATTAGCTAAAAAAATGTAACAATGTACATTATCAGCAACACATAAACATTAATATTGTAGTAGGTGTATACTAATTCTTCCCAATCTTTGTCATGTGGTTAAGAGCATCGTCAATAGTGAAGGAAGAAAGGAAGCCAGCAAAAATTGAATGTGTGATGCAACCACCAATCACTAAAAAAGCTCACAGAAATTAGCTACTCTCTCGATTTTACAAAGAATGACCTAGTTTGACTTGACACGGAGTTTAAGAGTATAAAGAAGACTTTTAAATCTCGTGGTCCTAAATTAAAGTTAGGTTAAATGTACAAAACTGTCCTTTGATCTTGTAGCCTTAAACATGTCACGTGGAAAGTTCTTACAAGAAAACAAAAGAGGTCATTCTTTTTTAAATATACTAAAAAGGAAAGGAGGTCATTCTTTTTTAAACGGAGGGAGTAGAAATTTTATCGCTAAATTACTTATATTTAACACTTTTTTATTGTATCTGGAGATCGAAATTTAGCACGAATAATAATTTCAAAAACATATCATTAGATCCTAAACTAGTGGAATAATATATGTAATTTCTAAAAAATTATACTTTCCACCATTTTAAGTAGAAAAATTGAAAATCATCCCAAATAGGAGCATTTGTGGGAATGACTGTTTCTCATTCTAAACTGGAAAAATTAGCAAACTAGTCAAATAACTTAACTTAATTAGTAAAAACATCCATACTTTATAAATATTAGTAAAAATGTCAAAAATATCATTATTTAGAAAAGATTGTGTATTCTAATTTACTTCCTATTTTATCTCATTTTAATTATAATTTTTTCAATTAATCCTCTCTCATATGTTTTTTAAAAAATAAAATATTTTCTCTCTCTCATTTTCATGTTCCAATTCTTCTCCATTTCAAAATATGCCTCTCTTCTTCTTCTTTTTTTCCAGAAAAATATATTTATAAAGATATTCACACAATCCCTTTTATTAAGATATGAGTCTTTATTCGTTTTTCAATATTTGTTTTATGATTTTATTTTTGTATAAATCGTTCAAAATTGTTGTTTGTAGTTGAAATCACTTATTGGGTTTGATAAACTCTAGATCACTCTCCAATGGCAGAATCTAAGAGAATTACTAGAGGTATTCAACTTAATCAACAATGTTCTATTTTTCAAATATCACAATTGAAACTTAGAACACAAATGACAATAATTTTTAATTTTAATTTGTTTATTTTGTATTTCAATATCACTTTGTATAAAAATAAGTTCTATTTTTTTTATTTTGTATTCATCATAATCGTATACCAACAAAATCACATTTGTATTTCAACTGAAGTGAGTATTTATTGTGCTTATTTTGCATTTCAATCTTAATTTTCAATGACAACAAGTTTGTATTTCTTTTTCATTATGTTTTCATCATAATTGTATACCAACAACTTTTATATTTTATGTGTTCACTTTACAATTCAAATTAAAATTGAATATCAAATTGTGGTTAGTATTTTACTGTAATCATTTTGTATTTAACTCTCACACTGTATTCAGAAAAGTTTGTATTTTTTGTGTTCATCATAATGATATACCAACAAAGTCAATTTTGTATTTCAACTGATGTGAGTATTTATTGTGCTCATTTCGTATTTTAGTCTCAATTTCAATGACAACAAGTTTGTATTTCTTTTTATTATGTTTTCATCATAATTGTATATCAACAAATTTTATATTTTATGTGCTCACTTTACCATTTAAATTAAAATTGGTATTTTACTTGCATACTGAAACTAAAATTGTATCCTAGTGATCAAAATTGTATTACATAACTGTCAAATATATTTTTCTTTTATTTGTATTATAAACAAATTACGAATTGTATTCCAATATAATCTAGTCATTACATATGAATACGATTAAAGAAAGATACATGATTCTAGAAAAAGAATAGCATACATAATGAAAATACTACAATCTGTTGAGGTTGATACAATATTCTAAAAAATACAAATTTAAAAAACGCGATTTAATCGAATTCATTTCAACATAAATTGAGTATTATCAATGAAAATTTAAAAATCGATACTAGAAATTTGATGAACAAGTGGGATACGTTCTTTGTGTTTATTTTTTTGAATTTGTGTTTACTTTTGAATTTTTGTAACTGATAAGACTTTTAAACAAATGTTTCTATTTTAAAAAAATTTCTCCCCTAAATTTCTCCTTTTTGTTAGTTAACAATTATATTCTTTAAATAAAATTTAAACAAGATACATAATAAACTAAAAATTTAATATTTTTACTAAATATTAAAAGTGTTGACAATGAATCCTATTAAATGTTAAAATATTGACATTTTGAAAAAAAATTAAGGTCCACTTTTAACTTGTGGGTTTGGTTTGATATTCTAGGAGTAGAAGCTTAGCAGGCCCATTGTTAAATGATTATAGGCCCATGATTTTGTTTCTTGCTGAGTTGAGGTACATCTATAAATGAAATTTCCATTATGGCAGTGTGAATAATATATAATGAGAAAATTTCATAAATTGATATAAATTAGAGTGTAATTATCACATGTAGATATAGTTTGTATGATGGCTGCGTATCGGTCGGTTCGGTTCCATTTTGAAGTTTATCGATTTGGCTTATTGGTTATCGGTTTGTACAGAGGCTAAATTGTTATAAAATCATTAAGATATTGCCTTATTGGTTTTTAATCGTTATCGGTTTAACCGTTAACAGGGTCAGAGCCACGTAGGCTCCAGAGTGTCCAATTGGACACCCTTCGTAAAAAAAAGAAAAGCTATATATACACGTACAATTTTGATTTAATATTGGTATATATAAAAGTTGGACCCCCTAAAATGACTAGGTGATACGCAGTGGAGTTGGTAATAGTTGCCGCATCCCTACACTTTGCCTGGGTTGGATTCCCCGCAGGGTGTTTCATTTTTCTTCAATTATTTTTGACTTCTTGAGTTTAATTAATTAAAAGAACATGCGTAGTTTTAGTATAAATATTTAGTAGCGTGTTGGTTGATTGTGTCATGAACCCTTGTAGAGACCGAAGGTCGAATCCCCTCTAACAGTAATTATTTTTTTTTCAATTAAAATTGAAATATTTCGTAAAATTTAACACTTTTTCCTTGTGAATTATTTTCAATTAAAATTGAATTATTTCCTTAAATTTTAATACATTTTCCTTGTAAAATAAGATTTTCTTAAAAAAAATTTAAAAAATTCTTATGGAATAAGGTTTTCTTTCTCTATAAATAGAAGACGCAATTACTCAAATTATATCACCATATTATTAAAAATAGAATCTCAAAAATTCTTTCTCTTTTTTTTTCTTCTCTTTCTTTTATATTATAACAAAATGCCAGCATAATATTTTAGTTTCAAGTTTCAATGGACATGAGGAATTATTATAATAGAGTATAAAAAAAAAGTTCGACTTCTCAAATATTGCTTAACTTGATTGTTTGTTTTGGTAGTTTAAATTATCGTTTTATTTTTAAAAACATACTATCAAAAATTTGGACACCCTTAATGAAATTCCTGGCTACGCCACTGACCGTTAAGATTTGACACAAAAAACATTGACAATCACTTAAAATCAAGGTGATAAACCAAATAAATCATGCACATGACTTCACAAGTTACATCTTGCTCAAAATAAACACTTTTACATTGTAGAATAACCAAGTGTTTGAGACAACCAAAATAAAAGTAGGAAATCAAACTCTAAGTAAATGACTTTATATTCAAAATAGTATATAATTATTTAATTTACTATCGGGTTATCGTTTAACCTGTTAAGAAAAAACCTCAAATCGTTGAGAACCCTGTTAAGTGAAAAATAATTAAAATAAAAAATCTTAATAACATGGAATTACAATTATGAAAAAAAATAAACTTTATTATGAGTAGCTACTACTAGCTATTACATAAGCATTGCTTAATCCATTACTCAATAACTTAATGCTGATGTCAACGATTCAACTGAACTCATTATTTTTTTCTAACACGAAAGATAAAAATATATTATTTGAAAAAAAAAGTTCTAGATTTCTTGGCTCCCTTCTTAGGAACAGTGACAACAAGCACTCCATTTTCTATTGATGATTTCACTTTATCAACCTTAGCATCCTCAGGCAAATTAAAAGCAGTACAATAATTCCCATTTCTTCTCTGAAAATGGTGCCAATTATCATATTTATTTTGTACTATTTTTTTCTCCCCACTAATCTTTAGGACTTTGTTATTTTCCACTTGTACCTTCACTTCTTCTTTTTTGTATCCATGCAAATTAGCCTTAAAAATATGTGCCTCTTGAGTTGCTTTGTACTCAATTTGTGCTATAGATTGAGGTTCACGTGGGAATGATAGTGATGGTGCTATGAGAGATCTAGGGGTTTGAAGGTAAAATTCACGTGGGAAGGGATTTATTTGAGATTGATGCGTAATTTTTGTTACAGGTGAAACATGAGGATCTTTTCGATGATTCTCTTCATCTGTTTGGAATTGATGCGTAATTATTGTTGATGTTGGTGGTGGAGGATCTTGTACACGACGCGCATGAT
The DNA here is from genome assembly GCA_016801875.1 of Solanum sitiens. NCBI lineage: Eukaryota > Viridiplantae > Streptophyta > Magnoliopsida > Solanales > Solanaceae > Solanum > Solanum sitiens. Next base: position 1,050,513 of record JABWTJ010000279.1, read on the forward strand.
TATTGCGACCGTTAAATAGAGCTATTAAAGGCATTTTTGTTGTTAAATTTTGAAAAAAAAGGAAGTAAATTAAGTAAATCGTATAGGAAGAAAATAAAATGTGTGATAGAAGGAGTTGTACGTGTATTTATAGGGAGGGTTTCAAAGATGGGAATCTTCTATGGACATGTATTTGAGATGTGTAAATTCATTGAGCATTTCGATTTTGCAACAAATTTAATAGTGTAAAAAGTATTTACTTAAATTAGGTTATTTTATACAATAATTACACAATTTTTTTTGAGATAATTAATGGTGAAAATATGTTTAGCTTAATTTTTTCGCTAGTCTCACATCTTAACTATCAATTATTTTTCTTTCCTATTTTAACTATATATATATCATCATCTAATGTATTAAAACATACATAATTGAGTAGATGGTAATTGCTTAGATAGGAAAATGAAGTAATTCATAGTTGACCTAATCAGCTATGAGATGAGTTTTTCGTAGTTTAGATAAGAAAAAAAATATATTTGATAGTTAAAATGTGTAATTCATAATATTTTTTTTGGACTGTTAACTATAAATGTTAACATGATAACCATCAATTAGTAATTTATAAATATAATAAATAATATATTGTAAATAAGTTAAATCAAACTGATAATATAAAATATTTTTGCACTATTAAGGGTACAAATGAAAGAGAATAAATTCTTAGGATTGTGACTTCAAGCTAGCTGATCTTTTTGTGACATTCGCAGTACACTTGGAGCATTCTCATTGATTTATATTTATAAGCATGAAGTACCTTTATTCTCATGTTGCAAATGGAGAATACATGTAAAAGAGGCTACCTACGTAAGCTTTTTGTTTCATTTGACGTTTGATATCTGTATTAAAGTTTAACTAATTCAAGTTTATGTATTATAAAAACTATTTCAGAAGATTATATAGTCATAGCATATTTTTTCATTCTTCAAATTCAAACTCGAAATCTTTAATTAAGAATATGAAATCTCAATTATTTCACCGCAGTTGAGGTATGACCTACCTAAGTAGTTGTACGGTGTAACATGTCAATCACTTATATTTGTCCAAGGAATATTAGAAATGATATCAAAACCAAATCAGGGAAAAAAAGATAAGATACTTAGACATGAAATTTTTCTATGTTATATAAAATTCTAAATTATTTTCAAACTCTTTACTATTCTAACTCGAATTTAACTAATTGGAACTGAAAATATAAATAAATTTTAAACAAGAATAATTTAAGAGAACCTATTGAAGGAAGTTAAATTTTATGTTTTCATATAACTAGTTCTATTTACAATTATACGCAACCCCTACATTGCATCTATTTAAAAAGTTTAAAGTGTGTTATCAATTCTACAAATTCATTAGCCATGGTTACACTTACCACAGAGCCAAGAATATGCTGTTACATCACTATTGCAATAATGGAAATATTGAGTACAATAAAAAGAAACTAAAGCTAAAAGTAAAAAAGAAATAAAGTTACAACAAAAAGATAATTCTCATTAATGAAAAGCAATGGAACAATCGAGTACTATATTATTCATTTATTCTTGCTAGCTCCACTATCTAGCTACTATTAGATATATGAAAATGATTAACGCAATCTATATGTTTGATTAGTTAGCAGATTGTATAAGTTGGTTAGTTAGTGAAAGAGGATCGATTTTTTTTAATTTAAAACCATTCCCAGGCAGTCTACAAACTTTTGTAAACTTCAGCCTTACACTCTCACGAATTTGGCTAAGTATAGAAATACATAATTTAATTTTTCTTAGACAACAAACAAAGTAACAACACAATCAATGTACGGAACTCTTTCCAACCTTTTATTAATATCAAATCAACAAAGGAAAAGGCTTCACGAGTTTGTCTAAGGCCTGAAACAATCTTCCAGGCCTTGGATGAAATTTCCACCTATATAAAAATTCTGCACAAGACAGTTACAAATGACATCTGTCCAACACTTGTCACCATAGGATTTATACTAAGTCTCCAACAACTATATTTATAACAGATAGAATATAATTTGAATTCAATTCTATCCTAACCAAAATAATCAATATTCTAACACTTATAATATTTCAGCCTACATCCCAACACTTATAATATTTCAGCCTACTTTCAACACTAAGAATATTTCAGCTGTTCTCCAACACTAAGTTTTCTTTCAGCAATCCATGTAAATGTTTTCGCCTTGCCATCGTCAAGTCCCACAACCCTGCCTTGTCAAGCCAACATACTGTCTTGTCTTGCCGACGAAGTCTGCCCACACATAAGCCTTGCACGTGCAAGCTGCCTTGCAACACCCAAGCACCTTGAATCTTTTCTTACTGTTTAGCCCACATACATGCCAAGACCAATGCCCAAATCTTTGCCATGCCTGCACGTGGTTAATTCACGTAGTCTACGGGTCTAACAGTTAGCTAATAGTCTGAGTTTGTTAGAATTAGTGGGTTGTCATATAGTTAGTTACAAAAGAGTCAGTTGTGTGTGACTACTATATAAACAGAACAATATGTCCACATTCAATGTAATACAAATTCATTCATTCAATACAATTTTCTCTTCTCCTCTCTAAAATTTTCTCCTATCATGGAGTTTACATCTACCAAAAGAACATAATGAACTCATATGGCCAAAATATTATCTACTACATTTAAGGGGCCAAACTCGGAGTATGATGATCAAAATAATATTTATCTACATCAATATATGATCGGAAAAGGCTCAAAAATACCTTTAAACTATCTGAAATAGCTCATATATACCCTTAAACTATATTTTGGCTCAAAACTACCCTTCCCGTCAAACTATTGGATAAAAAATGCCCTTCTAATTAACGGAAATTGTTAAATGCCATGTGGATGCCACATGAATGCCACATGGCATGCCAATAGGATTCCACTGCCACGTAGACTAAATAAAAAGGGTCAAAAATACCCTTAAACTATCCGAAATAGCTCATATTTACCCTTAAACTATATTTCGGCTCAAAACTACCTTTCACGTTAAACTATTGGGTCAAAAATACCCTTCTTATTAACAGAAGATGTAAAATATCATGTGGATGCCACATTGCATGACAATAAGGTTCCACTACCACATAGACTAAATCCCTAAATCCTAATTACTCCCCCCCCTCATTTCATTATTTTCAGAAACGATATATTCACCCGTTCTCCCTCATTTAGCGGCTAGAGTTTCATACTTTTCTTCGTGACGGGTTTCAAAGTGGATATTAATGCTTGTAAGTTAGTAAATATTTTTTTCTTATTTCATAATGTTTATGATTTCAAAGCATAATAGTTAGGATTTCACAACTTTCCCCTATCAGCTAAGGCTTCGTAGCTTTCTTCGGGGCTGAGTTTCAAAGTGGATATTCATGCTTGTAGGTTAGTAAATATTTTTTCTTATTTTATTATATTTACGATTTATAAGTATGATAGCTAGAATTTCACAACTTTCCCGTCATTTCGCGGCCAAGGTTTCTTAACTTTCTTCGGAGCTAAGTTTCAAAGTTGATTTTAGTGGTTGTAAACACAATAAAATAAGAAAAAAGTTTTACTAACCTACAACCAAGAATATCCACTTTGAAACCCAGTCACGAAGAAAAGTATGAAACTCTAGCAGCTAAATGAGGGAGAACGGGTGAATATATCGTTTCTGGAAATAATGAAATGAGGGGGGGGAGTAATTAGGATTTAGGGATTTAGTCTATGTGGCAGTGGAACCTTATTGTTATGCAATGTGGCATCCACATGACATTTAACATCTTCTGTTAATAAGAAGGGTATTTTTGACCCAATAGTTTAACGTGAAGGGTAATTTTGAGCCGAAATATAGTTTAAGGGTAAATATGAGCTATTTCGGATAGTTTAAGGGTATTTTTGACCCTTTTTATTTAGTCTACGTGGCAGTGGAATCCTATTGGCATGCCATGTGGCATTCATGTGGCATCCACATGGCATTTAGCAATTTCCGTTAATTAGAAGGGCATTTTTGATCCAATAGTTTGACGGGAAGGGTAGTTTTGAGCCAAAATATAGTTTAAGGGTATATATGAGCTATTTCAGATAGTTTAAGGGTATTTTTGAGCCTTTTCCGATATATGATAGATGTTTAAGTTTTCGATCGCTAGTAAAAGTTATATAATATTTAATTAGGTAAAAATTATTAAGAACATTGTGGTCAACTAATTAAAACTTCTTTGAATCCTCAAATAATAAAGTTATCAGTTATCACATATAAATATTGAAGCGGATGGATTATGTACGTTAAAAATGATTTTCTAATTGTTTAAAATAAATTATTTACTATATTTTCTTAAAATTAAGTAGACGATATATTAAATTTCAACCCATTTTAAAGATGGAAAAATTACGCGGTTAAGCAAATTCATACTACTTAATTACTCATCATAGCTATAGTTTGCTATAGTTACCACTGACGACTAACATTATACATTAATTATGTGGGCTGACTTCGAATTTGTATAATTAGTCACATTTGTATATGTATAATTCGCCAGAATATACAAATACATATGTATAATATACAATTATTTAATCAATTACATATACAATTCACCTCTCTCCCACTCTCCTCCCTCTCTCGTTCGCCTCTCTCCTCCCTCTCTCAATTTCGCTCGCTTCTCTCCTCTCTCTCTCAATCGCGCTTGTTTTTTTATACAAATGCACACGTACAATATACAATTATCTAATCAATATACATATACAATTCACCTCTCTCCCACTCTCTGCCCTCTCGCTCGCCTCTCTCTTAATTTCACTCGCCTCTCTCCTCTCTCCCACAATCTCGCTCGCCTCTCTCCCAATCTCGCTTGCCATATATACAAGGGAAAATTACGCGGATAAGCAAATTTATACTATTTAATTACTCATCATAGCTATAGTTTGCTCTAATTACAACTCGCGACTAACATTATACATTAATTACATGGGTTGACTTCGAGTTTGTATAATTAGTCATGTTTGTATATGTATAATTCGCCAGAATATACAAATAAATATGTATAATATACAATTCTTTAGCCTATATACATATACAATTCACCTCTCTCCTACTCTCTGCCCTCTCTCGCTCGCCTCTCTCCTCCCTCTCTCAATCTCGCTCGCCTCTCTCCTCCCTCTCCCATTCTCACTGCCATTTATACAAATATATACGTATAATATACAGTTATATACAATTATATACATATACAATTCACCTCTCTCCCACTCTCTGCCCTCTCTCGCTCGCCTCTCTCCTCCCTCTCTCTATCTCGCTCGCCTCTCTTCTCTCTCTCCCAGTCTCTCTCGCCTCTCTCCTCCCTCTCCCAATCTCTCTTGCCATATATACAATTACATATGTATAATATATAATTATCTAACCAATATACATATATAATTCACCTTTCTCCCACTCTTTCCCCCCTCTCTCTCGCCTCTCTCCTCTCTCTCCCAGTCTCGCTCGCCTCTCTCCTCTATATAACTTGTAGCTACAAATTGTAATTATCAAACTATAGCTATGGAGAGTAATTAATTATTTTTAAGTGGCTATATGTGAAAATTCCCTATATACAAATACATATATATATATAATATACAATTATTTAACCAATATACATATACAATTCACCTCTCTCCCACTTTTTGCCCTCTTTCTCGCCTCTCTCCTCTCTCTCTCAGTCTCGCTCACCTTTCTTCTACCTATAACATGTAGCTACGAATGTTAATTATCAAACTATAGCTATAAAAAATAATTAAATTATTTTTTAGTGGCCATATGTAAAAGTTTTCTTTAAAGATCGAGCTTAGGTTATGAGAATGTAACTTCTGCCAGCAAAGCCATCACACGGCTGGGAGTCTTAAAATAATATTAAAAGGTACAAACTACGAAGTATACTTAGTTAATTGTTACGCTTTTTATTTTTACTTATTCACTATATTAAAACATATTTAAAGATCCTTTTTTTCGTATTTTATTTTAAATATTAATTACTTAATCTTTAAATTATTTTTCAAAATCTAAAATTGAACATTAATTTTGAGAATGGTGCAAAATTTAAATTGAATAATTAAAAATAACGTATGAAGTATTTGGAACCGATCGTATTATTTAAGGGATATTGTATAGAATGATAAACTAATAATATAAAATAAATATAATAGCTACCGTTTGATTTATTTGTGTTCATAGCAAACTGTTTGTCAGTCTCTCTCTCTCCCACATATTCTCGCTCGCCACTCTCCCTCTCTCTCTCGCTTCCTTCGCTCGCCTCTCTCGCTTTATACAATTCTATTGTGTAAATTGTATTTCTAATTGTATAAAGCGAGAGAAAATTGTATATACACATGCAAATACATATATCTCTGTCTTATATACTTATAATTATACAATAAAAGTACTTCTTTGCCCAAGTCTCTTTTGTCTTTCTCTCTTTCTTGTATTATACAAATTCAAATTGTGTATAATTTCTCTTTTTTTTTCGTTTTATACAACGATTCAATTGTATATTCTCTGTCCAAGTCTCTTTTGTCTTTCTCCCTTTCTCGTTTCATGCAAATTCAAATTGTATATAATCGTTCTATACACTTATAATTATACAATTCATTTTATATACTTCATTTTATACCCTTCGTTTTATACAATTCTCTGCCCAAGTCTCTTTTTCTTTCTCGTTCTATACACTTCCTTTTATACAATTCGCTTCAATTGTATATGTATAGCGAATTATATATATATATATATATATATTTGTTATGGAACGTAATTACGTAAACTTTGCTATAACATACAAATAGAAATTTTATATTTACTATATGTGTAAGTTGCCCATTATTTAATCTAATACAAGCCTAGGGGCCGGAGATACCTGGTTCAACGAGTATTTAACTTGTTAACATATTATATATATATATATATAATACTAATATAAATAGGATAAAAGTAATTTATATTGTCTGAATTACCTTATTAATGTAATAAAACCTTCTAGAATAATATTTGGCAGAATGTTCAGATTTAGGGAATATCTTTACTTTCTTAACTTGTCCCACACTTAACCAGACACTAATTAACGTCATTCTATTCTTGCACTATACACTATATCTAATGGTCTGGAAGGTCCCGATATTTATTATTCCATCCGTTTAAAAAATTATGTCTCTATTTTCTTTTTAGTTTATTTTAAAAAGAATGAACTCTTTTCTTTTTTGGCAACAATTTATTTTAACTTTCCACGTGGCATGTTTAAGACCACAAGATTAAAGGGCATTTTGGTACATTTGACATAACTTTAATTTAGAACCACAAGATTAAAAAATTTTTTTTTTTCTTAAACTCCGTTCCAAGTCAGACTAGACCAATCCTTTTGAAACGGAGGAGTATGATTTTTCATTTCGATTCTCGTATTTTATGAGGTTTTCATTTCGATATATATATGTTCAAAATGTTTATTTGAACCTCATGAATTAGGCCAAATGAAAAAAATATAAGAGTTGTTGTGCAGTAATAAGTACTCTTATATATGTCCTCATTTGTTAGGAAATGCTTTACTTTTATTGAGATTTTTCGACAAAAATTTAAATTTAATTAGACTCCGATATAATAACATCGGGAAAAAACATTAATATTTCATTATTCTGCATGATTAATTGTCTTGCTCTATATATGAAGTTTGAAGTGAAACCACAAACCCATGAACCTAATAGTTGGATTCATGAGGAGACAAAAGAAAGTCATTCATTTCGTTCATTGAATCCGGATTGAGGATTGATTGATCTAAACCAATTTTATATATAGGGGAAAGACGTTCCCAAACCCCGATATCGCTTTGTGGAAACCTAACAAAAGAAAGTCTCTTTAGGATGACTTTGTCCTTCCTAGACCGAGTCACAACTACTTATTGTAGAAGACTCAGACACACTTCCATATACTTCTCCTAAGTAGGGGTGGGCATAAACACCGGAGAACCAAAACACCGAACCGAACCGAATTTTTTTAGAATTTCGGTTTCGGAATTTCGGTTTTCGGTTCGGTATTCGGTTTCGTTTTTTGTATTTTTTGGTATTTCGGTTCGGTTTTTGGTATTTATTATTTTGGTTTTCGGTATTTCGGTTTAAACCGAAATATTATAATATAATTTATATTATATTTATATTATATTAATTAATAATTATTAATGTTAAATAATCTTTTGAAAAAAGAAAAAAGAATATGAAACCCTATTCCTATTCCCAATTTAATTTTTAATCTTCCTATTGTTTCTTGTGCAGCCTTTTCACTCTTCAGCCTCTTCCTGACTTCCTGTTCTTCCATTCTTCCTCTTCCTCTTTCAGGCACCTGCAGCCTGCCAACCGCCGTCCACCAGCAGTCGGCCATCCACCGTCCACCAGCCGCCGCCGCCACCGCCAGAAGCAGCAGCAGCCAGGCGCTGCCCGCAGCAGCAGCAGCCAGGCGCTGCCCGCAGCAGCAGCAGCCAGGCGCTGCCCGCAGCAGCAGCAAACAGGCGCTGCCAGCAGTAGCATCCAGGCGCCGCCAGCAGCAGCAACCTGCAGGATTTCCTTCTTCAACCGGCGACCGGCGTCCGGCACCTAGTCCAGTCAGTCAGGTTTGTTTTTAAGTTTTTTTAAATTTTAATTTTCTTGATTTCTTCTTTGTTCTTTGGAGGACTGACAGATAACAATAAAAATGATTGTCAGTAAGATGATTTCTTAAAGATGAAATTCATATAATGAATTTGAAATTTCAAAGTTACTATTATACATTTATTTGATAGAAACTTTTTTATTTTAAAAATTATTTATAATAGGATCATCAAATTGTTATTGACATCTTTATTTTTTTTCTTTCTGATTTTGTTTTTGTTACTACTTAGTGTGAATTTATTGTGATTTTTTTTTATATAGATGGATGAACAAAATCAATTAAATATGGGTGTAGCTGATCAAAGTCGAATAAGTATGGCTGGTTCTACGGATAATACACCTAGTAATAGCAATAATCCGTCAATTGGCACAGAAATAACAAAAAAAAGAAAAGAAATGGATCCTAGATCTCTTGTTTGGCCACACTTTGAAAAGGTTTTTGAAAATGGTGTATTAGTTAAAGCAAAATGCTTACATTGTAAACAATACTATGCTGCCAATACAACAAGAAATGGAACAAGTGGACTAAAACAACATTTGACTTATCGGTGTAAAGTGTATAAACCTCCGACTGTTGCACCCGGCATTCAAAAATTATTAAATATTCAAAGTAACAATTTAGAGACTTGGAAATTTGAGCAAGAGGTATCTAGGAGAGCTTTAGTGGAGATGATAATTTTGGATGAACTACCTTTTAGTTTTGTTGAAAAAGAAGGCTTTAAGAAGTTTAATCTTAAAAATAGTATTCTAACATTTGATTTTATCTTAAAAGGTCCAAGGGTCAAGACAATGAAGAAATAATTTTGTTGGCACGTGACACTTGAAAGTTGAAAGCGATCTCATGGAAGAAAATCAAGAAACTCATTATTATTGTTTGTTATTGTTGACATTTGAATTGAAAGTAATCTACAAGAAGTTTAAAATACATTGTTTGTTGCTTATTATTGTTTATTATGAGCTCATGAAAGACTTTATTGTTACTTGTTAGATTGTTATTATGTTGTATTTGTGAAGACATTAACTACAAATCTACAATGCAACTTTTGTTTTAGTGTCATTGTTAATTAAAAATTGTGTGTTTTAGTGACATTGTGAATTTAAAATTTATGGTGTTAATGCCTAATGGCATATTGACATATTCATATTTGGTAGTAAATTAGTAATGCACTTCTTTGACGTATTGTCTATTTTTACTTTTTAGCCCATTAATTGAAAATATCAAACAAAAAAATTGTAAAGTTTAAAATTTTAAAAAGCCCATTAAGCAGGCCCATTAAAAACCGAAATATAAAACCGAACCGAATTAATAAAAACCGAACCGAAACAGTAAAAACCGAACCGAAATATTTCGGTTCGGTATTCGGTACACAATTTCCAAAAACCGAAAACCAAAAAAACCGAACCGAACCGAAATACCGAATGCCCACCCCTACTCCTAAGTGACATCAAAATACTCTTTCAGTTGATTTGGAAGCAACAATAGATGAGATTGAATCAGACAGAAGGTTCACTCCTCACCTAGGGATTGGGGAGTTGAGACTTCCTTGTTCTTAATTAGACCCGTTGTAACGACAATAAGATTAGGAAGAAGGGGATTGAATTCTTCCTTTTATTCAGATTGACTCTAATCGTGATGTTGACTCTATTACGATACTTCCCTCTGTCGCAATAAAAATCGTGAATGAAGGTGACTTCGCTACACTTGTTTATAGTTGGAAATTCCAACTCGAAGGCCCTAGTACTACTGACTTTGCACTAGATTAAATTGAAGCCTGAGGCGAAATTCAAAATATGTGAACCTTCATCGCCTTAAGGCAATGTATACAAAGAGCCTACCCTATAATAGATTCAGCTAAAGTGCTTGGAAGATTTCTTTCTCCATCATGAATTCGAACTTATTACTACTTGAATCACGAAATGTGCTTCCTTGTGGCAAGAGTCAACCTCTAGGATATCGAAAAAGGTTGGAGAATATAGATTACAAATTTCATCGGTCCAAGTCTTATATAAATAAAATATTACAACCTTGCACTTCCTTTTATTTTTACACAAGCATACTAAAATATCGACTCCATGAACTATAAAGACCTTGCACTTCCTTTTATTTTTTCCTCCTTATTTTAGTCTTATATAAATAAAAACTGATGTACCCTCTGTTTAACGATTCAAACTATAACATTTTTGACACGAAATATAAATATATATATATCAGAATATTCGAACTGTTCTAACGTGTGATTTCTTGACCGTTCCCTTCTTAGGAATAGTGACAACAAGCATTCCATTTTCCATTGATGATTTCACTTTATCAACCCTAGCATCCTCAGGCAAATTAAAAACAGTTGAAAACTTGCCAATTTTTTTCTGAAAATGATGCCAATTGTCATATTCTTTTTCTACTGTTTTTTTCTCTCCACTAATCTTTAAGACTCTATCATCTTCTACTTGTACCTTCACTTCTTCTTTCTTATATCCATGCAAATTATTAGCTCTAAAAACATATGCCTCTGGGGTTACATTATACTCAAATTGAGCTAGAAATGGAGTAACATGTGGGAATGATAGTGATGGTGCTATGAGAGATCGAGGGGTTTCGAGATAAAACTTATGAGAGGGATCATAAGGATCCTTCTGACCTCGACTTGTTTGGAATTGATGTGTGAATTTTGTTGTTGCTAGTTGATTAAAAAGATTGTGTAGATCTTGATTTGTTGTTGGTGGTACTGGATAATTATAAAGATCTTTCTCATCACCTCGATTTGTTTTAAATTGATGCATTATTGGCGCTGTTGAATCGTAAGAATCAGAACGATTATGACTCTTTTGAGATTGAGGCATAATTGTTGTTGTTTGCGGAGAATTTTGTACGCGCCGTGAATGGTTTTTGCGACCCTTAAATAGAGGTAGTAAAGACATTTTTTTTTGTAGTACACTTAATTTGATAGAGAGAAAATGAAATGTGATGCAATGAGTTGCTTGCTTATTTAGAGTGTTATGGAGTTGGGTATGTATTTATAGGGAGGAGTTTTGAAAAATGGAATCTTATTTGACGTGTGTTTGAGAAGATATATTAAATGGATGGAATATATCGAAACTATTAAAAATCTTTCTTAGGTGATACTTTTTGAATTATAGGATTCAAAGAAGTTTTCCTTTTTCCTTATTATGTTTTTTTAAATATTTTGAATTGTCAATTAATTTATGACATTTTAAATAGTATTTAGGTAATTTATAAATATATATGTTTTATTTTAAAATTTTAAATATTTGATGTCTGAATTCACTGTCAAAATTTAACTATTGGAATTTTGATATTTGAACTATGCCACATAAATTGGGACCAGGCAATACTTAATTAGCTAAAAATAACATATCAAAATTATCACTTTTTTCACAAATTTCAATACGAGTTTATCAAGTATTTGTTCTCAAAATCGATAACAGGGTGGGTAGGTTAACTGAGCATCAAATTATGAATTTTAATACAAAGGAAGTAATAGTCTAGATATAAAACTCTTAAAAAATAATAATACTTTAAATAGGTAAATGAAATAATGAATAATTAAAATATGAAACTTATAAAAATAAATAAATTAGAATATGAATATTATTTTTTTACAATTAGCTCAAAACTAAACTACATTGATAATGTAAGTGTAATTATGCATGTCATAACCATTTAAAAATTAAAATAAATCACAATGGAAAAATGAAAGAGAACAAATGCTTTGGATTAATGTGACATCTAGCTATCAAATCATTTAAAAATATTCGCATAAATGGAGGTTTCTCCCTGATGTTAATTTAATATGCATGAACCACCTTTTATTCTTAGATACAAATTAATGGAAAAAATGTGAAAAAGGAAACTTACCTATCTATTATAACTTTGCCTTTTGTAGATACCGCGTTACTACGTAACATCACAATCACTTCTCCTTCTTCATCCAATTGAAAATAAAATCTTCATGTTGAATATATATACCCAACAGGTGGAGCAAGGTGAGGGTTCATGGGTTCGGATGAACTCGTTAGCTTTTTTGTAGATTCTATATGTGTACTACAAAATTAATTTATTTATATATATTAACATGTGAACCCTCAAATAAATTGATTTAGAACCCTCAAACTCTTAATTTTGGCTCTGCCTCTGGTATATATACATATATATGGCACTATTCTATTGAATACAAATTTAAAAAAGAGCAAAAAAGATTATGGTTTAAAATAAAATGATTTAGTTTTACTACAAACATCTTTGATATGCATGTTATATTGTTGACTACTGAATTTTTCTTTTACTTAATCATATGATTAATTAGCATGTATTTTACTTCAATAAATCATTTTTCATTATAATAAAAATAATTTTTAGTGACGATAAATATGAATAAAAAGAGTGTTAAAATCTTATCAGCATTTGTTTATTGTCATTGCCGTTATAAGTTTTAGAGATATTTAAAAAAAACAAAATATCAACTGCCTCTAAAGAAACATATTTAGTGGCAATTAAGCTATTGTCGTTAACTAATTGATATTAAAGTCATTTTAATTGCTTTAGTGTTTCTCCTTGATAACTTGTATTGATTTGGTATAAAAATTTTGATGAATAAATAAATGAGTATCGTGTAACTATTTAAAAATGTCATTATTTTACACTGTTGGTAATTAAGTACGTATTTGGATATGAATCGAGTAATATAGAAAAAAAGAAGTCAAAAAATGGGACACTGTAGTAATTAAGTACTCCTTCCGTTTCAATTGTTATGTTGTCGCGTCCGTTCTATTAACATGTCATTCTTAATAAAAATAGATGTTTTTTAATACTTGTCTTATAAAATCAATACATAAATAACATTGTCCTTTCTAGTTTACCCTTGAGAGTTACTCCTCCGTCCACTTTTAATTGCCAAGATTTCTTTTTTTTATTAGAGTCAAAGTATAAGAACTTTGACTAACATTTTATGATATAGTTTCTGAATACTTTTCATATAGTTTTTTAATATCTAATTTTTTTGGATAAAACATCGAACTTATATAGTCTAGTTTAACTTTATAAATTAGTTAACTTGACTTTGGAAAAGCACAACATGACAATTAAAAATGGATGGAGAGGATATTAACATTGAAAGCATGAATTTGACCAACATAGAAAAATTATATGATTGAAACATGTTCATTCATTAATTTAGTTACGATGACATATTAATAGGTACGAGGAATATGTATGTGGATATGAATTGAGCAATATCAAAAAAAAGAGAAGTGAAAAAATGGGGGTGTTGGCAAGGGAGGAACAAAGTGAGCATCAAACACGTCCATGTCAATGTTGTACTACCTTCTAACTTTTCGAGAACTGATACACGCGTAGGCATTGTTTGGCACGATGTGGGAAAACACACACAGGGCAAACAACCCCCTTTTAAATAAATAAATCTTTTGATTACAAAAAAAGTTTAGGGTTCAGACTTAAATCATGTGCAACTCTCAGCTCCATACCTTGGAGATGAACCATATAAGCTTCTATTTTTCCTTTTGAGAATCCGGTGTGGGCAAATATGCGCTTCACAAACGCGACAGGGCATTTATTAGTACACCAAAGTGATTTTTATGACTATATTTATGTAGTGAAGGCAATTTTATAAAACTTTAGCTTTGGGTATTAGCTAGAATACGATTAAGTTTATATCAAAATTATGAGATTATCTATATCTAATAAGGAGGATAATTCAGGTGTTTAACTCTGTTTATAACCAATTCAACTAGGATAATTATATTATTTAAGTCAGTAATTTAACTAGTTCTCAGTATTACTTGTAAAAACCATCAACGCTTGTAAGCAATGCAACTGGGATAATCGTAGTGACTACGATCATCAATGCGTATCGAACAAATGGGGATATGAGAATACACATAATTTGTGTTGAGTGCAATGAAAATATCGATGTTGACTTGACTATAATCTCAGGATTATAATCCTAGAATATAATCGGAACTTTCATACATTGCTCAAATTTTGTGATACAACACAAAGTATTATAGTTTATCAATAATAAGTAACAACTACTATATAGTAGAAGAAAAGCTACAAAACTTCTGCTCCTAACATACTCATTCAACACTTAATATCCACAACCTCTAAAGGAGCTTTATTTTTCACATTTCACAAGTCGATATACGATGCATGATGAATACACATACACCATTGTCCATCAACCTTCTCGAAAACATTGGTAGCAAATTGTTTTCCCCAGCTGCTGCCTTTAGTTTTGACCATCTCAATGCATGTAACGTACCCCATATCACCTCTAACATGGACTTGAACATCCCTGATCTCGATATCAAGTGGGAAATCGTATTCTGCCCAGACAAACTCCCAGCTTCCCATAACGAGATCATACCCAGTTATGCCACTAACACCAGGGTGCACGACGCAAACATTCTCACCTTTTGACCAAAGGGTTTGCATTGCAGCTAAGTTTCCATGTCTGAAAGAGTTGTAAAATCGGGCATTTGCTGCTAGTACAGAGGTTTTGCTATCCTCCTGGAGTAGCCGGAGGCTATCCCTAATCTTTGCTGCTCGAGCATAGTTCTCCTCTTTAATAGCAGTCTTTAGATCCTGTGCCAAGCTTTCCTCATTTCGTAAGATGTTTTCACCGCTCAAAGTTCCTTCAGAATCCTCACTCATGACACGGCATGGTCTCAGTGGATGTGAATGAGAGCCTTGCCTAAAAGGTGCTGTTCTGAATAAATATATAATTAGATGATTTTACAGCTTAGGAGAGAGGAAATCTGAACTCTGAAGTAACCCAAAAATTGAATGAAAAAAAGGAAAGAAAATTGAACAGATGCAATACACTTAGCAAGTACAAGACATGTAACACAATATTCAAGGCCTGTCTAAGACACTGGCCATTAAAAATAATGAAATAGTGCATTTGAAATAACTATAAAGGGGTAGTAGTACAATAAGAAGAACAGATGCTCAAATACTAAACAACGCCAAAACAGAATGTTTAGCCGACTTATTGCTTTTTCAATAGAATAGGTTGCTTGCTTACACGACAAAGAGTTCCTAATGTCTAGATAGAGGTCGTAACCTCTAAATGCTACAGAGAAAACAGAAGCAAGTGGAAGCTAGACTTCGTCTTCTCATTATCGTCATCTCTCAACTACATATGAATCTCGAGAAAGGTCAAGAAATACAAAGAAGATTGCACAATCTCGAGTATGTGCTCAGATAAACACCTTGAATTTGAAATCAAAGTTTCCCATGCTTAAATTGCAAATATTCCTCCACATTATTGTTGTGTTTATTTTCATGGAAGATATCTAAAGCATCATTTGAGAAGAGATAAATCTTTAAAACTGATGAAAACCGTAAGTTAACAAATTCTGTAGCTACTCTACATTCGTAACTTCACACGGAGTGTTTCCTCACATCTGTTAAGTCACAGATTAGAAGTGCAGAAAAAAAGAAACATGTATTCATACTACAACCACATGCCCCCTACCAAAACAAAGATAAATTAAATAGATTTATGTTTATATCAAACATTCAAAATCAAAAGTTCTCACATAACCAATAAAAGAATAGACATATAGTTGCCAAATAATCCAAATATGAATTTCTAAAGTTAAAGAGAGCAACGGAAAGTTATGTGAACTGGAACCCTGTGTAAGAAGGTCAGAATTTCGCAACAGCAATAACAACAGGCCAACAAATATCTAAAAAGGGCTATAGACGATACTGCATACTCTTGGGTTGTTTGGATCACATGGCATATAACAATATAAGGATTGTTATAAAGTGATGTTAATAGAGTGCATATTATGTAGGAGTTACCTACTCTAACAGCATTTTTTTAAATTTTAAATACCTTCATTCATCTTGCTAATACACTTATTTGTTTGTTCCATATCCTACACGCATTATATAACACAGAAATTCACACATAACATTCATGTGAGTATTACTTAATATCGCCAACCAAATGCTGCATTACTTATGCAGGAATAATCTTTTCTTGACAACAAACCAAGCATTTTAGTTATTTGGAAACTACTTTTCCTAGTCCTTCCAATCAAACATTGTATTGTTTTATGTGAACTTTTATGTTTGGTTATTTTTCCTAATCCCTCCAACCAAACAACCCCTCAATGCATTCATCACTGAGTTGTAAACAAATTTCCTTTGCGAGATAAAATCATACTATATGAATATCTTCAAGCTAAGCAAGGAGAACTTACTGAAAGTTCCACTTTTTGAATCAAAAACACCATGTCCAGGAAAATATCCAGATCCTATTTTAATTCGGCCAGTTGAAACTGCATTGAATTGCATTTGAAAAGGTGAAGGAAGGCGGTGATCAGTCTGAAAACCATTGATATTGGCATGAGCTGAAGCTATGTATCCTCTGAATTCAATGCGTCCCTACGATGAAAGTTGAAGACGAAATAAAATTTCATATCAAATTTCTATTGTAAATGATGTAGATCCCATGTTAAATATGGTTGAGGCCTTGCACACTTTGTAATTTTAACGCACCATCTTAGTGTTGTTTCTCCCTACGATGCTCGGACTTTCTAAAAATGTTGCCGCACCCATGTAGGATCCTCCAAAACACACCATTTTTGGTGATCCAACACACACCCATCAGTATTTTTGAATAGTCCGAGCAAATAGGTTTCTCCATTTATATATATCAAATTCTGCGAACATTCTGGTTCATCAGTAACAGTTTCTCTTAAAAGTATAACTCCACCATACAACTATTAAATATCAATGGACGAAGATTTAGACTACTGAGAATTGCACAATTGTAGACATTTCCTCCATTTTTGGGACAACTAAAATTCCTCATACTATTGTAACAAGGCAACTGTTAAACTTTCTCCCTTTACCCAGACCAAATTGTCATGTTTACTACCTCTGGTGCAGTAGTCCAGGGAACACTTTTGGCGGCTAAACTGATTGTAATTTACTAAAGCTGATGAATTGAGGAGCTTAAGAGCTCATAATCAGCAGAATGGTGAAAGAAAAGCTTCGGATTTAAGTGTATTCCAAGTTCCAACGGAAGAAAGAAAGACAGCAAAACAGTAACAGTGGCAACAGCAGATGAGCAACAGGAAGCAAAACATCATGATTACCAGGCAGAAGTAGATAGAATAATGAAATACAAATCGCAGACCTAAAGATTTTTGAAACAAAACTTAAGACTACTCAAAGCAAAGGACAAGTGAAACTATAAAAACACCTCCACTGGACCAAAAGATTTTTAAAAAAAAACTAAATTACATCCATGAATGGATGTGCATCTTATTTCTTCCAGCAAAAACTTACATCTTGATGCACCATTGAGTTCAAAGGAACTCAACAAAAGTTGCCAGTTCCATATGGCTCTATTGTGGGCCATTAACCTTCACTTTTGGAAATTATTACCTTATCGAAAAATGAAAGAAATACACTTTAGGATTATTTTTTTTAAGGCAAGTGGTGCACAGTTTTAACTCAGTAGATAATGGGCCCGATCCTCTACCCTTCTCCACTTAAATACCGGGTTTTATCTGCAGCTGGATCCTAATCCATGATTTGCGTCTAATCCACAGATCGCTTATAGTGCTCCTACCACTAGACCAAAGCCCCCGGTGAAAATTCAGTATAAAATCTATAGTCTTCCTGATACAACTAGCAACTTTGCACCACATTCATACCTTCACCACCACTAAATCTATCATGCCAACATGTTTTCATGTTCATTCATTAATTTTCCGAAGATTACAATTCAACAACCTCCACCTTTACCCCCTATCATGACTTGATGTGCAACCATCAACCACTAACAAACCAAACTCTGAATTATCCATTTAAATCCTTGAAAATTCAGCAATCACATAGTTTTCAGCATCATTCTTGTGTTAATTTGGTAACCATGTTCTTGTAAAACCCAGCAACATCATTAATTTTTTAACAAACAGTGTAAAACTAAGAGAGCTAAAAGGGGAGGAGAATCCATGGAAGTGTCTACTGGCTAATGATTCAGCACAAGAAGAAGAGGAAACCAGAAAAAGGGGAGGAGACAAAAGGAGGAACGGAGTGACGGAAAAAGAAGGAAAAGGGAAAAGCAATTTGAACTGAGGACTAATTTGTAAGTATGTGATTTGTTATTTGGATGAAAGCAGTGTTAACCAATAAATATTCAACAGACCCAAAAAAAAAAGAACACTTAATCAATCAAAAGGTCAATGATTTTTTGCAATTCTCCAAAAACAAGCGTTCAGCAATTGCCATAAAGTTTGCCTTCTTTTTCTTTGACAAGGTTATCCATGGTCTTAACTATTAAGTTGCATATAGGATTTGTGCGACAATTTGTATGCGCGGAACTCCTTGAAGATCATAAGTACATACTTCTTGGAAAGTTCCGCGCATAGATAAATATGATTTCCAAATGAGATAAGAGGTTTGTTTCATCAAGATCAATAAAGCTATATCCTTCAATGAAACCAAACCATCAGTGCACCCTTTCATAAGATATTCACTTAATATTGGGTATAACCAACTAAAAGTCAAATCCCTCAAAAGAAAGTTCCCCATCAAAACTCAACATAATGGAATTGAAAAAAAAAGCCCTAAACAATCATTAAAACTAATGCGCAACAAATACATTTTTTTGGTGGTTACAATAAACTGAGTACACCTATTCTCTGAGAGTAGAGGAACCTAAAACTACAACATCTCAAAATTTTTACTTCAGAAGTACAAAACCCTTATAAATAACTCAAAAATCAGAAATTCATAGCAACATTAAGGAACAAGAAGAAATTTCCGAAAAGAATAAAAAAACTCACGATATTGGCAGAGTGGGTTCGACTGATTCGAGGCCCAAAAGACAATGTTTGGAAATTCGAAGCAACCTCCATTGTTAATACAAATTCAAGTCATAAACTGCTCAACGAAGCAACGAATTATCAGTTACCATAGCCATAGAAAAACTAGAGGAAGAATTTAGGACTGAGATTTGAATTACCTGTCAAATTTTTGGTGGAAGAGGACAGGGAGGGAGCTCTATCTTTTTTTCAGTGTCCCTGTGATAAGGAAGTGATTTGACTTCATATGTAGTAGTAATTGGGCTTACAATATACTAGCTTAGTTTGGACTCATTAAATGGGCTGATAATTGACCTTAATAAATCGGATCATTCACATGAATGTTTTTTAATTTGGCTTCAACGATTACGTTCCTCAATTTTGAGTGTGCTCAAATAAGTAGGCACATGCATCATAATGCAAGTAGAATATCATGATTGTGACCTAAAATGCCACATAAGATGCATATTTTTACTTATTCACTTTTTCAATAGTTTAAGTGTTTACTTGCATCCATAAAAAATTTGAGGGCATACATGTCCATTGAGGCCAAGTTAAAGGGCACATTCATGTAATATGGTTGAATATTTCTGCCCTTCGACTTTATGTGTACGCAAGTAAATACTTAAACTTGTATAAAGTTGAACAAATGGACACATGAGTCTTATACGACATAATACACGTAGGACTCAGATGGCTATGTAGGATGCCATGTAGAATGTATGTATCTATTTAATCAACTTTATATAAGTTTAAGTGTTAAATTGTGCACACCCAAAATTAAAGAGCGTAAATATAATAAAATCAAACTAAATAACATATTTATATATTATATCCATTTAATTAAAGTTACAACACAAACATAAGTTCAATGATACTACAAAATAAATTATGCTCAAAGGCACAAGTGCATTGGCACAAGTAACGTCCGCAGACAAAAGAAATTAAGTTCAAAATTACGTCTCTAAACATAAAGTCAGTGGCACAAGTTATGTCATTTGTTAAATTTTTTATATACGAATAAAATACAAAAAATAAATTAATTAATTATAGGTTAAATGTGGTTGATGAAATAACATAAAGGATCAAAATCACAATATATGAATAACTCAAGGTCTTAAACAACCATTTTTCTCTTTTAAAGTTGTCCCTCTTCTCTTTCAACTGCCGCTCCGTGTCCAACTCGCGTTTTATTAGAGTAATCAAAAGTGATTTTCTCCATATAAAAGTATACTGAAAACTCCACTTTCAATCTGTTCAAAAATAGTGAAACAATCTCAATTGAAGTTTAGTGATCAAAAAGATAAATTCAATTATACAACAACGTCATATCCAGTGTAATCGCAATTAATCGGTCACACTCGAGTAGCACGATGTCGTTTTACATTGGTCGAGAGGCTTCAAAGGTTTGTTTTTTATTCACTTTATGCAAGTTTATAACTCCATTTTTTTACGTTTTTGCTCTTAATTTTTTGTGCTGTTGTTAGCTATGGAAGAGGATTTGTACGGAGAGTGGAATAGAAATCAATCTTCTTTCGGAGAAGTGGAAGTATATTCTTGGAGGTTTGATATTTCAGGTTCAACCTTTTATTTTCTGAGTTTGGGGTGTGGAATGAATATTTGATGATTCATGTATCTGAGATAGAAGCGTTTTCGTAGAGTGATTTTTGTTATATGTAAGGTTTGTGGCACGGAAAAGAATTACTCACTCTATTTCAATTTATGTATTTATGTGACATATTTTGATTTAACACAGAGTTTTAATTTGAAAAAAGCAAGACTTTATAATTTGTGGGGTTAAATATGGCATAATATTTATGTGAGTATAGAAGCTGAAAGACTATTTTGTGTAGTTGCTTTTAGTTGAAGATGCTAAGAGTCCTTGATCATAGTTTGTGACTTGATTAGATTTTGAAACTTATGTGCAAAATTATGGCTTTTCTTCTTTAAAGAACTATATATATACGGTTTAAACTTACTATTTTTTTAAAAAAACTGAATATTTGCCTAGTCGACAGTTTCTTTCTTTGGTACTTACTATTTTCTTTATTGTGTCTTGAGTCATGGAGGGGGAAGGGAGGAAGTGTAAGAAGTGGAAGTTTGAGCAATCGAATTTTGCATTTTTTTTCAACTCTTGTTGAATGATGCAATTTGTTTGTGTTCTTTTTACATAATTTGCTGTTGTTGTCATTGTCATATTTGATACATCATTTCCCTTTAGTTGTTCTGTTTTCATGATCATAGTGCTTATTAGATCTACCAAGTTGTAAAATGTCTCACCTCTTGTCAGTACATACATGGATTTGCTGCTCGAGGGGTTCACTACATACATCGGCCTGGACCTACTCTTCAGGATGTCGGCTTCTTTCTTCTTCCGGTTGGTTTTATTGGTTGTTGGTTCTCTTTATCTCCACTGTCTAGGGAGATGCTCACTCATATTCTTCTTTTTTCTTTGTCGTTCTTTTAAACGAAAACTCCAGGAGCTTGGGCAAGATAAAGGTTACATAAGTGAAACTGTATTCACCACCCTCTTTCTGTCTTTTGTCTTGGTGAGTTGATTTTGGTAATTTTCAGTCACCAACTAATCTTGATTCCTGCTGTGGAATATTTCCATAACTTCCAACTGATTTTGGAGCTTTTAGTCGATTGGAATTTTCAGTTTATTTGACATTTAGGTTTTGATATTATATTAACTTGTTATAACTCATGTTATTCTGCAGTGGACATTCCATCCTTTCATAATCAAGATCAAAAAGATCTATGCAGTTCTGATATGGTGCAGGGTCTTGGCTTTCTTAGTTGTAAGTGACCAGTTCTCTCGAGCGTCATTCTTGTGTTGTTTCATATGTGAAAGTCCCAATTAGTTTCAGCTTATCGAAGAAAAAAAAGAAGTCAGTCTCGATGGAATCTCATCATTTCTATATTCAGTTTAAATGTTGGGAAAGATAACTTTATTCACTTACTGAATGCTTCATTATTTCTCCGTAGGGCTACCCAACATTAAGAGAGAAGTCATAGTATCCAATAGGATCTGCTAAGTTGTTGAATGATTGTTTACTACAGGCTTGTCAGTTCCTTCGGATCATCACATTCTACTCTACACAGCTTCCTGGTCCAAATTATCACTGTCGTGAGGTAAAGACTTATCTCATTTGGTTGATAATAGATGTGCCAGTTTGCACTTTTCTGTTGCCTATCCGCTGCGTGTTATGTGAACTGTCTCTTCTGATATTGCAGGGATCAAAGCTTGCCACATTGCCTCCTCCAAATAGTGTTTTAGAAGTTCTATTGATTAATTGTGAGATATATTTTGCCTTCTCTCACGGTATTTAGTGAGTTGTTGTCGTTACAATGCAACTTACGTTGTGTCTATAAATGTGCAGTTCCTAGGGGCATGCTTTACGGTTGTGGTGATCTGATATTTTCATCTCATATGATATTCTCTATAATCTTTGTGCGGACATATCATAAATACGGGACAAGGAGGTAGTATATTAGCAGTTGTATACTCTAAATATTATGTTTTGGTTAAACAGTCTGATATTCAGCTAAGAGTTCTGTTTCCCGTGAATGCGGACACTCTATAATTTCTTGCTTTCCTTCACTTCCATTTTTGTTTTTTTGTGTTTTCTATAACTTACTGAACTAGCTAGGGACCGAGGCATAGATGTTGTTGTTTGGTTTTCTGTAATTTAAAATGGATACCCTAAAAATGAAGAAGGCTTGAGTTATGTGTTTTTACGACAACCAGAAATTGTTAGTGATTGCTGAATTTGATTCTGCAGATTTATAAAACTATGTGCTTGGTTAGCTGTTATTGCTCAAAGCTTCTTGATTGTTGCATCTCGCAAACATTACACTGTGGACGTTGTTGTGGCATGGTGAGTGGAATTCTCTGATTGACAATCTGCGTTAGAACGTTCATTTGCAAATAATAGTTGTCTGACTTGATTGAGCCCCCTATAACTTTGTTACAGGTACACTGTTAATCTAGTAGTGTTCTTTGTTGACAAACAGTTGCCAGGTTTAACATCCTAATCCTCACATTGAATGAATTTAATCTTGACTACTTCCTCCTTCTGCCCCTTTCTTGTTTCTTTTTGCTTAGAAGGGAAGGATAAATCTTTTGCTGAACCACGAGTACTTTCTTCCAGATCTGCCTGACCGTACTAGTGCAGCGTTGATTCTACCACTGAGCAAAGATAGCAAGGCTAAGGAAGAGAATCACAAACTTCTGAATGCAAATTCTGGAGATCCTGCGGAATGGGTATAGAGAAGCGTTCTGGATTGTGTATAGATGTGCATAACCCAAATTTCTGAAAAGGTCATTGAAGATGGGAGCACACTTCATGTTGGAGCAGTGATGAATGGTGTATAGACGATATATGGAATGCAACTACCGAAGACTTCAGTTCAATATCATTACAAGGTTGGTTTGACAAATGTTCCTCCAAGTTCTCTAGTTTTGGTTTATAACGTAGAATACCAAATCGAAGGTCAATGCTGTTGATGTATCCATGTTCCCTTTGGTTTAAAATTATCGAATGTATAATGAATTCCATCTTCAGCTGATAAATTATCTTTTTAATTTTGTCTCCGAAGTTCTTGTGTTGCATCCCTCCTTCAGCCTAGGGTCTATCAAAGTAACCTCTCTACCTCCACAAGGCCCTGGGTAAGGCTTCATACTTTCAGTCTAGCCATCGATTAGTTGGAGTGACAACACTAGTAAATCCTTCACATATGTCAAGTCTTAGAGAAATTCACACGGTGGTGGATAAAGTTACTGGTACTTGTACTGGTAGAATGTAGTAGATGTTAGGTAAGTTAGTCACTCGCATATGCTAACCCGAATTGTACTGTCATATCAGAAAAATGGATGAAATGAAGTACTCTCTCTGACTAGAAATTTAGCACAGATGACTAATGACCAGCAAAAATGACTGGGACAGATCCTTAATTTTACAGTTAATGTAACATGGGATGTAAAGAGCATGTAATGTTCCTTCATGCAACAGTGGCATGGGGTCAGTAGATCCAACTGGATGGCCTATTACCACTTTGCTGAAAGGCTTTACTTAAAAAGATGGAGACTGCAACTAACAGCACATGAAACTTCTTGCTCTTCTAGCAGTGTTTGGTTGTTGCAATGCTCGAATTCTAGACACATGATAGCCCATATCTGCCTTGCATCGTTCATTCCAATGTGAAACTACATTTTGGGATCGTTTGTTTCACTTACTAGTTATGTTGGGATTATAATTTGGATATTGCTTACACAGTGAATAATAATGTGGATTTGTATACATTGGATTTCTTGTAGATGAGAGAAAAAATGTCCAAATCCTTTGAGCCAACTTCATTATATAAGAAGACATGTTCCATATATTTATCATTTGATTGCATACAGTAAATACTTTTTGACAATTACAACTCCAAACCTCCACATTAGGTAAAACATTTACACAAAATCCTTGAAAATAGAGACTTATCTTTGAAGTGTTGGACATTTCTCCGGTTTTCTTGGTGGAGAAGACATCTCAACCTCTATAGCCAATCCCATTTATGATAAGTCTCGAGGTGCCCTGCAAAGCTAGTCGGAAAAGAATGTGGTAAATATTTCTTTTTAACATCTGAGGGCTTTTACTCATGGTACATGAACTCTTTACTGTACTATGAGGGGATATTAAAGTGGAAGAGCCAAGAGATGACAAAGGCAAATACCATACAAGCTAAAAGGAAATTCAAGAATCGATGACCATTCAAACAAGTTCGCCTCTCTGAAGAGGAAGATACTTGTGTAGGGACTACATTTGTAGAGAAATCATTTATTTCATTAGTTTGTTGCGCTGATTCAATGTCAGTTGGCCCAACAACATTGCGTGCAATTGAATTGCAGATTTCACAAGTCCTGGAAAAATAACTTCAAATGATTATATGGCTAAAAAGAACCAAAGATGACTACAAAAAACAACCAGTGCAAAAAAAGCTCAAAACCATCAACAATATACAGGTTTAAATTAAGGATTGAGCTGCACAAAAGTCAATACAATTTAACATTTTTGTCGGAAGACGTCTATCTTCCTTGTCAAATAATCATCATAAGAGCTGAAGTTGAGAAACTAGGATGTCGAAAAAGAAGATGATATATCAAACTTACACCTCAACTATCAATTGCAATCATACTGCACAGCAACCAATGGCCAGAATGTATTATAAAATACGTAACGAGTTAGCAATTATAGTAACAATGAAGAAGTTATGGCACAAGATGTTAGGTTAGAGAAAAGGAATACCTCCATTTATGGAAGGAGGAAGATCCAAAGTAAGAGATGTGATCTTAACATTTGCTAGTAATTCTTTGGATACATTGATGACCATGAATGTTTTAGGACTTGGGAATAAGTAGCATGTGAAGACAGACGCGAAAAATGAAAATGAACACTTCCTTCCTCAAGAACAATCTCCAGTTTGATAACGAAATGTATGTGTCAAATTTCAGTTAGGAAATAGAAACTAAAGAGCAAAAGCTTATAAAAGACTATAGTAAGAAGAATCAACAATGTAATGTACTTACAAATCTGAATTATACCTGTCCTTACTTTACTCATTTTTGCTTTTCATTTTATTCCATCTAGCTTCTATAATTAACTTTTGTCTCTTTTTCCATTAAATATATCATATGAATCTCTTTCCCAACAAGAACAAGACAAAACAGAAGGAAAAAAAAAACACATTATTCTTACAGAACATTCACTGATTATCAAAAGCACTCACTTGACACTTCCAACATTACAGATCATTTACTGACATCAAAAGCACACACTTCCAACACAAGAATCATCAAACCACATTGCAAAGATTAATAAAGTGAAAGAATTTTGGACATAACATAAGCCCAAAAAAAAGAACATCTAATACGCAGAACATTTCGTCCTTCATCAAAGGTCTCAAGTTCGAGTTCCCTAGCTACAAAGTCGCCTTTGTTAGGGAGGACTTCCTGACATGAATCCAGATTTAATCGAGCTCCAATGTATGTATACGACACGGGATGGAATTTTTTTAAAAAAAAAATCATCTTAAAAGGTCACATTGATCATATAGGCATCATAAGTTCAAAATTCACCAAACAAAATAAAAAAAAATTGAAGTTTTGGTTTTTACTTACTTATTTCCCTTGATTTTGAACCATGTTTCAGCACAATGCTTATGTGCAGCAGCCAAATCATCTTTACATGAACATCCCAATTCAATAGCAACCCCATACTCATTTCCACAGCTCACCAAACCCAAGTGACAAATCCTACAATCTCTTTCAATTTCCCCTAAATACCCCTTGCTTTCATCATCTCCAATTTCTATACCAATTGAATCAGCAGACTCACTGCCACGCGGATAGCTATAATCATCTCCATCAGCAGTGGAACAAAACTGAGAATAACAAGAACCCTTGTCGGCATTGGAAAAACTGACACTAACGGAGCTCCGGCGACTGTTACCGGAGCACTCTAACTCCACCTGGGGTACCTCTAATCTTAACTCCACCTGGGGTACCTCTAATCTTTCCATTTCAATGACCCAGAAACAGAAAACTAAAGAAAAAGCATTAATCCCTTTGAAAAAGCTGAAGTCTTTAGTAATCTTGAAACTTCAAAAAGATTTGATTTTTATGATACACTGCATGAGTTGAAGCAACTGCATCTATAAATATGAAGAATTTAAGGAAGTGGGGTGATGAATTTGGCGATTTATTAACTCAAACATCTTAAATTTAGAACCCAAAAAGAAACAAACAAACAGAGAGAAGGATAGAGAGAGTTAAAAATAGTGAAAAGAGAGAGGGAAAAGAAGAATTAACGCAAAAAGCGAAAGGCTCATGGTTCTGTTCTAATAGCAGTGAGACAGGGGCCCTACCCCCACAGAGGATAGTGAGATATGATGTGTGATTATACAGTAGTTGGTGGAGTTTAAAATACATCCATTTACGATATTTTCAAGTCATTTGATCAGGAACAAGTTATTTTGAAGTTATTCGATCGGAAACAGTTATTTTAAAGTTATTTGATTAGAAATAAGTTATTTTAAAATTGGTAATGAGTTATTTTATTTTTTTATATATAAAAAAAAGCTGAAATCTGAAACTTGGTCACAAGAGTCAATATTCTGAAACTGACAAGTAACTCTTACCAAAATATGACTTTTAGGTACATTCACATTCTTACTGGTACTGTAATGTGAGTGTGAAATCCAATCCAATGGACATAACCATAGTATTATAGGTAAGGGCTAGTTTGGTAAAATTATCGAATAACTTATTTTAGAAATTCATATTAAAAATGGAATAGCAATTACTGAAATAACTTATTTCATATTCCTTAATTCTTTTTCCCTTTTTGTTTCCCTATTCTATATACAATGAAAAACTGCTTTAACATTAAAATAAATAAATAGTGCATCTAAATCAAAAAATGTATTCTTCTTGAAGAAGCTTATCATAGTTTAAAAGTTTCAATTTATTTTAAGATAATATTTGTAGATCAAAATAACATGTTGCCTCTCTGTTTGAGTAAGGAATAAATAGCATTAGCTTGTTAACAATTGGTCTCGTGACTGTTCTTAGGCTTGGATTGAATGAAGTTTAGCTAGTGAAGAAAAAGTACTTCATTAGATTTTTATAACAATAGTGTCTCAGGATTTATCATAAATAATTTTTTATCTTTTAAAATAGCGATAAAGTTTGGCGGCATTTTAATCTTCTCATATTTTATTTATGGAAATGCATCAAGTATATTGTTGTCGTTAAGTTCAAGTCAATTTTCGCACACCTTGACTATTTAATGAGATATCTGCCATCTTTTAGATATCAAGTAATTAACTTTGTCCATCAAAGTTAGTACAAATGAAAAGAAATCACTATGTATTTTTGTTTATGATGAAATTTAAACAAAGATCTTATGATTTTCAACGCCATTTGTTGACTATTAGGTCATACCCAAGGGTGTGAGGGTATGACCTAGTGGTCAAAATATTTTTTTATTTTTTCCATGTTTGCTGGATCAAAATGTCTTTACAAATATTTTATCCAGAAAGAAAAAGTACCTTAAATTATTGGGAGTTTTTGGCCAAAAACATCCTTTAACTATGCCCCAAACTTAAACTACATCCTTAAAGTATCATTTCTAGCAGAAAACATCCTTTAACTATACCACAAACTTAAACTACATCCTTAAAGTATCATTCTTACCATAAAACATCCTTAAAGTATTTTAAAGTGAGCAATTTTCATCCTTCTACTTGAATATCTCGTAAAACTACCCGATATATCCCACAAAAATTAAGTCGTCCCTTCCTAATTATTATTCTTAGATATGCCAAGAATATTATCGTGAATTTTTTCGTAATTGAGTTAAGAATTATGCAAAACTTTTAATTTGATCATTTTTTTAATTCACTTTTCATGTAATTTTAATTAAAAATATTATTAGTTTAAATATGTTTCTTCTCAATTGAATATGCTAGAAGCGACATTTGTTGGAGACTTCCGCTTATAATAATGTAGAATAAAGCTCAAATACGAGACATAATCAATATTTTGGTCACTTCAATATTAGATTGACCTAAAAATCTATTGAATTATTTGGTTAAGAAAAAGATAAAAATAATTAATCTCCAACTTCATTCGATTACGAAAAAGGCAAATTATGTATGCGCACATCTTCCAATCATTTTTAGTTTCCATAAGCAACAATGTGTAAGATTTTTTATATTTTCTAAGAACTTCTTGTAGCAAGTAATGAAATTATGCAGAATAACTTTTGTTGATAGTCACGTTAACTGTTCATGTTTTCGTAAGATCCATTAGTTTTTTTTGATAATATCTAACAAAAGGATGAAAGTTGTTCATTTATAAATACTTAAAGGATGTTTTCTGCTAAAAATGATACTTTAAGGATGTAGTTTAAGTTTAGGACATAGTTAAAGGATGTTTTCTGCTATAAATGATACTTTAAGGATGTAGTTTAAGTTTTGGGTATAGTTAAAGAATGTTTTTGGCCAAAAACTCAAATTGAGGGAAAATAACTTTCCGTATGAAAAACAAGTTTCATAAATGATATTTCAAGTTCATTTTCTCCTTTTCGGACACCCAATGCAACAACGCCCACTCCGTATCATTCCACTCTGTCACCCCACTCCCCACCCCCAACCCATCATATAATATTTTGCAACATTGTATAAATTTCATCGGGGTAATATCTTTTTAGTCACATATCAAACACTAAAATATAAGCAAGTAAATTTTCATATTTTTAAAAAAAAAAAATCAATTTCTAAAACAATAATTTTTCGAAAACATTTTCCTTACCGGCTGCAAGATATTACTTTCATTTCAACAGAAAATATTTTTAGTGCTTGAAAAAACCCCCAGAAAATATAGAATTCAAAATAAAATTAATGATGTGTTTTGTGGTTTTCCATTTTTGTACACACGGAATGGTTGTTGTAATAAGATTAAATTCAAGCAGGCAAAATAATTAATGCCCTTTTTTTTTTTTTTTTTAACTATATCTATTATTGGAGTTGGTGGTGAGTGATGACAATCATGATTAATTGGCAACCATCGACCACTTTCATGTTTTATTCTTTATAATATGTTCGAAAAATACAAGATTCTTTTGTTCCTTAATAATTGTATAGCTAACACATGAAATTTTAAGACAATGATTTTACTAAGCGTAATAGTTAGTACATATTATTACAACTTACAACAACATCACCATACCCAGTATATTCTATAAGTGGATCGGAGTCTGGAAAGGATGGTATGCACAATCTTACTCTTATCTTGTGAAAGAAGAAAATCGATTGTTTCCAAACCTATTATTAATTTACAAAATTAGAGTAATTAGTACTTAGTTAGGAGCAGGGGCAGGGGCATATCCATCAGCAGCTCCATTGCTTGATAGCTCAATCATTGTACGATGTGGGCCGTTCTTCTGTTTCTTGCATAACTCTGGCAAAAATACTCCTACACATTTCCAATATAATATCGCGTAAGACGCAACGTAGGACGTACATTTCCAATATACATATAAATGTGAATTGTCACATAAATATATAACTATTTATTTAATTTTATATATTTTTAATATCTACTGGTGCATATTAAAAATTAAAAAGCATAAATATAACACGTTTATGTATTATACCTAAATTAAATTCAAATAGTGAATGTAACTGTCATTTTTTTATTGTCTGAATTAAGAAGGAAGTGGTCTTAATCAACTAAAGATTCCATTACTATTAAAAGAATATAGGGTTTGTTTGGTATGGACGAAACTGTTTTCCATGGAAAATGTTTTCCTGGAAAACAAGTAGATTTTAGACTTATTTTCTCATGTTTGGTTGGTGAGTAGAAAATATTTTTTTGAAAATGATTTTTAGTGTTTGATTTATGAATGAAAAATATTTTCGAGAGACATCTTTTATTTTTAGTAGAGTAAAAAATAATTTATGAAATTGAAAATATTTTTAAAAATAAATTTAGTATTATTTTGGAATGGTGATTGGGGTGGGGGTAGTGGGTGGGGGCAGGGGGGATGGGGTAGGAGTGAAAAAATAAAAATTTGAAGTTGATAGTATTTTTAAAAAACAAATTAATTTTTTGGGGGGGTTGGGGTGGGTGGGGGGTTGGCCGGGGGGGTAGGAGTTTAAAAATAAAAATTCGAAGTTGAAAATATTTTTAAAAAGCAAAATTAATTTTTGGGGGAGGGGTGGGGTTGGGGTGGGGGGGCTGGCCGGTGGTGGGTGGGTGGGTGGGGGGAGGTCAGGGATCGGGTGAAAAAATAAAATTTTGAAATTGGAAATACTTTTTTAAAATTGATGTTTTTCCCCCAAAAAATGTAATTTGAAATTGGAGGAGAGTTTTGGAAAATGTTTTCCTTAATTATTGAAGGGAAGTCATTTTCCTTAATTTTGAAAAAAATGAGTTGATTTGGAAAACATTTTTAAGACTTTTGTCCCAACCAAATATGGAAAAATTGAAAAAACATTTTACAGAAAATGTTTTCCTTTATACCAAACTCACTCATAATGTCACTTGACCCAAGCAAAAGTATAATTAACTGAAAGCAACAAGTTTTGTTAAGCACGGTGTCTCCAAATTAAACTCATTACCAAGCAAAAAAATGATACCAAAAAATAGATTACGTTGTTTTTTTTAAAAAAAAATTATACTTAATCATCAACTTCTCAACCCAAAAATTCTTTTTAGCATTTCTAAATAATGAAATTGATTTAAACCAAAGACTTGATTATATATAGGAGAAAGACGTTTTCACATCTCGATATCGCTTTGTGAAAATCTGGAATTGAAGAAAGTCTCTTTAGGATGGCTTTGTCCTAGCTAGACTGAGTCACAACTATTTATTATAGTCTATAGAAGACTCAGGCACACTTTCCTATACTTCTCCTAAGTGACATCAAAATACTCTTTCAGACTGAATCAGAAGGTTCACCCCTCACCCTGGGGATTGGAGAGTTGAGACTTCCTTGCTAGGCGTAAGTAAATTTGAATTTGTTATTTATATACAAACACTTCCCTAAAATTCATTTATAAGCAAATTACTCCTAAAAAGTTGCCCCTTCCTCTATACGACACATACCAACTACAATGTTTTTATTTTCTTCATTTGAATTCGCGCTCAGGAGTCTAGTAATTTTTTATATGATCAAAGTCTATTCTCATGGGCATCGAACATGAGGAGCCCCGATTAAGTTAGATTTGTATTGAGAAACATCACTTTAGATATCAAATACAAAGAAGACTCCATCCTCATGAGGACACAAATACAAGAGGACCTGATTAAATCCAGATTCACGTCAAGAAGTCTGACTTCAAAAATAAAAATTAATGTTATGAATGAGACAAACATGTTGTTACCTTCTCCAGCAGCCAAATGGAAGTAAAGATCAACAATGTTAGCACAATTTTTGTAACAATCAAGGGAGCAAAGCTTGGCAGCAAAGTGAGGTTCAAGCAATGCATCAGATGATATTCCAACAGAGTTTCTATCAACACCACAAGCATCAACACATTCATCTGTCTCAATATGTTCCTTCATTTTTCTAACAACAACATTAGATGTCTTGCATTGATACTCAACTTTTCCATTTCTCCCTGCTGAATTTTCCAACAAACACCTCTTCCCTGATGTCGAAATCGCGAATGCACAAACATTTGTTGGCAAATCCTCACACACAAAAGTCCCTGAAAACCATACAAATCAACACATAGATAGTATTAAGTACTTGACAAGTGCGTTACATGTCAGGTTCTCACGTGTTTGATTCATGAAAAAAAAAATCAGGCCTAGAGGGGCGATGTGGTACATAATATAATTCAATGTTAATAGTTTAACTTTGTAAGTAATTCGATCACATATATATAATTCATAACATATGCATTAAATATATTATGAGTCCTTAGAGATCTCAATTGAGAAATGAATTTAATTAACTAAATGCATGTTACAATAATCCATAATTATGTAAACAATATATCGTGTCTAATTTTTTTTTTTTTTTTTTTTTTTGGTATAATCGTGATACAATAAATAGAATATTAAATATAGAACATAGTAAACGTACCCAAAGCGCCTTGAAGTAAAAGGGCACTAGCAAAGAAAAGAATGGAGGAGTATTTAATTGAGAATGTCATTTTCTACTTATTTTTTTTCTTTTTGAACTTTTTTTTTAATTTTTAAATTTTTTTTTTTGTGTTTTTTTTGAGGAAGAATGGAGGAGTTTATTGAATTTATATAGGGAGGTCATGAGGAGGAGAGGAGATTGCGGTATGATCTATAAACGTTTGGCCAATGACTTAGTTCGTTTTCTTTAATTTTTGTGGATGCTATATATTACACTTTTTAAAAAGTGGTTAACAAAACCAAATCGAAAAAACCGTAGGTCTAATTATATTAATTTGATTTAGTTTATAGATTTTAAAAATTTGACACAAATAATTTAGTTTGATATTTAAAAAATTTGACACTACACCATTTTAGGTCTACAGCCACACTAATTCTAGACTACACTTTTAAAGTGTTGCCTAAAGTATTTTTGGGAACGCTTTTAAAGTGTAGCCAATTTTTTTAACTTTTAGCAACAATAATATTGGCAACACTTGAAAAGTGTACTCTTTAATGCAATAAGCTACACTTTATAAGTGTTGCTACAAAATGATATAATTGGCAACAATTTTTTACATATATGACCACACTTTTTACATGTCCTATTTTTATTATTGTAAAAACAACACATTATAAGTGTGGCCTTAAAATTTTCACCAAAATTTTATATTCCGTCCAACAATTTTAACCCTCCATACCATTTTTATTGGCCAAAAAAATAAACATTAAATAATAATAAAACAAAAAGACTATTAACAAAAAGACTATCTCTTTCCTTCTCAACTCACGTTTTCCCATTCCTGTTCCTTTTCTGAAGAACTCACGTTTTCCCTTTCCTGTTCCTTTTCTGAGTGCTGAAGATCGAGCTCTTTCCTTCAAGTCACGCTTTCCCTTTCCTTCTCCGAGCTGAAGAACTCACAATTTCTCTTCTCTGAGCTGAAGATCGAGCTGAAGATCGAGTTGCAGAACTCACCGAGCTGACCGAGCTTTCTCTTCTCCAAGCTGAAGATCGAGCTGCAGAACTCACCGAGATGACCGAGATTTCTCTTCTTCGAGCTGAAGATTTCGTCAAGGTAAGAGCTGAAGAGCTGAAGATTTCATCAAGCTTCTTCATATTGAATATTTTTTTTTGTTTAGAAGGAATTGATTGGGTTTGTTGGCAAGATGAACTGAAGTTAAGTCTCTCCGTCACAGTTTTCTCTCAGATTTCTCGTTGCAGAACTTAATTTCAGACAGATTTAGGGTTTACCGGGTAAGAATTCTATCTTGGAAAGTCAAAATTTTAGCTTTAGGGTTTTGATGTTCTTGTGTTTTTATACAATTTTTGGGAGTCTAGATAGTAATTTAGCTTCATTAGTTGATTTCTGTGTGCCCTGAGATATTAGTTGTTCCTTCGATATTAGTTGATTTCTGTGTGCAGAAAATGGTGAACCATATCATATATATATACACACATTGTTTTCTCCGTGTAATCCTTTAGTTACTTCTCTTGAGGAGTTTGAAGAACTTACATTGTGCCAGAAGCTGCTGCTTTTCTTTTCTTTCACTTTTGATATGATCGACTTTCACCCAGCAATAACATTTTCAGAAAATATAACAAAAAATTAAGATCCCTGGGATAGGCAGGAGAAAGGAAATCTGCTTCAAGTTCATTCAAACAATCACTTGACAGGTCAATAGGAACAACACAATTAGTATATAATCTTGAATTGTCTCTCGTCTCATCAGTCACGATTAAGGAAAGTCTAATATATATGAAAGTAATTGAATACTACATTCATGATAAGCATTATTAATGGACATTTTCTCTAAGATTAATTCGATAGAAGATCAAATCTAAAACCATAAGGAACCCCATGTAAACTATGAGCTATTTTTTCCCAGACAAAGCATCAGAATTATCATAGGAAAGGGGATGCAGCTCCAAAAACTATTACTCCTACTGTTTCTTAGGAAACACCATCTAGCATACGAGATTTTTTCCACCAAAAAAGGCATCAAAATTACCAAAAAGAAGATCAGAAAAGCATCAGAATAATGCCGGGAAAGTGGATACAGCTCCTTTCTCGTGATGTTGAACAAATGAAAAGGAGAAAAATTGAATGAACTGAGATATTAGTTGTTCCTTTGATAAAAGTAAAAAACTATGAAGATTGAGTATAATGAAATGATGGGTATTAAACAAAACAAGTGTTGTTGTAACGGGTTATCAACATATTTTTAATTTGATATGGAACCGTTACTGTAATGTTTTCGTTGAACATTACTCCTCCAGTTTCTATTTATATGACATAGTTTCAATTTTTTTTTTTAAACTTGAGTGTTAAATTTGTTTTAACATTTATGTAGCTTTAAAACTTTTGAAACATGTCGATTCTCCTGACTAGCTAAGCTGAAAAACGGAAGAGTTCAGTTGAAGATTCTCCTCTCCAGATTTTGATTTTCTCGACTAAATGAAGAGTAGATGCTAAAGAACTGGGGATCAAAGAACTAAAAATCGAAGAGCTGAAGGACGAAAGATGAAGAACTGATTTCGTCAAGTAAGTACTAATTTACACTTACTTTACAAACTGAAATAGTGGTGTCAGATAGTATTGTGAGAAGTGTGTGTTAAGGTGCCCTTGTTTCATTGCCACTGTCTGCCTATGCCCAATTCAAGAGAAAGGATTTAAACTGCCTATGCCCAATTTCAGGTTCCAAATGTCGTCTAATGAAAATGTTACTTCGTCTGTACATGTAACTGGAACAACACTACGTAATGGAGAGGACCAACATAAAATTCAAGATCTATTAAACTTCAAACAGGTGAAGAGGAAGTTGGTCCTACCAGCCACTAGTGTTGAACAATTTCTGAAAGACCAAGAGATACAGAAAGAACATGATATTGATCATGATCTACCAACAAAGAAACACATAAAGAAGAAGTCAGTCATACCACCTACTAGTCTTGATCAGTTGAAGAAACAACAAGGGATAGTCATAGGCGATGAAAGAAAACAGATCAACCACACAGTTGCTGATATCGAGTATGCACCTACTACTTCTATTCATCTCCATAATAAAGGATTGGATGCTATTGAGGATGAAGTAGAAATCGGAAAGGATGCAGTTGACGAGGAAGTTGATATTGATTGTAGTATAAAAGGTATGTTTTAAATCTTGTAAGATTTATTACTCATTACAGAGAAATTTCTTATTTTCTGTCTTGTAGGGATATCGGAGCAGAAAAATGTTCGAGGAAAAACAACATGTAAGAATATTCATGCAAGAACTTTGGAAGAAAGAGAGGAAGTGACATTTGATAAAGGACAAGCAGTGGGACCAACCGATAAGATAGTGTCAGAATTAACCAATTTCATCGGAACAATTGCAAGAAATCCTAGATTCATCAGCTTGATGTACATTAGTTGGCATGCCGTGCCAAAAGATATTAAAAAGCGCATGTGGGAATATATCAATGTAAGACCAATCAATTTTGAAATTGCATTTTTCATTGTTTTTTTCTAATGAAGATAAATATATTTTGTTTTGCATGGACCAAATTCCTAATTCCGATAGAAGGAAAGAAGTGGGTGATGACTGGTCTTCGTGATGCTTAGAGGCGACACAAACAAAAAATTAAAGAGAGAGTTTTTGATAAAAATAGTACTCTTGAGGAAATGCTAGCGAAACGTCCTAAAGACATTCCAGAAGCTCAATTCTGCCAGTTGATCGAGTATTGGAAGCACCCAACTGTTCAAGTAAGGCTAAAATAGTGCAATTCTATTATCTGACATATTTTGCATCACATATATTCTTTTCTTTTTTATTTATCGATTTAAACATCTCTTTTTATTTAATTACAGGCCATAGCTGAAATGAATTCGAAAAACAGGAAAAAACAACAGTGGAGGCATCGAATGGGACCAACTAATTTTGCAAGAGTACGCGTGAAATTGATAATACTTTGCAGACATATGAATTTAATTTTTACATACTTATTATAAAGACATATTTTTTAAATTTCATTTATTTTTGATATAATTTGTAGCGTGCAACAAAAGAAAATAATGAAGAACCATCACAGCCTGAAATGTTTATTGCAACTCGTACAAAGACGGGAAAGGAAATTCAGGCCGATACCCAATTTGCAATTGTAAGTTTCTTAAAGAGGATTATTGGTGAATTTAATTCAGACATATATCTTATTTATTGTGGAGAGTGTAAATAGTTCTTACTGTTAACTATGGATGTTAATTTTATTCAACAGACTGAACTTCAACATCGTCAAAATTCTGGGGAAACGGCGAATGATGCCTTTAGGGCAGTGTTTGGAAAGGAACAACCTGGCAGACTTAGGTGTTATGGAAGATCAGTGACAACAAGTTCTCTAAAAGAAGATGAAGAAATTAACAGGCTAAAACAAAAGCATACTAATGAAATCAGTTCTCTGAAGGAAGAAATGAATGAAAAAAATGAATGAAATGAGAGTAGAAATGCGACATCTTTTTAGCCAGTTGCTGCAAAACAACCCTGGATTGAATGTTCAAGATATACAAGGGGTTGTTGGATCTAATATTGTTTCACCTGTTGTTGATGCAAGTAGCGCACAAGTTGTAAGAGGCAGAAATATTTCACATTCTTCAGGGTCAACTCATGATTCGATTCTTCAAAAGGTATTTACTTGGTTCCTTAAAGCTTTTCTCTAACTCTCTCCTCCGGAACGTCTCAATTGTATTTTTCTCAACTTTGTCTAGTTGTTCTTGTTGGCTGTTAGTTTTATCTTGCACAACAAGATTATTATAGTTGTTTTGAGTAGAAATAGTAGATTTGGTTGTTGATTTGTATGTGTAGTTGTGGCTCCATCCGGCAGTCCATGATTAGTAGTGATATTTTAGATATTTTTCGCAAACTGCCATGTCAAAAACTGTTATCAATGGTGTCTTTTTCTTGTTTATATCTTCAGAAACCTTGAAATGTTATTGACCAAAATTGTGAGCTATTTGTGAAGTATATATAGACCAAAATTGGCTTTGTTTGCCATAGTGTTAAGTAGTTTATCTGCTGGCTGTACACTAGGATCATTGGGTTGAGTGTGCTGAAGTTTGTTGATTTCCTGATTCCCTGTTTGGTTACTGTTATTTGGCTCCAGAGACTGAATGATCAAATACAAGTAACAACCTCACAAAATTCTATTTCTTCTATAATTTGGAAATCTGAAATCGGAAATCTGGAAAATCTGGAATTTGGAAAATCTGAATTCTGTCAATCTGGAAATCTGAAATCTGGTAATCTGAAATCTGGAAAATCTGGAAAATCTGGAAATCTGGAAATCTGTCAATCTGGAAAATCTGGAAACTTGAAATTTGGAAATCTGGAAAATCTGGAAATCTGGAAATCTGGAAATCAATCTGAAAGTTTTGAAATGAAGATGAATATTGAGGATGTATGTTTGTTGTTTTATTAAGGTTCCATG
This sequence comes from Solanum sitiens, assembly GCA_016801875.1. NCBI lineage: Eukaryota > Viridiplantae > Streptophyta > Magnoliopsida > Solanales > Solanaceae > Solanum > Solanum sitiens. Next base: position 1,089,191 of record JABWTJ010000279.1, read on the forward strand.
CTTATCTTTTAACATATAGGATTCATATTATAGCTAAACATCTATTTTTGGTATCTTTTTCAAATCAACTCAATTAGCAGTTGACTCATCTTTAACATCTACTTTTGTTGCAATCTAATTTGTCATAAATTCTAAATGTGTAGGGAAATGGTGGTGATCAAATTTAAAGGGTCGCTACACGTAAATTTGATCTCATTTAAGTGGATTATGAAGCATTTTTGAACTATTGTAATATTGCTTTTGAACAATTGTGTACGTATTTTGAATATTGTTGTATACGTATGTGTAAGTACACAAGACATACAATGTTTTGAGGTTTATTGTAAATCTATGTATTTGAATTACTTATGAGCCAATTTAATGCTTGAGATTATATATTGTAAAATAATATTGGTAGTTTTTAATTAGAATTGTGGCATATATTTTATGGCCAAAATGATATGACCACACTTAAAAGTGTAGCCTTAGGATTGTATATTGTGGTAATCACATGGGCAAGGACTTCACTTCAAAGTGTTGTCATACATGAAATAGAAAAGGCAACACTTTAAAATTGTTGTTATACATCAGATAGAAAAGGCCACACTTATGAATTGTGGCCAATAAGAAAGATAAGGCAGCACTTAAAAGTGTAGTTGTATGAGATATAAATGTTGCTATTGAGGTGCATAAAAGCGTGGTCTTTTACCTTTTAGGCTACGCTTAAAAGCGTAACTGATAAGGCAACACCTGAAAAGTGTTGTCTAAAAGCTAAGGTAACGCTTCATTTGGGCACCCCTGGAAAAGTGTTGCCTAAAGTCCAAAAGTGTAGCCTTTAATCTAAGATCACACTTTTTGCTAGTTTAGGCTACACTTTACTAGGGTGGTCGTAGACCTAAAATGGTGTAGTGTGAACCAAATCAATCCACGTACATCCCCTAATTTTTTACATGTTGAGTTTTTGATGGGCACGTGTAGTACTAAACTTTACACTAGAAGAATACTTCATGAGGAAGCAATAATACATCTATGTGTATGGATAAAATAGTTCTATAAACATGCTTACAAAATATCCGTAACGATCGAGTTTCGTCGTTATAGAAAAGTCAATGGAAAATTTTTTTGGATCAATATTTTTTTTGTACTAACTTGAAAATTTTCAACCTAATCCAGATTTAGATGAAATTGGAGTCATTAAAATGTAGGAAAATTTGATAACAATCGGGTTGTTTAATTATAAATTTGATTACATGAGTATATAATAAGTCTAAGAAACTCGTACGACTTTATGAAATTGAATTTGGGCAAGTATAACTCTTGGAATCAATTTTAGCGTGAACGAGTAGTTTATGAGTGTCGTTCGTTAAAGGTGTGTTGTGAGGAGGTTTGAAATTTTTAAAATAGCTCATTATTTTCGTGCAAGCCGTTAAGGAGGGAATTCTGCCGCCAGGGCAGAGCCGCTGCAGCAGGGTGGGTGCCGCCATGGCAGGGCAGACGTGACTTAAAGTCATAAATAAACCCCAAAAACGTTTTATTCTATAATTTTTTATTTTGAGAGCTAAGGAAAGATGCCATGTGTGTTCTTGACTTTTTTTCACTATCTTAAGGCTAAAGGTAAGGTTTTTACTCCCCGAATTCATGTTTCGATGCGTAGAACTTATTTTCTTGGGTAATTATCAATGGGGAGGGTTTTGATATGGATTATGGAGGAAAAAGCCCTAGTCTAGGTATGGGGATCATGGGTTTGGTCTAGGATCATTGAGGTCGTTATAATCCGATAATTAGACCTTTGATAGTTGATCCTTGCGTATAAATTATTGTTTGTAGACCTAGAACAAGCGGAAAGAATCCGGAAAGGGAAGATTCAAATGCCTTAGGGGATTCAAGTTTGGATTCGAGCTAGGTGATGGTTGTGATTTCATGTCGGTGCGATATATGTTTGTAATTATATTGCTCATTATATTGCATGTATGTATGTGAATGTTGCATTATTGTCACCCTAATTGTAAATGAGGATAATTGAATAATTGTATACCATGAATCACCTCTTGTTGTATGATTGTGAGAATATACATTGTAATTGTAATTGTGGTTTGTTGAATAGATCGGGTGTACGTTCCGGTATAAACATGGGATCGATTGCCACGCTTCAGCATAAACATGGGATCGGTTGTCACGTTCCGACATAAATATTGGATCGATTGCCACGTTCTGACATAAACATTGGATCGGGTACCACATTTCGGTATGCTAACAGTTTGGGTGTGGATTCCATGAGAGGACCATTAAATTGATTTGTGTATCTACATGTGATGATTACGTTCATATGTAATGATGATTGATAATGGAAGACTGTAAGTTGCTCTGAATTGATATAACTGTGATATTTGAGAATTGTGAAATGTTCTGTTATTCGTAAAGATGACTAATATTGTATATGTTCCGTATATGCCTGTTTTATAATATTGTGGTTAATTACATGTGTTTTACTTATTGGGATAGCCATATGATCCTACAAGTACATTGGGTTTATGTACTGATATTGCACTTCCTTGTTCTTTGTTGAGTACTGGCATCTTCAGGCGACTATTGATAAACCTCAGCTAAGTGACTATTGAGCGTGACCAGATTTAAGGGTGAGCTAGTTCTTTCAGGCTGCCATGGATCTTACTTATTTAAGTACACTCTTTTCGAACCCAAACTATTTGTTTAAGGTGGTTTAGTTTTGGGTTGTACCCCTTCTCTTAGACTTGTCGTTAGTAGAGTTTTGATATAATGACTTTCAGGTTCTAGGGGTTGTTCTTTTATATTAGTTTGGTTAGTTATTTGTTTAAACCTTTGGAATTTATGGGAACTTCATATTTCTATTGTCATTTAAATCTGCTTCCGTATCTTTAAATGTCTTAGTTTTCATAAAATTTATTGTAGTAATGGTTCTTCCACTGGAGGGTTAGTGTGGGTGCCAATCATGACGGTCTGGATCGTGACAATATCGTAATATATATTCATGTATTATTTTTCATGATATGACAATTCCTTTATTATTTATTACTTATTGCATAAATAATATTTGAACTTAAAATCTCAAGGTAAATTTAGTGTAGGTGCCAATCACGATTAGCTTTGTGTGTTTAATAGAGTCAAAATCTATACATATAGTGCAACTTCTTGCCAAGGAGGTTCGGATGAACACCTGGAAATTTAGTAAGCGTTTTAACCTTAAGTCATCCTTGAATTGCGTGATCAAACGAATGGGGTAAGGTATTGAAATATTAATGGAAATATGGTTGCTTTGTTATAGGCAACGGCAAGAAAGTGATTTTAATTTAAAACGAGCCTTAGGACCACAGAAAATTGAAAAATAAAAATATCCAAGGGGCCACAATATTAATGCCTAATACCAAAAGAATACAACTTTGATTGTATGACAAATTTGATAAATTAGCTCTTGAAGTTTAGGTCCTAATACTTATAACCGTCGAAACTCTACCCAAAAGGTTATTGCCTTCGTAACTAGGACTCAGACAATTGACCAAATGCAAAGGCGAATTAAGAATTTGAAAACTCTGAGTGCATCAATATTATCTTAATTTAGCATTATTGAAACTTTCAATAATCATAGTGGGTTTGTTCTAGTTAATGATCACGAGTTTGAATCCCCCGATCTAGCAATTTTAATGTTACAAATAACTGAATAAGCCCCCTTTAAATTCTCAACTTTATATAATAAAAAAGGTTTTGGCTAGGCTTGAATCCAAGTCGCAAGGGCGGATTCTTTGGTTTGTGGTAGTGGTACAAAGTGTCATTCTATTCTCAAGATAAATATACGTATATACAAATAATTTTTTTCGAAATTAACGGGTGCATGTGCATCCTCATCCACCTATATGGGTATGAGACATTAATGATGTTGAGTTGAAAAAAATATGTGATTACATGCGCTTAAAAGCGACTAAATATAATATTTTATATTTAAGTGCTTCTGGAGACGAGTGAATGTTTGACTCATCATGTCTTGCCAAGATAAATTGAATTGAATAGTAACCTTGCATGCAACTTACCACGTAAAATGTTGTAATGATGTGCTTGGACACTTTCGGATCTTTGAATTGTTTAATGTTAAGTGACTCGAAATCTTAAATGTAAAATATTTGAAATTAGTCTCTTCATTGTTTCATACATATGCCTTGTATGGTAACTTTGTGTTATAATGATAATTATGTTGATGGTGTTTGGCTACTACTTGTTGTCTTGTTGATGCCTCTTGATTGAGTTGATATGCCAATTAGTGTTGTTGTGACCCAAAAGGAAAAGTTGGGCTAATATGAGAATGCAAATGGTTGCCCCAAAAGAAAGGGTTGGGCCAATATTGCAAAATGTTACTACTTTACTATTGACACAAGATATTTAAATGTTCACAACCTAGTGACCTAGAAAAAGATGATGGGGTCATGTGATATATATATATATATAGTTCAGCTTTAATGATTTATGTGATAGAATGAAAAGTGTGCAATCTATATTTGATTACTTGTGAGTGCATGATGACATATTTGAACACTGCTTAAATATATTAGTGGCCTAATTAAGTCAAATGTCAGTGAAAGCGTTAAATTTTATTTTATTTTTAAATGAAGTTTATTACTGCTAATCAATTTGTCAAACTAGTAATAATTCTATCTTTTTATTTGAAAAGTTTAAATTTCTATGAATAACACTCAATAATTTTTTTTAGAAATACTTATAAGACCTAAAGACAAACTGCCTTTTTTTCTTAAGCTTGTATAGCCGCCTTATACGTGTTTTAAAAAAATCATGTTGTGTTAATTAAAAAAATAAGGCACACTTCTTTATACTATAGTTTACGTAACACGAGCTTATTTTTACTACTATGTTTTTGTGCTCGTCATGTAAGCATTCTTGATACATTTTTGAGTTTTGACATGAAGATACACCAAAGTATTTTAATTACATCTTATACAATTGTACTTCAGTATTAATGCTCCATCAATGCTTATTATTGCACTATGATTTGATATGATTCTACTACGTTATACATGAACATTGAATATATCTTTGTTGCATTCTGGAAACGTGCAATGTTGTGAATTTAAATGTTAGGTGTGCTAACGTAGTGGTGTGTATTATTGGTCAATAACTCCAATATCGGATATCCTTCTGACAAATGTTATGCATTCGTTAGTTTGGTGTAAACACCCTATGTTGTTATGTTTATTAGAATTGAAGGATGTTATTTTTAAAAGGAAAAATTACGCGGAAGTTAATTAGCTAATATAGCTATAGTTGAATTGATTATGGCTCGCAGCTTAATTTTAGCTTTAGTTGCGTCACATGTCTTCTTTTACACATGTACAGATACAAATTATGCACACACATATATATATACAATTATGACATGTATACAAATACAATTAGTGTCACTCCACCCTCTAACCTTTATTGTTCGCCTTTCTCCTCCCTTTCCCAATCTCTCTCGCCAGATATACAAATACATATGTATATCACTTATATATACAGACAATTATGTGACAAATATACATATACAGTTCACTTCTTCCACTCTCTGCCCAACCTCGCTCGCCTCTCTCCTCACTCTCCCAATCTCACTCGCCTCTCTCCTCACTCTCCCAATCTCGCTCACCAGATAAACAAATACATATGCATATTGGCTACATATAAACAATTATGTAACGAATATACATATAGAATTCGACAAATATACATATATAACTCTCTGCCCTCTCCCACTCCCCTCTTTCCATCCTCTCCCAATCTCGCTCGTCACCTCCTCGCTATAACATATAACTATGAATCATAATTAGCAAACTATAGTTATGAAGCGTAATTAAACTATTTTTGAGTGACTATATGCGAAAGTTACTATTTTGAAATACTCCCAGGGAAAATTTCATTTTGCAGGATTCCTAACTAGGATTGTCCCAAAAAATTTGATCGTAAACATGAAACAACTAGGAAAAAGTATAAAAAAGACAGAATTGATGCAATCCCAATAGAATAACATTCATTCAGTTTTTGATATAGATTACAAATTCAATGGAATTAGAAATAAACCCAAATCCCCCCACATCCTTCTTTTTCACCATATAAAAACACAACATTGACAATATTTTTTTAGAAAAAGTAATGGAAAAAAATGTGTGTGCAGTATGTGTATATGTTGTAGTATTACAAATTAGAAAGAAACAGGGGACGGAGCTGGAGCATCAGCCGCACCTTCGATTGGACCTCCATTGCTCGATAACTCAACCATGGCACGGTGTGGGTTAGTCCTCTGTTTGTTGCATAAATCAGGCAAATACACACCTGAACAATCGCGATATCATATAATTAATTTAATTGTTGTAACTCAAAAATAACTCGATATTTAAATTATTGTTGATATTGTTACATACCTTCACCAGCAGCTAAGTTGAAGTAAAGGTCAATTATGTTGGCACAATGATGGTAACAAGCAATGGAACAAAGTTTTGAGGTAAATTGTGAATCAAGCAGAGCATCAGAAGAAATCCCAACAGTGTTTCTATCGACGCCACAAGCATCGACACATTCATCTGTCTCAATGTGTTCCCTCATGTTTGCAACAACAACCTCAGATGTCTTACATTGGTACTCAACTTTCCCATCCTTCCCTGATGAATTTTCCAACAAACACCTTTTGGCTGATGTCGAGATCGCAAATCCACACACATTTGTTGGCAAATCCTCACAGATAAAACTCCCTGAATGTCAAAATTAACAATATTGTACAAATCATTAGGAGATTCATTCTATATAGATATATATTCAAAGAAATATGCAAATTTATAAAATAGGCCCTTTTTGTCAAGGCACTTTCCTGGACTCCATGCATAACAAGAGCTTTAGCGCACCTGACTGCCTTTTTTTTATAAAGAAATACGTACCTAGAGTGCCTTGGAGAAAAAGGTTGCTAACAAAGAAAAGAATGAAAAATGATCTCATAATATAAGTCATTTCTATTCTTTTCCCTTTGTTATATGATAAATTTTATTGGGTTGTTAATGTTGATGATGAACTCAAGGAAAAGAATAGTTCTTGAGATGAAGATTAATGAAGGGGTTACTTGAATATATATAGGAAAATATTAGGAGAAGAAAGAGGAGGAAAATGCGCTATCTACTTTAAAATTTTTGTTACTTTTTTTAGTTAGTTTATTTTTTAATATATTTTCTTTTTGTGGATACTATTGATTTTATTTTTTTAATAAGAATTTTCAACTTGTAATAATGTATATTCCTTACTAAATTTTGACGAATTCTATGAAATTGGTATGCACGAAGAGAGGGGGAAGGTTTTTCTTTTAGAAGTTAGTGGAGCCCACGCGTTTATATCTGTAATTTATTTAGTTTATAATTTAATTTTATTCCTTAATATTAATTAAATATTGTTTTGTTGATTCTCTTGTTTGTTTGTTTGTTTGTTTGTTGGTAAATTTGCTTCTTGCCTTTTAAGTTTTAACAAGTAGTACGTGTTGTATGACTTCATTGGCCATGAAGTACCCCATATTTGTTTGCGTGTAGGTATTATTGTATTTATAGGTGTTATTCCAGGTCAATCGATTAAAAAATTGGATGTTTAATTTAGAGGTGTACAAAATCAAACTGAAAACCGTATCAAATTGTAATCGAGTCAAGTCGGTATAAATACGATTAGTGGTTTGGTTTGATTTAATTTGATATTAGAAAAAAATCCGACTATATTTGAGTTGGTTTTGTTTTAACTAAAAAAAATCAACCCGAGACCAAACCAACCCTATATATGTTATTTTAAAATTTATTTTGTACATAAAATATTTACTTTAATATAATTTTTAAATATTTCTTATACTATTTCATAGTTTTATCTTTTAATATATAATTTCAAGTTTAAAATTTAGAATTCGGAATGGTCCAATAACGATTTTAGCTCATAGTTGTTGATAATTATAATAAAACTTAAATCAAAATCAAATTAATACTAATGCTAAAAGAAAATCAATTCAACACTATAAATGACAATAATATTGAATATTTATTCTTTAGTTTTACAGTAGTTTAGATAATTAAAATACATTATCTAATTTTAATTTTACTTAAATATTTAGTAATGTAACTAATAATTATTAAGCATGATTTAGTACTTTTAGATTAAATATTTATTCTTTAGCATGATTTAGTACTTTTAAATTATGATCATTTTCATTATAACTTTACAATATTTATTGAAGATTTTATTATTATTTTTAATTGAATATTTTTATGTCATCAATACTCATCTCATATTTTGTGTTACTTTTTTAAGAAACACTTTAGATAATTGTATTTTGGTTGGACTAAAAAATATTTAAAGCACAAGTTAATTATATGTTTGTATGCAAACTTTACCGAAAAGATCCAAAAATCTTAAAAAATTTGAGGTTTATTATTTGGTTTGATTTTTAAATTTAAAAATTCGACACAATGGTTTGGTTTGGTATTTGAAAAATCCGAACCAACCCAAGTTTGAAAAACCCGAAAAAATTCGAATTTTATTAGTTTGGTTTGATTTATAAATTAATTTTTTTTATACAAATGATTTGGTTTGATATTTGAAAAACCCGAACCAACCCGGTCATATGCACCCCTAGTTTAATTGATTTAAGAATTTTTTATATTGGAGAAATATTTACAAAAGTTATCGTAGAATATATATATGCTAAGTTTCATTTAGTGAAAATAAATGAAATTTAATGAAGATTTGATTTATCAGACATGGACTTTCCTACTTTTTATGTTCTATGGACTTGTTTTAACGGTTGAGAGGGAAGATACTCTACATGATGTGAATATTAAAAGTATAACGTTATATGTCTGGGGTTGTGCATATAGGTGAAAATTAAGGAGTCCAATAATTTTTTTTGGATTTTTTTTTATATTTTATTGATATATAGTAGATATCGTATCTTTTTGAATTTTTCATATCTTTATTTTTTTATATTTTACGCCTCTTAACGAAAATTCTGACTTTGTTACGGTATTATGTCATTTTCTTTTACCAATTAGAGAACAAGTAGATATTTCCGTATCCAACTCTTTTGGCTAATGTAATTAACCCTTGATTGATGCTTCATGATTCAATTTTGTATTCATCTTCTAAATGTGTAATTTGCAATTAAAATCATATAATTAACCAAGAGAGAATTGCATCTCATTCAATGTGTTATTTGCGCCCATTACTTTACGTTTTTGAATTCTCATATGAAAAATTGGAAGTTTCCCCAAATTTATTCACAAATTATATATACTTTGTAGAAAAAGGATTATGAATCCACGAAATTATACTTAAGTTTGCGGGACGCTCAATTCAAAATTAAATCAATACTAATGCTAACAAAAAAATATTAATTCAACATTAATATTCTAAGAATGACAATAATGTTGAATATTTGTTCTTTAGTTTTACACTAGTTTAGACATTTAAAATACATAACCTAATTTTAATTTTTCTTTAATATTTAATCATGTAATTAATACATATTATTACATATTAGACCTATTTTAGCATGATCTAGTATTTTTAACTTATGATCATTTTCATTATGACTTATCAATTTACAATATATTTATTTTATACGATTTCATTATTACTTTTTATTGAATATTTTAGTGTCATCACTCATATCGTATTTTGTGTTATTTTCTTAAGAAACACCTTAGATAATTGTATTTTGGTTGGACTAAAGAAAAATATTTAAAACACAAGTTAATTATATGTTTGTATGAATACTTTATCCCAAAAAAATCCAAAAACCCGAAAAATTATGAGATTTATTAGTTTGATTTGATTTAAAAATTCGACAGAAATAATGGATTGATTTGATATTTGAAAAATCCGAATCAACTGGAATAAACCCCAGGTTGAAAAACTTGAAAAAAAACTGAGTTTATTAATTTGGTTTTATTTATTAAAAATTTAACACAAATAATCTGATTTGATATTTGAAAAATCCGAATAATTGAATCGTGTACACCGACTAATAAAGCTTTTCTAATTATATGAACTTTTAATTTTGAGGGATGATTAAAAGTTGAACATATTACATTTGCTATTGATAGGAGCTTTTCTCCCACAAGTGATGTGCAAGCATGCTGTCAATGCCAAATATGACGATACTGTGGTTAATTAGTTATATAAGTATTAATTATTTTATTTTTTACTTTGCATAAAATAATACATTAGTTCTCTCATAACTTATACATTATACAAATATTATAAGTTATGCAGATTTCTAAGGTTAGTGACATAATTAATTTTTATACATGATCGAATAATTTATTTTCTAAGTAGATATCTAAGGAATTTTTGCAACATCTTAACTAATAGAATAAACCTTCCACTTGTATCAATATTTATATATATTTTTTTAAAATCAAAATTTGACCTCTTTGTACAATATAATTTTTTGACGAAGGAGTGTCGCTTGATACCCCTCCGCCAAGGTGGATCCGCCCCTGAATATATTGGTTTTTTACTAGCTACCAAGTGATTCCTAATATAATGGCCAAATTTAAATTGCCAAAACATAATTAATAAGACTTAATATATACCTAATTAAATATTTTTGAGATGAGTGCTAAGCCAAGATAAACCAAGTAAAAATGAAACTAAAGGGAATACAAAATTGGAATTTGACTTTACCCGTTCTTTTAATTAGGTTCCAAAACTATAAATTTATATGCAAATACTAAAGAAAAAAAGAATTATGTTATGACCGCGTAATTTTAAAAGGATTACTGTTTTTAATAGCTACATTAACGTTAAACACTGAAATCAAAATTAAAATTTAAACATATCGTGTAGGTACATGTTATAGAAAAGTTCAAAGGTCAACTTGTGTTGTGTCACAACCCAAAAGCATACCCTAGAAGATAGGGTACAATCTTGTGTTGGGTTATGGGTCTTTTTCCCTTCCTATGTGGATAAATAAAAGCCCAATTTGGACCAACCCATTTTTGCCCATAGGCCCATTCTTATGAGGCAAATATAAGCCTATTCAGGTCTTATATTCATATACACAAAAAGAGAGTTTTTCAGCAGCCAAAAAGAGAGAAAGAGAGCAGTTTTTCGCAGTCAGAATTCAGCCCTAACAGCCAACTTCAAATTGCGATTCCCGCTTCATTTCTTGTCCGATTGAGCTAATTTTTGGACAGCATATTATCTTCATCTCAATCTTTGATTAGGAACTGACAGAGTTGGATTTGGTGGCCTGCAGCTTCAGTTTTGCTGTCATGAACAGTAGCTGCGAAATTGGTGATTTTGCTCCTTTAATTCTCTAGATTTGGTGCAATCTTATTTTGTTGTTGCTCGTTGTTTGGCATTTGTTTTGTGGCCAATTTTGGAGAACAATATTGTAACTCTTGGTGATTATAGTGGAGTTTTTGGTCCCGTGGTTTTTTACTCTTCACATCGAAGGGTTTTCCACGTAAATCTTGGTGTCTTGTGTGATTGGTTTATTATTGCCTTGTTATATTTGATGGGTTGAATTACTTGCTGCCTTATTATCATATTGCTTGTGGTTGTTTGTCTTCTCTTGGTTCAAATCGAAAAGGGAAAGTATAGACTTGGGTATTCTTCCGCTGTTATCCTGTCAGGCATTCTTTGTTAGTGCCTTGTCTTTCCCAACAAAGTGGTATCAGAGTTGGTTATTGTTGATTGTCGTTTTGAATGATGGAGGCAAATATGAGCAAAATGGTGTGTTTAAATGGTAGTAACTATCATATTTGGAAAGGCAAGATGAAAGATCTTCTATTTGTCAAGAAGATGCATTTACCTGTGTTTGCTTCTAATAAGCCCCAGTCTTTGAATGATGAAGAATGGGAATTTGAGCATCTGCAGGTTTGTGGCTATATTAGACAATGGGTTGAAGATAATGTTAGAAATCATATTGTGAATGAGACACATGCCAAAAGTTTGTGGGACAAGCTCGAGACACTTTATGCTTCGAAGACTGGCAACAACAAGTTGTTCCTATTGAAACAATTAATGAATATCAGGTATAAAGAGGGCACTCCTATTTCTGATCATATTAATGATTTTCAGGGTGTTCTTGACCAGCTGTCCGGAATGGGTGTAAAGTTTGATGATGAGATACAGGGACTTTGGCTTCTTAATACTCTCCAGACTCTTGGGAAACTCTTCGAGTTTCTTTGACTAATTCTGCTCCCAGTGGTGTTGTAACCATGGAATATACTAAGAGTGGTGTCTTGAATGAAGAAATGAGAAGAAGATCTCAAGCCTCATCTTCTTCAGCTTCACACTCCGATGTTTTGGTTACTGAAGATAGGGGGAGAAACAAGTCCAGAGGTCAGAATGATAGAGGTAAAAGTAGAAGCAAGTCAAAGTCTAAATACAAAAATATTACATGTGACTATTGCCACAAGAATGGGCATATCATGAAATATTGTTACAAGCACAAGAGAGATATGAGACAACAAAAGAGAGAAGGCGATAATGAAAATCGTGTTGCTGTTGTTGCTAATGATGATCTTCTTGTTTCTTGTGATGCAAATGCCATTAATCTTGTTCGTGATGCGTCTAGCTGGTTTGTGGATTCTGGTGCTACTTCTCATGTCACGCCAAAGAAGGAATTATTTTCTTCTTATACTCCAGGTAATTTTGGAACGTTGAAAATGGGCAATAATCATGAAGTTGAAGTTATTGGCATTGGGACAGTTTGTTTGGAAAGTAACAATGGTTCCAAACTAGTTCTCAATAATGTCAAGCATGCTCCAGATGTTCGCTTGAATTTGATTTCTGTGGGATATCTTGATGATGAGGGTTGATGATGAGGGTTATGTTAATACACTTGGTGTTGGCCAGTGGAAACTTACTAGAGGTTTGATGGTTGTGGCTCGTGGTGACAAGTTGTCTAACTTGTATGTATTTCAGGGCTCCATGTCCAGAGACTCAGTAAATTTGGTGGAGAATGATACTTCATCAGAGTTATGGCATAGAAGGCTGAGTCATATGAGCGAAAAGGGGATTGATAGTTTGGCTAAGAAAAATTTGCTTTCTGGAGTGAAACAAGCAAAGTTAAAGAAATGTGTTCATTGCTTAGCCGGTAAACAGAAAAGAGTTTCTTTTCAGAGTCATCCGCCTTCAAGAAAACTTGATTTGCTGGAGTTGGTACATTCTGATTTGTGTGGTCCTTTTAAGGTAAGATCTCATGGTGGTGCACTTTACTTTGTGACTTTTATTGATGATCATTCTCGCAAACTCTGGGTATTTCCTTTGAAGTCCAAGGATCAAGTACTGGATGTGTTCAAGAGTTTTCAGGCCTTGGTTGAAAGACAAACAGGGAAGACATTGAAATGCATCCGCTCAGATAATGGTGGTGAGTATATTGGTCCTTTTGATAGATATTGCAGAGAGCAGGGTATTAGGCATCAGAAAACTCCTCCAAAGACTCCTCAGTTAAATGGTTTAGCAGAAAGGATGAACAGAACTCTAGTTGAGAGGGTTAGATGTATGCTTTCAGATGCTAAGCTGTCAGATTCCTTTTGGGCAGAAGCACTTAATACTGCTGCTTATGTTATCAATTTATCTCCTGCTGTTGCTTTAGATGGTGATGTCCCTGACAGAGTTTGGACTGGTAAGAATGTTTCTTATGATCATCTTAGAGTCTTTGGGTGTAAAGCCTTTGTACATGTTCCTAAGGATGAAAGGTCAAAGTTGGATGTTAAAACTAGGCAGTGTATCTTCATTGGTTATGGTCAAGATGAATTTGGCTATCGTTTCTATGATCCTGTTGAGAAGAAACTTGTTAGAAGCCGTGATGTTGTGTTCTTTGAAGACCAAACAATTGAAGATTTTGACAAAGTTGACAAGGCTGATTTTCAGAGTAGTGAGAGCTTAGTTGATGTTGATCTAGTTCCTTTGACTATTGCACCGGAAGAAAATCTTCATAATGATGAAAATCAAGTTGATAATGAAGATGGTGATCATGTTCAGAATGACCGGCATGATGTTGTTGATGCTCTAGTGCAAGATGATGTGGTTGTCCAACAACCAATTATAGATGCTCCAGAGAGTTCTCTCAGACGATCTAGTAGAGAGAGAATTCCTTCATCTCGTTATTCTCCCAATGAGTATGTACTCTTGACTGACGGGGGAGAACCTGAGAGTCTTGATGAGGCCATGGAAAGTGAAGAAAAAGAAAGGTGGTTTGATGCTATGGAAGATGAGATTAAATCCTTGCATGATAATCATACCTTTGATTTGGTTAAGTTACCTAAAGACAGAAAAGCTTTGGAAAACAGGTGGGTTTTTCGGGTGAAACATGAAGATGGTAATCCAGTTCCACGGTACAAAGCTAGATTAGTTGTCAAGGGATTTAATCAGAAAAGGGGAGTTGATTTTGATGAGATATTCTCTCCAGTTGTGAAGATGTCATCCATTCGTGTGGTTCTAGGCTTGGCTGCAAGTCTAGATTTAGAGGTTGAGCAAATGGATGTTAAAACTGCTTTCCTCCATGGTGACTTAGATGAAGAAATTTATATGGAGCAACCGGAAGGCTTTGAAGTCAAGGGTAAAGAGAATTATGTTTGCAAATTGAAGAAGAGCTTGTATGGTTTGAAACAAGCTCCCAGGCAGTGGTACAGGAAGTTTGGTTCTTTTATGAGTCAGCAGGGCTTCAAGAAGACTTCTTCAGACCATTGTGTTTTTGTGCAAAAGTTCTCTGATGGTGACTTTATTATTGTGTTGCTTTATGTTGATGACATGCTTGTTGTTGGTCATAATACTTGCAGGATTCAGAAGTTGAAGCAAGAGTTGAGTAAGTCTTTTGCTATGAAAGACTTAGGACCAGCAAGGCAGATTCTTGGCATGCAGATTGTCCGTGATAGAAAGGCCAAGAAATTGGTATTATCACAAGAGAAGTACATTCAGAAAGTACTTCGCAGATTCAGCATGGACAAAGCTAAGGTTGTCAGTACACCTTTAGCTATGCACTTCAAATTGAGCGCGAAACAGTGTCCTTCTAGTGATGATGAGAAGGAAGATATGAAGAAAGTTCCTTATGCTTCAGCTGTTGGTAGTTTGATGTATGCGATGGTTTGTACAAGACCGGATATTGCTCACGCTGTTGGAGTTGTTAGCCGTTTTCTTTCTAATCCGGGAAGAGAACATTGGAATGCTGTGAAGTGGGTTATGAGATATCTCTGTGGCACTTCTAGTCTGAGTTTGTGTTTTGGTACAGGGAAGCCTATTCTTTGTGGTTATACTGATTCAGACATGGCTGGTGATGTTGATACTCGCAAGTCTACTTCAGGGTACTTGGTTACTTTTGCAGGGGGAGCTGTGTCTTGGCAATCTAGGTTGCAAAAATGTGTTGCTCTATCTACTACAGAAGCTGAGCTTATTGCTGTCGTTGAAGCTTGTAAAGAATTGCTTTGGATGAAGAGATTCTTGGGGGAACTTGGTTGTGCTCAAGAGAGGTATGTGCTTTATTGTGACAGTCAAAGTGCTATACATCTTGGCAAGAATTCTACGTTCCATGGTCGGTCTAAACACATTGATGTGAGATACCATTGGATTCGAGATGTGTTGGATTCTAAGTTGCTTGAGCTTGAAAAGATTCATACAAATGACAATGGTTCCGATATGATGACTAAAGCCTTGCCAAGAGGGAAGTTTGAAGATTGTTGCATGGTCGCCGGGATGGCGGTCTCCTCCACATAGTCGTGAGGGGGAGAATTGTTGGGTTATGGGCCTTTTTCCCTTCCTATGTGGATAAATAAAAGCCCAATTTGGACCAACCCATTTTTGCCCATAGGCCCATTCTTATGAGGCAAATATAAGCCTATTCAGGTCTTATATTCATATACACAAAAAGAGAGTTTTTCAGCAGCCAAAAAGAGAGAAAGAGAGCAGTTTTTCGCAGTCAAAATTCAGCCCTAACAGCCAACTTCAAATTGCGATTCCCGCTTCGTTTCTTGTCCGATTGAGCTAATTTTTGGAAAGCATATTATCTTCATCTCAATCTTTGATTAGGAACTGACAGAGTTGGATTTGGTGGCCTGCAGCTTCAGTTTTGCTGTCATGAACAGTAGCTGCGAAATTGGTGATTTTGCTCCTTTAATTCTCTAGATTTGGTGCAATCTTATTTTGTTGTTGCTCGTTGTTTGGCATTTGTTTTGTGGCCAATTTTGGAGAACAATATTGTAACTCTTGGTGATTATAGTGGAGTTTTTGGTCCCGTGGTTTTTTACTCTTCACATCGAAGGGTTTTCCACGTAAATCTTGGTGTCTTGTGTGATTGGTTTATTATTGCCTTGTTATATTTGATGGGTTGAATTACTTGCTGCCTTATTATCATATTGCTTGTGGTTGTTTGTCTTCTCTTGGTTCAAATCGAAAAGGGAAAGTATAGACTTGGGTATTCTTCCGCTGTTATCCTGTCAGGCATTCTTTGTTAGTGCCTTGTCTTTCCCAACATCTTGGATTGTAACCGGCGTCGTCGACCTCTCGGAGGTCTAAGACATGCCTCTCATATAATTCATTGCATTGACATAGTAAATTTAGCGGAAAATTTAAAACTTTTCATAGCACATCATATGCTAGAAACATCACATCGTATATATATAAAACATAAGTCATAATACATATTTAGACTCTAAGTCCCTTTGCCATCTTAGACTCAACAACTTTAGAGTACATTAAGGATAAAACCCTTAAGACATAATACAAAGCTATACATTACTAAAATAGACTTTACAATAAGGACATTAGTAGGACATCCTTGAACTTAAGGATTTCTTTCCTTGAGCTTGGGAAATCACCTATCAAGCTTCTCAATAATAGACCTTCTTTAAGCATTCCAATACCTACACTTTGTGTAAAAAGTAAAAAAGAATGGGATTAGCACAAGAATGTACTAAGTATGGCAACCATGCGAAAACATGCATTTAAAAGGGACATTTCCTTTGAAATCATACTTTATGCCATTTTGAGTAAATCATCATAAAACCTTTATCAACATCATCCACGTACTTCATAGCAACACATTCAAAGGCCAATCATCATATGAAAGCACATATAGAATATAAGTACACATAAAGGTCACTTTATAGTGAACTCACCCTTTTTAGCATTTAACTCTTTCTTTCAATTCATTAATCTCCTAAGTAATCCTTTAGGGATACTTGGTGCAATGCATCACCTTAGGAACACAAGAGAATACCATACATAGCATTTACACAAGACAACACATGCCATCATAAAAGTATAGTACAATATAATCATAGTCAAACCAAGACTACAATATCATACATAAAGGACACATACATAATCATAAGTATTAAGGTACCTACCTAAGACTTCCTAAGGAGTCACTTGTGCAATGTATAGATGGGTTCATTACTTCCACCTATCCTAAGTAACTTACCTTAAGTCCTCCTAGTTAGGATCCTATTCAATTACTTCAATTGTCCATTTTACTTTAGGGAAACCATAGCCTTAACCGACACTAAGACCATGGGTGCAAATCATGGAATTTGGTGTTGTAGAGCCTTACACCAAAGGAAGGTGTTCCTACCTAGCCAAGGTAGAACATTAACATATATGCTAGCATATCAAGTAAATTTACTTTGCTAGATCCTATGTGGCAAGCATAGTTTATGGAACTAAGAGATAGGTATTCCCTCTATATACCATTTGGTAATGGGGCCTCACCTCATGAGATAACATGAGTGAATATTCCTCAAGGAAAGTCAACACTTCATGTAAGTACATAGGTGAGTATTCCTCTAAGGGAAGTCAACACCATATGTAGGTCCATAGGTGATTATTCCTCTAAGGGAAGTCAACACCATATGTAGGTCCATAGGTGATTATTCCTCTAAGGGAAGTCAACACTCTATAAGGGACAAATGGTGAATATTCCTCTAAGGGAAGTCAACACCTCTCAATGTCAAGTTCACTCGGTGCTAAGCTAAGTTCCCTTTATTGAAAAGCCTTTATTACAATTTGTTTATAAAACATAGTCTTAGGATATTCATCATTCATATGCTTATAGCATATTCAAGCACCTATCTAGTTTTGGAGTATTCTTGGGCCCTCCTAGTTGGACCTCTTCTCCCTAACTAGATCATCCATGTGTGTGAGTGTATATATAGATGTGAGCAAACCTTTCACATAACACATCAAGTCACACATGTTCATATATCAATGCATAAGTCTATAGGCATAACTATATGAGCAATCCTTTCATATAAACCTACTAAGACACTATACACATTCATACTTCATCATATCATATTCATAACATGTTCATATAATCATCCTTCATATGCATAAGAACCAAACCTAGGAACTATCCTATCAAGATATACATGTGCAATGCATAGACAAGGTCCCATACCCTTGTCCATACTAGTACACCTATCAAGTCATCCTAGTAAGGGAATACAAATCATACATTCATCAGCATCACCTTGATATGCATAGTAGTAGACACTAGTGAATATGAGAACTACCTTTCATTTAGACACAATGACTTATACTACTTGTAATATGCATGTAAGTGAGAGAGTGTGTACATTAACCAACATGATCACATAATGGCTATCAATAACTCCTTAAGTCAGCCACCCTATTGGACCACATTACACTTTCAAGCACATAGCACACAACACATAATAGCATAGAAGACAAGACTATATATACATTATAATCAAGACTCCTAACTTTAGCTATTTACACTTCCATATAAGGGATACATGGGTAGAGGCTATTAACCACTTTAACACATCAATGGCAGCACCTATACAATACCCTAACATGGTTATACACATGCCCAAACAATAGCCACACCACCTAATTCACAACTAGAATAAGAAAGTAGGCATAAGTTTCTCATAGTATCATTTTAAGCATATGTTCATAAGTTCTTCAATTTGCCTTCATGGCCATGGTCAACACATTTATAATAACAATAAAGTAAACACCGTCACCATAAGTGGACCATACCACACAGTGCCATACAAGGCTTCATCAACTTTACTATAAAGGAATAGAGAAGTAGAAGAGTAAAGGAATTAAGCATTCTTACCCAATTCTCACCCTTTGATCATCATTGATCAATACACCTTATTCATCAATAAAACACATATATGGCAGTAGCTAAATGTACTTTAAACATATAAGAAACCATGTACAAGTCACTACAAGATTATACCATAACGTAATACAACATATCAACATACTAGGAAAGTAGAATAACATAGATCATTAGCTATCTTCCCTAACATTGATTTTAGACCATAGTTCATACATATACAAGTCTAAGACAGTAGCTAATTAGGTAAGAAATCAAGCCTAAGTCATGCATCATCTAATCACAATTCAAGATCCATCACATACTTAGCCTCTTGACTTCATAACCTAAAAGCATCTATACCAATTCATGCAAGCCCTTCTTAATTTGAACATTAAGGATTTATACTTACAAAATTCATCCATTACATCACCCTAAAAGAGTAGCTACAGCAGTTCATACATAATCAAGAGCCTACACAACCGATCTCACAATCGTCTTCAAGACAACATGTAGAAACATAGGTTATTCATGCTCAAAACTTCATATATTTATCATCATGAACTGCTCATCATCAATTCACCATTAGTTAATGTAAATAACAATAACCACAAGTCTTTCAACATAAGAGAATCACCATTAAAAATCAAGAACAAGCCATAATTACAAAACCCTTTCAAGAGCTAAACCATTTTTGGAAGGAACATGGGTTCATCATGCAATTGAAGTGAAATCACATTCAAATCATCATATCAATACTAATTCATCATGATTTAATCTTTAGAAACGTTTTGAGAAAGAACCCATGGCTAGATTGGAAGATTGGAAACTTGTTCATAAGATTTCTTTGAAAAACATTAAGAAGAACTCTCCAAGTGAAAGGTTACTTAGAGATGAAGGATCACCATACCTTAATCTTCATGAAGACCCATAAAACTTGATGAAAAACCATGAGAATTCCATCTACAAGCTGTTCTTGAGCTTCAAAAACCATGGAGGTTCTAGAGAGAATATTTTGGAGAGGAAGGGTTCAATTTGAGTGAGGGGATTTGAGAATGGGTAAATCACGTTTTGGATGGCTTATATACACCTAAAATCACTTAATTAAACCTATTATAGTCAGGTTAGGACGTGGGGTGAATTTACCATTCACCCCTTTAAGTGACAGCACGCAGGCAGCCAACTCACAGGCAGCCGCGACGATGTCCATGACGGGGCGTCATGGCCATGACGGGCCGTGGCAGCCATCCATCGCAGGGGACTTAGCCAATTCTTGGCTTAAGACCTGCCCAAGTCAAGTCTCCTTCGACGAGACCTGCTTGACGGTCCGTTGGTGGCCCAACGGTCCGTCATTGGGTCCGTCAAGGACACTGCCCAGGCAGTGTATAGGCAGCCTTGGGGTCCTTCTTTTGGGGCCTCTTGTGGGGCCCTTTAGAAGTCGTACCCGGACGTTTCCAACGCGATTTCAAACCTTAACATGTTATAGACCTACCACATAAGTTTCATCCAAAACAAACACCTACAAGACGTCCAAACAGCCTTGACCCCAACATGACATACGATGAAAGTCTTAGGGTCTATCTTTCGAACGTCTTGGACGTTCTTGGGCGTTTGACCTCCAAACTTTATGAAACTTCATACAATAACATTAAACATCATTTAACACCATTTCAAGACTTATTTGACTCAGTTCACACAACTTAGGCATGCATACACACATGAGGCACATAAGCGACTATTCATCGAACGTCTTGGACGTCCCTTGACGTTCAACTTCCAAAGCACTTCAAACTTTGCACACTGCCTCTATATCACATAATAAGGCATTTTAGGACCTTAAAACATTAAGACGAACATGTTAAGCTCTAGACACCTTATCTCATTTCCGAGGTCTTACATGTTGCGTGGAAAAAAATGGTAGCAACAACTTGTATAAGGATAAAAAGTGCAATGAAGAGAATGAATTTGATTACTCCGTTTTTATTTAATTATCACTATTTTAGGTTTCATATCTCTTAAGAAATTAAGTAAGTTTACTATTGTATTTTTATTTAGTGCTCTTTTGAAATCAAGTTTTTTAATAAATGAATAAGATTAATTTATTTGATTAATGAACATGAATTAATTACGTAGTTTCTTATGTTGATCAAATTCATACTTTTAAGACAAATACTCCCTCTGTCCACAATTGTTTGTCATGTTAAGGTCATGCACATCCCTCAAGGAAAAATTAATACAATCTGTAATTTGACTAATATAATCCACCCTACTATAACAAGAATATCAAAAGTCTACATAATTTTTCAATTGAACTACACTATTATTAAGGGCAAATTTGGAAAAAAGTGACTAATTGTTTCTTGATTATTTAAAGTGACAATTAATCTTAGACATCTATTTTTAGTATACCTACCAAACAATTGTGGACGGAGGGAGTACTTCTTTCGCCCAAAAATAGTTGCTCACTATACTAAAAATAAATGTCCAACAATACTTGTCCAATTTAGAAATTGAAGAGATAATTTACTTTTCGTGTTTATTTTACCCTTGGTATTAAATATTATTTATTATCTAACACATTTTTCAAAATATTAAATTTAATTTTGTGTAAGATCAAGCACTCATTCTGTCTAACAATAGTTGTCCACTATTAACTAGACATAGAGATTAAGAAATAACAAATAATAGAGGTAATGTGACTATACTACACTTTGAATATATTAAATTTAATGTTTCGGAAAATGTATTAGATATCGAATGTAATATATATAGAACAAGTATTGTTGGATAACTGTTTTTAGTATAGTTAACAAATAAAGATGAACGGATGGAGTATTAAGAAACATTTATTTTTTAATAAGAACGACATGTAAATAGAAAACAAAAGGAGTGGTAAATAAGTTTATTGAGTTTGTAATATGGGATTAAATTATGAGCATAAGGTTATTTGTGAATATATTTTGTATATCGGAGTTTATTTTATTAAATCAAAAATAAGATTTACAAGGTATAATATAAAATATGATTTTTGTGTAAATTAGATCGATAAATTTAAATAAATTTTAACTTTTGACCAAAAAAAAAGTGTCATTAGTCCCCGCATGGTATGAAAACAATGTCAACATTGTTGTATGAGCAAGCTTCGTATATATATGGCTAATCTCTTGAAATTTCAATCGAGCTGTGCTATAAAATAATTCTATATTTTATCTCGAAATTATAATATTTTACTAATCTTTGTAATATCTTAATTACCCTAACGAGTACTTCTTAATGAGTCAAGTCAATCCCATGTATTAATGTCTTGCTTATTATAGCTTCACAAGTTGATTTCTTTTTAATTTGTGTCAATAGTGTTACAATAGTTTGGAATCATTCAACACCTCATGCACGCAACACAACTTTATTATTTACTATAGTCTTCGTCTTAGTTTAATTTGTTTATTTTCTATTTTTTTTATTTTTGATGTGACATATTAAAATCACAAGATTTAAAAATATTTTGATATTCCCTTTATTTCATTGTATTTGTCTCCTAAGCGGAAAATAAATATTTCATTTTATCTATTAAAAAATCGATATTCATTTGATATTAAAAACTTTTCATACCGAAGGAACAACTGAAAATGTGTGAGTCTCATCTAATTGAAAAAATAAAATTCAATGAACACTTGTTTCATTTAAGGAAAAAAAATATACATACGTCATGGGTATCCCTGTCTTTTTATATTATAGACTTGTATGTAATGTAACTATTAAGAGCGATGACATTCTATATAGTGTTAATTTTAAAATTACGATTAAGAAAAAGTTTTTTATTTTCTTCCTATATTACCCTTATCATTAAATAATTACATAAAGTATTAAGAGGTTGTTTGATAATTTGTTAGAAATTAGAATTATGCAAGTATTAGTTATTTCTTCTTCTACTCAACATAAGTTAATACTACATCATATCAATTCTCTCATAACTTATATATGTATTTATTAGGCAGTATTGTAATTAGCTACAAATATTGTATAATGGATACAGAAATGAATATACAAATATGTTGCTTCTTTACTTTAACTATCACACGATTCATAATAGTCAAATTTGATTTTTTTAAAAGCACTATCAATAAGGCTAATTATATTTTTTTGTAAAATGAAAATCCCTAATTAATAAACATTTTCTTAAGAAGGAGTGTGAAGTTAAGACATACTACTATATATATAAAAGTAAAATAAACTGAGGGAGTACTTGCTTGGAGTTTGACAGTAAATTTATATGCAAAACATCAAAATTAGAAAACAATAAATTATGTTTTTGACCGCGTAATTTTAAAGGATTGTTGTCTTTAATAGCTTCATTAACATTAAACTCTTGATAATTAATTTTGAGATAAGTTATTTTAATTTTATCATATATATATATATGAGATAACTTATTTTATTACTATGGCAAAAATGGTGGGATAAATAATTCAAAGAGATAACTATTTAATATCTCCAAGCAAATACGGAAAAAAATAACTCTCCATTTTATCATTAGATTATTATACCTTATACAATACTCCCTTTGTCCTCTTGTAGTTGTGATGGTTTCTTTTCTTAAAGTCAAACTAGAACTTGACTAACATTTTATGATGTATTTTTCTATCATATTGATATGTAAAAGAATTTAATTTATAATATTTTGTATAATTTTTGAATATTTAATTTTTAATTTAAGATATCAAACTAATGTAATTTAATTTAACTTAAAAAATTAAATTAAATAACTTTCAGAAAATGCAGCATGACAATTAAAAGACAATCAATGATTTAGTGAAAACACATGTTATAGAAAATTTCAAAGGTCAGCTTGTGTTGCGTGGAAAAAAATGGCAGTAGCAACTTGTAATTTACTTATTAGGATAAAAAAATGAAGAGAATGTACGTTTGATTAGTAAATAAGTTTACTGAGTTTAGAATATGGGGATTAAGTATTTAAATAATTGTAAGACTATTTGTGGATATGTATATTTTATTTGTCGAGTTTAGTTTTATGAATTGAAAATGAGATATGCAGGATATATTATTGAGGTGGCTTTTGTTTAAACTAGATCAATGAACTTGAATTAATAAACTTTGATAGACAAACTTTCACAAAAGAAAACGTGTCATTAATGTAGAATTCTCACAGATATGTGAAAGAATTAAGGATTGTATTGATGATTAATTGATTGAGTTACATACTCCTTATATAGGAGAAGAATCCTATACTAGCTACACTAGGAATTTTAATACAACACAAATATATTATGTATACCTTAGCCTAGTCGACTACATCAGCTTTAGTCGAATAAAGTATAGACTTGTACATAAATTAGGATTGAGTAGTCTAGTCCTACTGTAACTTAAACGCTAACTCGTCAGACAGCTTCACCAAACCTGTTCCTTTGATCTGTTCCATCAGCTTCCTTCAATAATTAATTCACGGATTTGTATGAAAATAATACTTCTGTCTCTTTAATAATAATTGTCTACTATATTAAAAGGGTAATGCTAAATGATAAAAAATTTAATCAGAATTTGGTCAGAATTTTAAAAAGTCTATAAAAATAATTATTTTAAAATATACTTATGTTTTTCATTTTTAATTAAAAGATATTAAAGTTACGTAAAATATTTAAAAAGCTAACACAACCTAGGTAAAATACCATTATGGCAAAAATTTGTAGCCAAAACGATTTTTATATATTTGTCCAGTTTAGATAATTAAGAGATAATTTTCTTGTCTATTTTATCCTTACTATTAAATATTATTTATCATCTAAAATATTTTTTAAAGAATTAAATTTAATAGAGTCAAAGATAAAATAGTAATATTATCTCTATTAATTATTATTTCTTAATGGATATTGTACCAAACTAATAGTGAATAACTATTATTAAATTAATTAATAATCTCAAATAGAATAAAATACTTTAATAGTTTATCTTGAAATTATAATACCTTAATTATCTTCCTAACCAGACGACCTTATAAGGATCTTTATTACCCTGACGACACTTCTTAATGAGTCTAAGTCAATTCCAATGTAGTCTTATTCTTGGTTAACAAGTTGATTTATTTTTATTTTTTGTTAATGTATATTAAACATTGGTATTATATATTGCATTTAGTTACACAGGTTTGCCATCATCAAAAAGGGGAATATGATAGTTCTGCAGCCTTTGTGTTTTGATGATAGACTGTAAATGCATATACATACATACAGATCAAGTGTCAAGAAAAGCATTCAAACGTGTACGTGTTACAAGCCAGAGTTGAATGTCCAAACGTGTTGAAATCCTTCCGTGTTCGTGTTTCATGCCGACGAAAGTACAAGTTGAAACAAATAAGGAAACTTTAATATGTTTATGGTAACTTGAATTAGGAAGTTGTGTAGAAAAAGGATTGTACAATAAAAGGCAAAATTAGTACTCTTGTTTCCCTACAATTGTAACTTCCTTGCCTTATATGATAAGGATACATGTCACGAGAAGTCTATAAAAAGAGATCAAACGCAGAAGAGAAATCAAGACTTTTACATCGATTGAGAATCAAGAAAGCGAAAGTTATTTAACACGTAAAAGCCTGCGAGTTCAAAACTGTTACAGAGTTTAAGAAGTTCTTGAGTTAGAAATTCTTGAGCGTGTAATTGTTTCTAAATTCGTAGTTAGAGTCACGATTTTTGATTCATTGTACAAGAAGTGGGTTTGACTTCTTGTAGAGTCGAGTTTTGGTGAGGTTTGTAACAAGAGGTGGGTTTGGCCTCTTGGAGAGTAGAGTTAGTCGATTATAGTTAACCGAGAGTTGTTGTTGTGGTGAGGTTATTGATTATTGAGTTGTAATCATAAATCATCAGATTTGAATAAATAAAACGAGGTTTTTCCTTCCTTGATTGAGGAAGGTTTTAGCTTCAAGTTTTCGTGTTCTGTTGTAACCAACTTACAAGAACCTGGTTCTTGTTCTAGGGGTAAAGGTTTTTCAATTTCTTTTACATATTTTTTATTCTAATTTTGTACGTGATATTCAAGACTGTGAATTAAAGACATTTTAGTACTTTCTATGTCATTACTCGGCTCATATATTAAAAATAGATATTTTATATTTCTTGTCCATTTTAGCAAGTCAGGAGAATTTTATTATTATTCCTTTTCTCATACTACTCCTTAATAGTATTAAGTAACTAGATAGAGTAATTGTGGACTAATTTAGAATTTGACAATATCATTAATAAGGTTATAATTTTAATAAAACACATTTATATTAAAGTTCTTTTAAGGGAGTATGACTGGTCATAGAGTCGATAATATAAAATGGAGAAAGTACATTCTATATTATTTTAGTTTAAGATCATAAACTTAAAAAAAAATCTTTATTTTCTTAGATTCCATGGCAATTTAAACTTCACAAACAAATTGCAAAGAAGTATCTCTTCGAAAGGAAGCTCATAACGCCACTTACATATAGTAACAATTTTTCTTCGTCTTTTGAGAAAGTTTTTGCATGTTCAGAGTAAGGATGTGCACTAGTCAATTGATTCAATTTTATGTATTATTATTGATTTCATTTGATTTGATTTTATGTATTTTAACTTTTTATTTTTAAATATGCTTAATCAATCTAAATTAAATAAGATATTCTTTATCGGTTATTGGAATTTAACGGTTCAATTTTTGATTTAATTAATAAAAAATACTAATAAAACAAGTATAACTCCAACAATTTGACGGACAATAATATAACTTTACATAATGTTCATAAAATAAAAACATTAATAGCTAATATGAAAAAGAAAAAAAATACCATACAAGTACAACACAAATAAATTAATGTGAATTGCTCACGGGGCGAAGGTAGAGTAACCAGTAAAGTAATGATATTAATACTCCCTCTGTACCTAATTACTTGTCTACTTTTTCTTTTTTAGTTATTCCGAATTACTTGTCTATTTTGACAAATCAAGAAAGGACAAAAAAAAATTACCGAATAAACCCTCAATTAATTACTTTGAAAAAATGTAGAACTTGTTGAAAATCTTAAGTTTTTAATTCATGTCCTTCATAATTAATAGGAGCAAAATGATAATTTTACTATATCAATCATTGTTTTCTTAATAGGTATGTAAATTCAACAGTGGACAAGTAATTGGGGACAGATGGAGTATTTAATATTTATAATGGAGTAAAGTACTAGTAAATTACTATCGCCTTAATGGGTTATCGATTTACCCAATAATTTAATATTAAAAAATCAAAATCGAATAAATAAATCAATATTTTTTTTAATAAAACCATTAAATTCGCAAATCCAAAAATAATAACTCAATAATATTATTTTTAATTTAGTTTATTGAACGATTCAATTTTTATACACCCTTATCGAAGTCCATCATATGAAAAAAAATATGAATAGGAAACTATGTAAAATAATATGAACAACTTGATGAAAGCACTTACAAAAATCAACGAGGAACAATTGGAATATTCGTTAAGAAACTAATGTTATGTACAAAGACACTCTTGGTTTACATGGCTAGAGAATAAGTTGATAAAGTTAGGGTCAAATTATTTTGTCTCACTTTTTATATTTTCTTCGTCCATTTCTTATTGTTATGATTTTCTTTTTAGAGTCAAGTTATAAGAAGTTTGATTAATACTTTGCGATGTATTTTTTTTATCTTATTGATATAAAAAATTTACAAATTATAATAACTTTCGTATTCTTTTTGAATATCTAATTTGTTTGTTTAAAATATCAAATTAATGTAATTTAATTTTGAAAATTATTCAAATTGACTTTCAAAAAATATAACATGACAAATAAAAATGGAGGATATAATGATGCAAATATCAGGCAGTTCTTGAAGGATATAGTGATGCAAATTGAATTACTGGGTCAACTGAAACGAAATTCACAAATGGATATGTTTTCACTATTGGTGGAGGAGCAATATCTTGAAAATCATCCAAACAAACATGTATAGCTCGCTCTACAATGGAGTCTGAATTCATCGCCTTGGACAAGCAGGTGAAGAAGTTGAATGGCTCCAAAATTTCTTAGAAGATATTTTTTTTGACCCAAACAAATGGCCCATATATGCATACACTGCGATAGTCACGCTGCAATAGGAAGGGCTGGAAGCGTTATGTATAACGGGTGGTCTCGTCACATAAGACGAAGACATAACTCTGTTAGACAACTACTCTCTAGTGGAATTATCACAATTGACTATGTAAAGTCAAAGGATAATATGTCGGATTCACTTACAAAAGGCTTAACTAGAGAAGGAGTTGAGTGTCATCGATGGGAATAGGACTATGGCCGAGAATAAGTCATCGTGGCGGTAACTCTACCTAGAAGACTTGAAATCCCAAGATATAGGTTCAAGGAGATAAAACAAAGTCATAGATGACAGTTCAACATTGTCAAAATTATTTTATGGTCCATTCTCATCATGAGACAATATTCAGTAACCAGGATAAAGGCATAAAGATTTTTTAATGGTTTCTAAGTTTGATACAAGGTATATCAAATAGTGTATCTACGGGATAACACATTTAGAAACCACCTATGTAAGTGTGAAGTGTAAGCCGCTTCAAGGAGAATTCGGTAAGGCTAGTTCTCTAAGCACTTACTAACCGAGATGTGTTCATGACTGAAACGAACAAAATAATGATAATCAAAAATAGTTCAAGGTTGATTGTGTGCACTTATGATGTCTAGGTATATACCAAAGCTCGATGGTTCAAAAATATCAAATCTATCGATTGACCGAGTACATCCGATATATGTTCAATATGAAAAGTTTAAATGGAAACCTACTTATCCAGATGTGATTAACCCTTTCTTACGAGAGACACAAGTTTTTCATGTATATGTTTTAACAATTGTCATTCCCCATTCATGTGGGGAATTGTTGGGTTTTAGCAAGGTGTGAATGAGAAATAAGAAGAGAAAATGGAAAAGTGGGGGAACCACTTTTGGAAGGAAAATGAAAATTCATTGCAAAGTACAAATGAAAGTCATTTCTCCCATATTGGTAGAAGAAAGGAAATTGTTGTCCTTATATTAGGAAACACTTTCTTTAGTTCTTAAAGGATTACGAAGGTGCCCCCTCGCGTCATAGTCGTTGTCGCTTGGCTTCGACTTCGGATTTGGCAATTGATTGATATTATTTTTGGACAATATTTATTTAATCAATTTAATCGGTCTTGCTAAATGATTTCCTTTCTCTTATAAGTTAATTTTGAATGTTAGTTAAATAACAGAATCAATTTAGCGCAACAGAATTTATTTTGTAACGTCGTTCTGTAGGGACATGTTCCTTCCAAAAAAACGTTATTTTCCCTAAAAAGACACAACAGTTAGAAACGACATGTTTGAACAGAAGCGTTCATACCATTATCGAACAGACGCGTTCCTTGCTATAAGTGGCTATAAATAGAGATGGTGTTCCCGTTTTTCAATACTGAATTTTCTCTCTCTGCATACATTTTCTTACATAAACAAATTATCGATTGACTGAGTTTGTGTGTGCTCTTGTTACTATTCTTGCATTTGCTGAAGTTATTGAAGTTTGAGGCATTAGTACTTCTCTAATAGGTTAATCCGTTTTATCTTGGGAGGAATAAATCAGCAACCTCGGGCACAACGAGGGGATTAAATTTTTTAAGGAAACACAGTGATTTCTGTGGACTCGGATTAAAATCATTGTGTCTATTTCATCTTTTTTTATTTCTGTATTTTAACTAACCTGATAACTAGACTCGTTAATATGGGTTAGGCCCGTTGGGAAGGCCTAGCCTAACCCAGGATTTAATAGGGTTGGACTAAGATTTTTGAAGCCCACTTTTTCAGCTGGGCTGAATAAGTCTGCTAATTTGTAAGGCTTGAGAAATATTGGTAAGGCCGGCCCATTGATTGATAAAAAATAATTTAAAATATAATACAATATTAAAATTTCAAATTAAAGAGAATTCAAACTCAAAAAAATAGGTTAATATTTTTATTTATATATTTATACTTTACTTGGAAAAAAACTTAATAAATATTATCAAAAATAATTTTATTTATAGATTTGATTAACAAGTATACATTAACATCATGTAATATTATTTTGTCGATATTTATGATAATATTTTAAATTATAATTTATAATTTAATTTAATAATTATAAAAAAATATAAATTTAAAAAAATGGGTTGACCCGGCAAGCATGTAGCTCACATACTTGTGGGTTGGGCCGACTGTCTTTTGGCCCACTCCAAGAATGTGCTAGCCGGCCTTGACCCATAAAATGTCAAAGCATGTACGAATTAGCTCAGATGGGTGGGCTAGCCCATATTGACATCTCTACTGATAACAGGTAATACATATGGTTTTGGAGCCTAAAGACTATTTTGGTCAATTACCCATGTCTTGCCAATTGATACCAAAATTATGTCTTACCATTTAACATAACTCTATTGTTATAAGTCTCACTTGAAAAGGAAGCTATCTTTGTCATCTCTGTGTCATTGTTACTATACACTATCTATGTGTCTCTCTTCAGGCAGAACATCATTTCTATGTCTTTGTAACCTATACACTATCTCTATATCTCTCTCCGGACAAAAACCATTGAACATACTATCCGGAATAAGCCCTAGCTTGAAGACATCTTCTTCGTCCCAATACTTAAATCGATTCTGTTGAAAAACACTGTCAAACACTATGAGAATGGGAGAACGACGCCATGGTTCATCGCCCAGTCACTTACGTGCCTAGTCTGTATAAGATCTTCGACGAGGTCCTTGTGAATGCAGCTAATACGAAAGAGAGAAATCCTAAAATGGACGTTGTAGAAGTGGTGATATATCCTGAAGAGAATTTTATTAGCGTTTATGTAAGTTTTTGGTTCATGGATCACCCATGGGATCGACCCGGCCCGATCCGACCCAGAATGTTATTTGATAAAAAGAAGATAAGTTTTAATTTAAAATGGGGTGGGAACAGTTACTATGTAATTGCTCCAACGTACACAAACCTATCTTTTAAATAAAGAAATTTTACGTTCAGGAAACAAAACAAAGAACAGAGAAAGTAAAAATTCTAAACACAATATTTTTCTAAGAAAAAGACAATAACCAAATTGATATTTAATTTGTGAATCATCTATCTTGTTTCATTGAGATTCAAGTTTTGCTCGAAGCAATCTTTAAAGAAAGAAATTTCGTTGATTTTCCGCTGCAAAACATAAGGTACACAACTCGTTGATTTCTTTCTATTGATCCTACAAATGGTATCAGAGCAATGTTTAATTGTTTCATGTTTGAATCTAATTGAATGAAACCAGAAATTTGAAATCTGATGATATATATGTTTATTTTTGTCCATTAACTATCTATTTTCTTTTTTAATTACTTGATATTTTATTATGAGTATTTTTTTTATTCTTGTAATTCTTTCATAGAAATTTGTTTAAGCTTCTTTTCTTCTTTCTCGTTTTTTTTCCTTTTCATGGAAGTAACGGGAAAAATATTTATAATGACTTAAAGAGTTATTTTTGTATGTTGAAAAGAAATAGACTTAGAGTTGGATAAGGACCTGAAAAAGTCAAATTCTATTTTTTTATTAATAAAAATAAAATATAAAAGATGGTTTCAGGGATAAAATCTTATATACACATTCTTTTTTGCAACTGAAAAATAATAATAATTAAAAAAAAGGACAAGAAAAGTAAAATGGTCTTCACTTTTCCAGACGTGTGGACTCCCTTTTTTTTTTTATGTTCTCTTTCATTAAGATGGTCCCACTATTTTTAAAAATAATAACTTCTTTTGTCCTTTTCTGTTATGGAGTAAAACAAAGGGAAATAATATTGTCCAATTCTCTTTTAGTAAAATATTTATACCATTTTTTTTTGGAATCATTAATTACTACTGGGTTTTTTTAAAAAAAATAGATAATGCTTTTGTAGTATTTTTTTTAATGTTAACAAAGTATTTATTTCAATATTACTTTAACATAAGTTTATTTTAAAGTGGTCAAATTAGATTGTGGTTGTCTTTGAATTTTTTTTTTTTAGGCCACGAGTTATCTTCTTTACTTAATGAAGAATAGTGATCATTTGTTTTGACTAGATTATAATTTTGATATGCATTTAAATTGATCTCGAAAAATTAGTTTAATCCTTAGGTTCCTCAAGCAGTTTCTTGCCTTTTATATAAATTTGTGACATATGTTATCGCATTAAACGTATAAATCATATTTTCGTTTTGTTCCCATTTCAGATATGGCTGAACGAAAACATGCTCAAATTACTCCTGAGAGTTCTCAAAGTCGAGCAAAGGGACAAGATAGAAGAGTAAGCCGTAAGACATGTTTCGGAGGGCGTGAAATCATACAGACTGGTGTCCCAAGGATGACACAAAATCTGTCAAGGAACCAAAGGGCCATTTCGAAGGGGAAAAAAGAAAACCTTTAAAGAGTTTGAGCCTTTGAAGATGTCCCCTAATATGTTAGCACATGATTTTATTCATCTTTTTGAATGAAAATGGACTGAACTGACTGATTATAAGGAAATTTCAGATTGAAGAGCCTTAGCTTATTTGACAGACGCTCTCCGTGAACCTTGGAGTAGAAGATTGACTTATGTTTATCATGACACATGACCCAGTTAACCTTTTATGGTTTACATTAGTTGTCTTGAAGATTTGTGGGAGGATTTCAGTCTTTGATTTACTCGTAAACTTTAGTTGCTTATTTATTCTTCAAGATATGAATTATGTAGTTTGTTCTTCTCTCAATATGTCATTAGACTTGTTGACACCCAATTTTGGACCTCCACATTGTATATTAATCATCGAGCTTCTTCAATTGCTAACGATTTGAAATAAATGACTTTAAAAAAATTAAAATATTTTCCAAGTCATTTTAAGCAATCACGTCAGTTTTACAATTTTTAAATAATATATGTGTTTTATAAATGCGTATATAATTAGTATATTTATGAATATTCAAAAATTATCTCAAATTTTTTTTATTAAGTTAGTTTACTTTAAATTATTGTAATAATTCTAATTCATTTTGTTTATTTTTAAATTAATTATTTTATTTCGTTAAGATTAAAAAGCTCGTTATTTAATTATTTTAATTCGTCTTATTTGAATTATAGCCGAATTTGCTAAGATAATTCATTTTGGCTACGATTTGAACGTCAATGGGCTAAAATTGTAATTTCTTCGGCCTTTTATCAATTACAAAATTAACCACTTGTTACCTCACGTTATCTTGGTTTGAGATCAGCTTTTGGGCCAAATATCAGCCAAATCCAAGTCCAACTAGTCATCCAACACATCAGCCCCATAATTCCTAACAAAACAATTCAACACCAATGCATATAACCCGGCCCAACCCATTTGCTCTTCACAAAAGAAATCCAAAAATTCCCAGCCCAATACCAAGAAACCCATTAGCGCACAATAGCATACGGTACACGACCAATATCGTCTTCTTCACGCAAAAATCTCGGCGCAAAAGTGTCCCCATACGCCTGTCATCCTCACGTCTAATCGTCTCTTTTTCTCCCTTTTCGCGGAGCCACAGGCTGCACAATGTCAAATTAATTTTCAAGAAATATAATATGACAAGCAAAAATAAACTATGAAATAGTAATTTTCTATCATATATATTCAAGTAATAGAATAAATTTATTTCAAAATTACCTAATATCTCAAATCAAACATACAATAAATTAGTACTACTAAAATTATTATCCTTTACGTGATGTGGAATATGTGTGACTCAATGGTGGGTAAATTTGAAAAACTTAATAACCACGAATAAAAGGGGAAGTTCCAAAAAGATGGATAAGTAGGACCCTCTTAACTTTACCAGCCTTATACATTTTTTAAAAAGAAAATTGAGAATATTATTTTTATATTTAGACATGTGTTAATTTAAAACTTATCATTTTAATATTAATAACAAATTCTTATAACCACAAAAATATGGTGTCATGATTAAGATCATAACTTCTTGTCCAGTCATATAAGTAAAATTAAAAGAAATATTTGTACAACTGATTGAGCAATTGAAATAAAGATTACACAACACTTTTTGATTTTCGAAAGAGATGAAAAATTATAGTAGCTTTGTATGTTATTAGTTGCAACTTTGAGGTAGATCACAACTCACTAAGTGATGATTCAAAAAAAGTAAACAAAGTTACCAATGGCAGTACTATCAACACCAACAACTTCAAGCCTTGGCTTCTCCCACTTGTCCTTTTTCCAACACAAAAAGATTTCATTTTTGTGCACAAAAAACAGCATAGTAAAGAGAAAATGTGAACACAAGGGAGCTAACGTGAAGTGCATGGTTTTGGAAAAAAGTAGTGCTGCAGAAGTGGCTACAAAGACTAAGAGACAGAGTAGTGTGTATAAGCTGCAGACCTTAACTAGCTGGCTGTTGAAACAAGAACAAGATGGGGTTATTGATGCTGAACTTACTATTGTTCTTTCGAGTATTTCGATGGCCTGTAAGCAGATTGCTTCTCTGGTTCAAAGAGCTGGCATTTCCAAACTTACTGGAGTTCATGGTGCTGTTAATGCTCATGGAGAGGAACAAAAGAAGCTTGATGTTGTCTCTAATGAGGTTCATTAGTTTAACCGTTCAGTATTTGAAATTTACTGGCTTGACTAATCTGGATTATATTCTTACTGAATTGCACACTAAAGGGTAAAGTGCTTCCTACTTAAAGGTTCTTGAATTTCAAGTTTTGAATCCGAGATCTTTAGTTAAGAGTAAAGAGATTCCAACTATCCCACCAAACTTCGGAGGTAGTTAGTACTTCTAACTAGGACTTTCATTAAATCCAAATCAATAAGATATCTTATGTTGTTCTACAAGCGTGATTTTGATTATATTTATTTGTTGCTTCAGTAGTTTGAGGTTTTTGCCATAAGATGTTAACGTAAAAAGATTCAAGATAAAACGTTTAGAGTATTAGTAGTATGGCATATTGAGCTAGATATTAATGAAGGTTGATATTTGTGGCTTGCCCAGGTATTCTCTAATTGCCTGAGGGCAAGTGGTCGAACAGGGATCATAGCATCGGAGGAAGAGGATGTACCAGTGGCAGTAGAGGAGAGTTACTTTGGAAACTATATTGTGGTGTTTGATCCTCTTGATGGATCATCAAATATTGATGCTGCTGTATCTACTGGCTCTATCTTTGGTATATACACTCCAAATGATGATTGTCTCCTTGATCTTGAAGATTCTACCACGGTATTTACTGGACTTACTAGATATCCTCTCTTATCGAGATTCAGGAGTAGGATCTTGTATTGTCATGCTTGTTATATATGCTAGATAATTGCTATAATCATTTTTGTCTATCTAGTTATGAATTGTATCAGATTGATTGGCTCTCTGCTGCCTAATTTTTCAACCATATCAAATACACATGTCTAAAAATTGCAGCTTGACAATGTGGAGCAGAGGTGCATAGTAAATGTGTGCCAACCAGGGAACAATCTTCTAGCAGCAGGGTACTGCATGTACTCGAGCTCAGTGATCTTCGTGCTCACGTTGGGAAATGGTGTTTTTTCTTTCACCTTGGATCCAATGTTTGGAGAATTCATTCTGACTCAAGAAAACATTCAAATACCTAAAGCTGGAAAGATCTACGCATTCAATGAAGGAAACTACCAGTTATGGGATGACAGGTTGAAAAAGTACATCGATCATTTGAAGGACCCCAGTCCTGGCGGTAAGCCTTACTCAGCCAGGTACATTGGCAGTTTGGTTGGTGATTTTCATAGGACTCTTTTATATGGTGGCATTTATGGCTACCCGAGAGACAAGAAGAGCAGGAACGGGAAGTTGAGGCTTTTGTATGAGTGTGCCCCGATGAGCTTTATTGTGGAACAAGCCGGTGGCAAAGGATCGGATGGCCAACAAAGAATTCTTGATATTCAACCAGTTGAGGTGAGAACAAACTGACTGCTGCATCTTCTGTCAACAAGCTAAGTATGTTAGTTAATTTGCTTACCACCGTTTCTCTCTTTGCAGATACATCAACGAGTTCCATTGTACATTGGAAGCATAGAAGAAGTTGAAAAATTGGAGAAGTACTTATCTTAATACAGATGTGAAATGAAGGGGCTATTCATTAGTTTTTTAACTACTTTAGTTTTCTAAGCAAACAAAACACATGAAGAGCTGTAAATTTGTATATTAATTGAAAGAAATTCTTCTCACAAGTCTAAGCACAAAGCCTTGGATGATTATAGAGTCTTGAAAAGCTTTGCAGTGATTCAGCTCACTATACAATTGGAATGGTGCTTATACGCCATATATTCTTAAAATTTTACATTCATCGAGCAGCTTTAGTTGCCTCGAGCTCGAGGCTCAATGGACTGAATTGGAATAGTGTTGGTGAGGAGTTCAATTGAGACAGAAGCACAAATAGAATAGGTTGAGATAGTTTACAGCTGTTTTTTTTGTTTTTTTCTTAATTCCTTTTTACTAGCTTAGTTTTTGAGAAGTCCAAAAAGGTCTCGTCTTCGTGTGAAATATAGGTCATGGATTCAAAACTTGAAATCGATCACTTCTACTTAAATCCGGATAGGCTGCCTAAATCACCCCTAGGGGTGTCTTTCTTCCTCATACCCTGCATAAACACGGGATGTTTCTGCTCTGAACTATCCTTTTATATATCCAATGTGAGAGACTCCTTTAGCATTGAAATTATGGCTCTTTCTGTCTTTCAAATGACTTACTGAATTCACAGTACAACAATAAAAAAGCTTGGCAAGTTAAATAGATTTGAGAAAAAGATTATTTTTTTTGGTATTGACGATTATCCTTTCCTCTAAAGAGGTTTTGATTTTCCTAAGTTTCTCTTTTATGTCCCAAGATTGCATCTTTTCTTTGCATAAAAATTGAAATCATCTTTCTGTTAGGTTTGTAGGGACACCCCATTTTGATCCCTAGAATTTTCAGCCACATATCTTTTGATCTTCAAGCCCTTTAGATATTATTGTGACAAAATTATGTTCACACAATTGTCAAAAGGAAAAAAGATAAGCAGGCAAACCCAGTTGTCAATTCAGAGATAGAGAGAAATGGCTGAAGCTCTTCTTGGAACCAAATGCTCAAGTTCTTCTTCCATTTCTCATCTCTCTCCTAATTTCCATCACTTCCCCGCCAATATCAAGAGATCACAACATCTCATCCATGGCAGTTTCAGTATTAATTCAAGAATCCGCTGCGAAGCAGCGAGCTTGGAAGGAGCAAAAACAGCTCCAGCACAGATCAAGAAACCGAAAAACAGATATGAAATGGTAAACTTGACAACATGGTTGTTGCAGCAAGAACAAGCAGGCAATATAGATGCAGAATTAGCCATAGTTCTTTCAAGCATATCACTAGCCTGCAAGCAAATCGCATCGCTTTTACAAAGGTCTAGTATTGTAAACATTACTGGAACTCAAGGCACTGTTAATATCCAAGGTGAAGATCAGAAGAAACTTGATGTTATATCTAATGAGGTTTGTTGCTTTCTTTTTTTTTACCTTCTAACACTTAGATTATTGTGAAGTTTAGTGTACTGATCAGTAAAAATGTAATCTTTGAGTGTTGTAGTTGTTCTGTAATTGTCTAAGATCAAGTGGGAGGACAGGGATTATAGCATCAGAGGAAGAAGACGTACCCGTGGCAGTTGAAGAAACTTATTCTGGAAATTATATTGTAGTGTTTGACCCCATTGATGGATCTGCTAACATTGATATTGCCTTAACCACTGGATCAATTTTTGGAATTTATGGTCCAGATCAGCAATGCCTTGTAGACATGGACGATGATTCCACGGTAATCTCGCAATTCTAACATGAAACTTAAGTACAAGTTGGGTCGGCTATATGAATCATCATTGTCCATGTCACTCCATTTTTTGTACTCATTTCAGTACAATGTTGCATAAAATGTAATTGAAAAGCAATATTTTTTTTGTGGATTTTCAGATTGATCAAGCCAGGGAGAAGTGTATAGTCAGTGTTTGTCAGCCAGGGAGCAATTTAGTAGCAGCAGGATATTGTCTGTATTCAAGTTCAGTGGTCTACACACTCTCGGTAGGAAACGGAGTATATGCATTTACTTTAGACCCTGCATATGGAGAATTTGTTTTGACACATGAAGATATCAAAATACCCAAGGCTGGAAGGATCTATTCTTTTAATGAGGGAAACTATGATCTCTGGGATGAGAAATTGCAGAGTTATCTTGACCACTTAAAGCAACCAGGTCCTAATGGCAAGCCATACTCAGGCCGTTACATAGGTTGTCTCGTGGGTGAAATCCACAGAATGTTGTTGTATGGCGGGATATATGGAAATCCTAAGAACAAGAACAGCAAAAATGGGAACTTGAGGCTATTGTACGAGTGTGCGCCCATGAGCTATATAGTAGAACAAGCTGGTGGCAAAGCAACAGATGGCAACCAAAGGATACTGGAAATCATGCCTGAGCAGGTAAATTTGAAAATTTACATTCAAGGAAAACATAAATTAAGATTCTTTAACAGTATTTATAGCTGAAGACTGAATTTAAGGTGTAGGTGGTGTGATACAGTGATTAAAAAAAACTTAAGTACTTTTCTTTGATGCAGATACATCAGCGAACGCCTATTTTTATTGGAAGCCCAGAAGAAATTGAGAAGCTGGAAAAGTACCTTGCCTGAGAACTAAATGCATTTGATGTATTATCTGATGTGATACAAGTTATGTACCATAAACATTTTAGTTTATCAAACCACAAAATGTACCTAAGAGGCTTCTATCTTACTCAAATCCATCTTATATTTTACAAATGAATGAATAGTTGAAATTTAGAACTTAAAAAGGCATCTCTATTGGATTTCATAAATAAGGTAAGCTGTGGTGAATTCTAGCATGTCAGCCTCCATATCCATCTGTTGAAGAATTTAGTCATTTCTTGCACACAAGTTCTAATGTCTCGAGCTTCTGTTACTCTTAACTGCAAAGATGTAAAATAATGCAGAATCGATTAGTCTTATGGATTCTATTAGCTCTTTGTACAAAACAAAAAGTAAAGCTGAAGGTGAAGCAACTACCACTTACCAGGACTTAAAAGTTGGACACGTTTGGTGACCGATTTCACAGTTTTCACGGTATCTGAACCTGAAGAATCAATGATAAAATTGAAATATATTTACATCACTTTCACATGAAAGAAGTTTACATTCAATTGTACAGTCAAGAATTCCCTTTTACCTTGTAAACTTGTATCTTTCTCTGAAAAGACCTGGGTAACTGTCGATGAAATCTGTGATGGTATTTGGTTTCCGTCAATGTTGAAATTTCCAGATTCATATGGTGACCTGAGCATTAAACATTAGATGGAAACTCGGATTCTGTAGATAAGCTGGCTTTATATGAAGGATACAACAAGAAATCTTTCTTCATGGACAGAAAAAACAAGAAATTATACCCTGAAAAGAAATCTGGAGAAAAGTCCAGTTTGTCCTCGCAAGAATGATCAACCCCTTGTACATCAATGTCGAAATGATGCAGCAGCTCATCAATATTAAAATTCTCTCCCAGAAGATCAAAGTTAGATAAATCCAAGTCAAAAGTATCTCCTTCCTTCTCAGAATCAGATGTTAAAATCCTGTCAGGAACTTGTGATACCTCTGAACTACTTGGAATATCTGAGGCATCAAAATCTAACCTACCTTTTACTTGATCTCTCCTCACAGACCTATTCAAGTTTGCTTTAACTGGTGAGGAAGTCGAAACACAGTGATTTCTTTCTATGGAATAGTATGCTATTTGTTTAGTGGGGGTCACTTGAATTGTCTCTGCAGAGATTATCATGTGGTTAGTCGACATTAGATGAGAAGGAGCAGCTTCTTTGATGGAAGTTGCTGTTGAATAAATTCCAAGCGGAGATATAGATTTGTCAGTTTGGGATGAAGATTCTATTGGAGGTGTCTTAGGGTCAGAATAATTAGTTAGAGGGGATTGAATGGGCTGCTCAGACAAACACTTCGCATGGTTAGATCCTTGGACTGGTGAATTTTTGGGTCCATCAATGGACAAACACTTAGCATTGTTAGATCCTTGGACTGGTGACCTTTTGGGTTCATCAATGGGATCTGATGGCTGAACTGCAGAGCTCTTCAAATTATTGTTATGCTTGTCATCTTGTGGCATTGAACTAGCCCCTGAAAGGAAAACAGTACTAACTACTCAGTGATCACCATAAGATTAAGACATGAGATACACAAAGTCTAACACCAATAAAATTTACCTTTAAGTGGCAACTGATTTGTGGGTGACCGTGTACGATATTTCTTGGCAGCTATGGAAGCATCTGAAACAACATCCTTGGACCCTTTCCTTTTTGAAGTTGTCGGGATGGAATTTGGAGTAGAAA
Source organism: Solanum sitiens (assembly GCA_016801875.1). Taxonomy (NCBI): domain Eukaryota; kingdom Viridiplantae; phylum Streptophyta; class Magnoliopsida; order Solanales; family Solanaceae; genus Solanum; species Solanum sitiens. Next base: position 1,129,741 of record JABWTJ010000279.1, read on the forward strand.
ATTTCATGGTATCAGCAGCAGTGTTGGAAGGCATTGATGCTGACATAAGAGCTGGACTAGTGTATGCAGAACAATAACCTGATAAATTTGATAATGATTAATGTCACAACCAGATAATTTGTCCAAAATGATTGGTCTAAGAAAGGATTGTCTCCTGATTCTTGCATTTAAGGAATGGTAGGCATTCAAAACATGGAATAGTATATCTTTCAGGGAAAAAACAATAGATCATTATCGTATCATGGTAATGACGCAAACTCAATCCTGTCTGGTTAATGATGATGCTACATCCCTATATTTTTCCTTGGAAGTCCTGCAACTCTATCTGTGAATGTATGTCCACCATGCAACAATGTAATATAAGCGCCATGGACTGAGGAGCCAAATTTAGTAAGACATCTAGTAAATGTTTTACAGCTTATTGCAATTTGCAATTGCCTAATTTGGCAATCACATCCGTGTACAGAAAAAGTAAGTTTTGAGTGATTAGGTAGCTTTGTTTGTGTTGAAATTAAATGTTAGTTGATTGAAAGAGTCAAAAGAAGAAGAAAATCCAACTTAAGTTCATCAGTCATAACTGAAAAACTACTGGTACAAGCTTAATGCAAAGCCAATAGGAAACATCATGATGTGTGCACCTACAACATCGTCTTTCAAGTTAATACAGAGACTATGTTAAGGTCTTAAGGATTTACAAGTACAAGGATTTCTCCATATCTTGTAGCTCCAGCGATGTCAAAATTGGGAATTTGAGACTCAAGGTTATATATCTTAAGGTCTTAAGGATTTATATGGGAATCTAGACCTAAGTGTTTCCCAAGTGTATTTTTGTTGAAAAACAACCTTAAACAAATGCCGAAGTATGAAAAGAAATAATAGTACTTCCTGTCTGGGACCTTGCAGCTCAACTTAAGGAGTACTCAACAACCCAAAAAAATTTAGAATTTATTTTGTTGGATACATTCATTATAGGCAAATCTTGGAGCTACTGGCTCACAACTACTGAGCAAACCCCATGAACAAGTTTGGCAATTTCCTTTTCCGTAGTATTAGGCTTATTCATGAAGTTTCTTGTTTTTTGATATCTATTACCATATAATGCTGTTACTGTTTTATCTTTTTCTATGTTCCAATATTGGTTTTCATATCAGTTATCATGTTTTCTTAATTTCATAACAGCGTCTCTATCTCCATGAAGTACGACTAAGACTTGCTTATGCTTTACCTCCCTAGACTTCACTTATGGCCTATGAAATTACACTGGATATGTTGTTGATGTTGTAAAGATCCCATATAACACTAATGAAAAATTATAACAAACACATAGACAAGTATATATAACTCTATGGTGAGGATAACTAAAAAGACCAGGATTGAAACCTGGTGAAATTGGTGAAGACCCAATAGCTTGTTGGAGCAAAGGTCCTGAATTGGGCATTGAAGAAGCATGAACTAGGGCAGACGGCAGCAGATTTGCACTTGAATTATAACCATTCATAACTTGTTGCATCCCTCTTAACAAATTCTGAACCTGCAATTTTTCTTGCTCTAAAAACACTTTTTGCTCTTTCAAACATATATACTCATCCAACATTGCTCCTAAGCTCAATAAACTCCTCGGCGCCTGTTCAAATATAACAAAACATAAAATTTCATAGTAAAAAAAAATCAAGCTCTCGCTATAAAATGTAGATCTAAATCCATATAGGTTCAAATACATAAAACTTATATTTTTGATAGTATCTACCAATGTATGTGAATTTATTACCTCTTTGACAGGCAACTTGGATAGGATATGAGAAGCTTCAGAGCGAAAAGTGGAGCGGGTTTCAGTGAAATGGTTATCGGAGAGGTAACGATCAACGATGAAAGCAACTTGGATAGGAGTTACTTTTCCTTTGCCTATATTTTCAGGGTTTTTTGGTTTGGTTTGTTTCCCCATTTTCGCTTTCTTCATCTCTGAGAATTAAGCAGAAATCGGAGAAGAAGAATTTTGGGGGGAAATTGCAGTGATTTGTTGTGAGTTATGAATAAGGAGGGAAAGAGCAGAAGAATGTGAGGGACTTTATAACAAGCGCGGGACTATTTCAAAAGTAAAAAAAAAAAAGTTCTTTAAAAATATGAAAAAGGCGGTAAAACAACATAAGATTATAAAATATATATTTAGAAATTATATACTCCCTCCGTTTAAAAAGGAATGACTTCATTTCCTTTTTAGTATGTTTCAAAAAGAATGACCCCTTTCCTTTTTTGGCAAAACTTTAACTTTAACTTTTCACGTGGCACGTTTAAGGCCACAAGATTAAAGGGCATTTTGGTACATTTGACATAACTTTAAATTAGAATCACAAGATCAAAAAGTCTTCTTCTTTTCTTAAACTCCGTTCCAAGTCAAACTAGGTCATTCTTTCTGGAACGGAGGGAGTAAAGAGTAGTATTTCCTCCGTCTCATTTTACATGTATGAAGAATAAATATTTTACTTTATTTGTCTATCTTTAGCAAATTAAGAAAATTTATTATTATTTTGTTGTACTATTAAGTAACTACATAAAGTAATAGTAATCAAATCTAGAGTTTTAAAGTGTGATTAATAATGTTAATTTGGTAAAATATACATCTAATTAAAGTTTACTTAAGGGTGTTTGTTAGGTCAAGAAAGATGATCTACTTTGACTTGACACAAAATTTATGAAAAATGAAAAAGAATTTTTAATTTTATGGTTATTAAATAATAGTTATGTCAAATATAACAAAAAGTCATTTAATATTGTAGCTGTAAATGTTAGGTAGAAAACTGAAATTAAAGTATTGTCAGGAAAAAAAAATGTTATTTTTTTTAAATAGACTAAAAAAGAAAATAAGTTATTTTCTTTTAAATGAAGAAAGTAATAGTTAATAATTTAAAAAGTATTTGAAAAAATATTCTTTGACCAACCAAATACTTGCTATAATCCGAAATAAATGGACTTTTGGAGTGTTGTAGACCTTTACAGAAAACTAATTAATGACGATAAATTTAGAGTAATTTGTCTATATTACTTTCTTTTTTACTTGACTTCCTTGCTAAAACTAGATAGTTGAAAACCTCATTAAAGAGAGTAATTTTGATTGAGAAAAATTAATTAGTAAATTCATAAAAGGAAAAAATCATTTATTTTGAACCATAAAAAAATGCTGCAAGATGTAAATCCTCTTCAAATTACCTTTGACTAGCTCCAGTTTTTGCCATATAGATTTATAAAAAAAATAAAGAAAAATTTTCATGAAATTTGATTTGTCTTTTTTTAAATAAAATAAATCTAATTCCAAATGCTAGCCCGAACTACTTTTTGGGTAAAATTTCATTTTTTTTTTATCTAAAATTTTTTGGCCAGTGGCCGAGTAAAATTTCATTTTAATTCACAAAATTTTTAAAAAAACATTCTAATATAAAGCGTGTTCAAACATAACTTTTAATTTGAAAGCTATTTTTCCAAAACAACTTCAAAAACTCAAAATATATAACTAAACGCTAGCTAGCTAGCTACGTCTAATTCATACACTTCTATATTTAAGTGTTTGGCACCTATTTTCATGGGAAAATCCGACAGTAAATAACAATGCTTTAGATACCCTGATTAGGTAGAACTAAACTATTAGAATGTATACATACACCCACCAGTGATCACTGCATTAGGTCCCTGACAGAATAATAGTGCGAAAAATAAATAACTCAAAGTAAATTAGGCACAAAGTTTTACATGAAAACCTCCTTGCTCAAGGGAGATGAAAACCACGACATGTACTCACAGAATTTCAACTCAAACTCCATTTCACTCAAAACAGAGCAAATCTTCAGATAACATACTCTTGCAACCTAGGAATTAAACTCTTAATCCCTTTCCCCTTACTGTAGCAACTCTACTACAAAGGAAACTAAGCAATAACTCTATTGTCCACTAAATCAACTAACTCTAGTTGATCTAGACTTCAAGAACCCAACAAGGCTAACTCTAGCCACAAACTTAAATCTCGAAGATAAGAGCATAAACAAGCAGCAACTTTGATGCACCCATACATCAACTAACTCTAGTTGACACTCCTAGGCAACTCTACTCATAAGAACATCAAAACAATGATGTAAGGAGGCCTGACTCTAGTTAATACGACTCAAACTAAAGACTTAGAGAAGCAACCGATCTACAATCCTTTATAACTCAGGAGTAGATTTACAATATAAGAACAAAAGACACACATCTCAAAATACAACAAAAACGCTTCAACACTCCATCAAGTCCCTTGTTGAGTATGAGCAGTGTTCTTCCTTGAAGATGATTTTTTCTTTGTAAGCTTATGAATTTTCATAATTCAAAACTTTGTTTGCCAAAACTTGAATTTGTGTTTAGAGAAGAGACTATATATTATCAAATGAACACAAACCCTTTCTCGAAAGATTAGAATAAAATGGGTCAGGATCTCCTGCTGCGGGAATGATTTGGGACCGAGCCATTGGCTGAGTCTGCTGCTATGAGAAGACATGCACCAGCCACAATAGAGTTAGCAGTTGTGGCAGCTTTTAGACAGCTGTCTTTTTGTCTTTTTCACTTACAGAGTCTTTCCTCGATCATGTCCCTTGTTAGAACCTTAAATCATCAAAATTTCATATCAGCTCCAAAATAACAATTTCTCCCTTTTTGATAATGACAAACTTATTTAACTTTTTCCCTTTCACCAGTTCCCCTTATCAGATAACTCTTCAAGTAACTGACCTTGTTCCCCTTGTTTCTTCATTCCCGAAGTTTGTTAAGTCATCAAAACTTAAAATCAGCTCCACAATAACATCTAAGCACTGACAAAGTATATCATCCTTCAGGTCAACAAGTAAGCATGGCTTTAAAATTGGTCGAGAGCTCTGCAGTGTCAAAAATCCAAACATGGTTTCACCATGTCACTGAACAAATAGGTCCTACAGTGTCAAGAATCTCTTTTTTAATTCATTTACATATATGCCGATAAATTTGTCCATGTCTCTCCTGTGGTTATGAGATAGCATAATAATCGTGCATAATCTGATTTCTCTAAAAAGTAATTGCCGTTAATAATCATAATTTGACTACTTCACATGATAAACAGAGCTAGATTAAGGCTTGCAAATTTAGAACCCAGTAATAGATTTCCCTGGAAAACATTCATGAACTTTTGAGGTAAGAATTCCAAACAGATTCAACTAGTAAGAACCATCTGTAGATGAGCAAAGTGATGATATGACACAATTGAACTTTTGTAAAATTAAAACTACAAAATAAACAGGATGGAACAAACAAATAAAACATCTATTTTGACCTGCTTCATAAATTTGTAGTACAAGTGACAAATTTCACAAAACTGCAAGTTGCAAATCGAAGTCTTAAACAGCAACTACTCAAGGAACTAACCATGAAAAAACGCAAAAACAACAGATGAAATAGAAACAAGAATAGTAACAGGCAATACACAGCTCTATCTAAATAGCAATAGAAACTTAATAGTCATAAAACCAAGATAGAACACAACCCACCAGAATTAAGTACAACACTGCAGATTGTCTTTGAAGCTAACATAAAAATTACAGGATAGCACTAGCTATCAAGACACATTACATTGCGACGACCATCAACAGGAAGTTGTGGTTTGGCATCATCCAAATCAATTCTCATTGACATCCTCTTCATCTTCTTCCTCGTAATATTCTCCCTCCTCATCAGCGGTGGCGTCCTGGTACTGCTGATATTCAGAAACCAAATCATTCATGTTACTTTCTGCCTCAGTGAACTCCATCTCGTCCATTCCTTCCCCAGTGTACCAATGCAAGAAAGCTTTTCTCCTGAACATAGCAGTGAACTGCTCGCTCACACGCCTAAACATCTCTTGAATGGATGTTGAGTTACCAATGAAGGTAGATGCCATTTTAAGCCCGGTTGGTGGGATATCACAAACAGTTGACTTAACATTGTTTGGAATCCATTCAACAAAGTAGGAAGAGTTCTTGTTTTGTACATTGAGCATCTGCTCATCCACTTCTTTCGTGCTCATCTTACCCCTGAACATAGCAGAGGCAGTCAAGTATCTTCCATGACGTGGGTCAGCTGCGCACATCATGTTCTTGGCATCCCACATTTGCTGTGTAAGCTCTGGCACTGTCAAAGCCCGGTATTGCTGAGAACCACGTGAAGTCAATGGTGCAAAACCAACCATGAAAAAGTGGAGCCTAGGGAATGGAATCAGATTCACAGCTAACTTTCTAAGATCAGAGTTCAACTGTCCAGGGAAACGCAAGCAACAGGTGACACCAGACATTGTAGCTGATATCAGATGATTTAGATCTCCAACTGTTCCATTCAAAAAGGGAGATTAAAAACAGTGAATATTATGAAGGAATACGTTTCAACAATCAAACATCTCAGATGATTCAGTGCTAAAATAAAAATAAAAACGAAAACTGACAAGAAATATCAAACATGCTCACAGCTAAGAAAAATCAAACAGATGACGCAAAGAAAATATGCTGAAATGACTTACAGCTTGGGGTGGTAAGCTTTAGAGTTCTGAAGCAGATATCGTATAGAGCCTCGTTATCGAGAACCATGCACTCATCAGCATTTTCAACCAATTGATGCACGGACAAGGTAGCATTATAAGGCTCAACAACGGTATCAGAAACCTTAGGTGAAGGGAAAACGGAGAAGGTAAGCATCATTCTGTCAGGGTATTCTTCTCTGATCTTTGAGATCAAAAGCGTCCCCATACCAGACCCTGTTCCTCCACCCAATGAATGGCACACTTGAAATCCTGGAAAAATCAAACACAGAAAACGTCAACAAATCCTCAAAATGCATAGATCTACAAAAACAACAACACATTAAAACGAAATGCTCGAGAAAACGCCTAAACACAAACCTTGAAGGCAGTCACAGTTCTCAGCTTCCTTACGAACAACATCGAGAACTGCATCAATCAATTCAGCACCTTCGGTGTAATGCCCCTTAGCCCAATTGTTACCAGCACCAGATTGTCCAAAAACAAAGTTATCAGGACGGAAGATCTGTCCATAAGGACCAGATCTGATACTGTCCATGGTACCAGGCTCCAGATCCATAAGAACAGCCCTAGGAACAAATCTTCCACAGGTCGCCTCATTGTAATAGACATTAATTCTTTCAAGCTGGAGATCAGCATCACCAGCGTATCGTCCGGTAGAATCAATGCCGTGTTCGGCACAAACAACTTCCCAGAACTTGGCACCAATTTGGTTACCGCATTGTCCACCTTGAATATGAAGGATTTCACGCATTTTGGAATTGAAATTGAAATCTGGACAAAATGAAGAGAAAATGGGTAAATGAGAAGAGAAATAAATGTAGGGACAAAGGAGATGAGGGGGGTGGGGTGTTTTATAGTGAGATTGAAAAGCGTTTTAGGGTTTGTAAGAAAGGGACGGATGAGCTGTAATGGATAGTGAATTTACGGCTCAGATCATTTTATAATTTTTTTAGAATCATTTTAGGAAGAAATTTTGAAATTTGAAAAGTAAGGGGACCAGCTGTGGACCAGGACTTGAGACTGGTATTGATTTTTTTTTCTCTTGCCACAAAGTGAGGAGCTTGGTAAGGTGTCCATTTTTCGATTTTAAATATGTTAAATTATTAATAAGATATTTTTAATTGATGTTTTGATTTATTTAATAAGAAATATTTATAAAGGATAAATATGTTTTTGAATTTTATGAATAATAGCGTATACATTTTGTTTTCAATATCCTTATTGTTTAAATTTTGAAGCATATATACCCTTTAAACTAATGGTGGTACACGTTTCTCAATATTAACAATCGACTCGATATTTATTAAATTTCTAAATAAAATTAATTTATCTGAATTAATCTAAAACCCGTCCAAATACATAATGCCCACAACACAAAAATATTAACCCAAATCACCCTTAATTTAAGATCCTACTCCGATGTGCTAGTCCCATGATGACCTCCTTCTCTATTTCAACCATTTTTCAGCCTTAAACCGTCATATGGACAAGAAATAGTGGACAAAAGAGTTGAGGTTTAATGATCATTGAATAAAATAATACAATTTCTTATATATTTTTTAATTGACCTCTAAATAATAAATTTTAAGTTAATATCTTATTAAATTAATATAATTTAATGGAAAATAAATTTATTTTTATAAATATTATTTTTTGTATCAAACTTAATAAGAAAAAAGTATTAAAAAATTTATGCAGAATGTGTTCATGCGAAATGAGTCTATGCGGAGTAGGTTGGTACGGGTTCAATATGAAAAAAGGTGTCATGCGAACAGGATGAAACAGATTAAAATTTTGTAGATTAAACTCAAACCACCTCTCACCGCCAATTCAACATCCTACAGCTGGAAGAGGGCTTCAGTGTGAGTTGTGACTTTGAATTTGAAAAGGGTTGAATATACTTTCAACTTTACTATTTAATGTTGATATATTTTCTTTCTTATGAAAGTGATTGATATATAATTTTTGAAATCGTTTGGTGCGAGATATAAGCTTTAATAATTACAAGATAAAATAGAGGATTATTTTTCACATTTGATTGAAGGTTAGTAATCCTTGAATTATTTATCGGGGGAATTTTTGTTACAATGATGAAAGAACTTATAAAAAATATTAGGTAATAACTTGTTCTCAATCAAACGATACCTTATTATTATAAAAATAGTTCACATATATTCTTATTGTTATAAAAATGATTCACATATGAATTTATCTAAGGAAGTAGAAAAACATATTTTGTAATTTATTTTTAAAAAAAACAATCATGTAGGAGTATATATGTTCTCACATATGAATTTTTGTAGACTTTTTTTATTGTCATTACTTGAATTTCTTATTCTCATTACATTTTTTCTCTATTTTTTGGTGTAAAAATATGAAAAATAAAAGAAATTGTAAATGGAAAAATGGGAAAAAAAGTAATTTTAAAAAAAATCTAAAACTATTTTTTTGAGCTATACTATATAAAGACATTGTATCTGAAAAATTGGGGCATTTATGGTAAATTTTATAGAAAGTTAGTAAAAAAATAAATTTGACCATCAAGACAATAAATTCAAATTAGTCGTTGAATAAAAAATTAAAAAATAAACGATTAGAAGGCAATATATCCCAACATGAATTTCTTTAGTAAAATAAAATTATATTAAAATTTTGGCTTCCGTTACAAGAAAATGATATTTGGTTCTTAAACGGGAACCCTGATCTAGATACAGTAGGATCAATTGAGTTAGCAAATCTAATGTGCGTACAAGCATCCCTTTCCTTTTATTTTGGAATTTGGCACTATTTAAATAAAAAATAACCTACAATAAGGTTTTCTTCCTTAAACACTAACCCGGCCAAGACTCACCAATAAGGTAACTCCGCCCTGTGTTTTTTGGATCAAATCCGGTGACAATTCTCCACTCATGTCCTTCCAGAGCTGGGTAAGTGATCTTCAAGGGCATCTCCCCGATCCATTCTTCCCAGCGCCCCTCAATCAAATCCATAAGCTTTTATCCATACTCGTATCACTCTGACTAAATTTAAATTTATATAAAAAAAAATTATTAGAATTAAAGCACTCCCTCATATAACTTGTAAGAGATCTCGTATCCAAAAAGACTCGACTATAAGGGCATCTCCAACCCAATCCTCTATTTTACTCTCCAAATATAGAGTTCTTTATTTTTTCAGACAACCAACTCCAAATCAACTTTATTTTTTCAGACAACCAACTCCAACCCAATTTTTTATTTTACTCTCTAAAAATGAATATTTTTCTCTCTCCTCAATATTACATTATTATTTCTATTTCATTCTTATTTTCTTATTTCATAATATAAATCTTTTATTTCTTTTTTCCCAAATAATTACCTTATATAATTTTTAATGTGATATAAAATTATATTTTATTTAAATTTTTAAATAACATAAATTGCAAGAAAATATTAATACATAAATTAGGAAAGCAAATTCAAATAAAAGTGACATACAATTACATAAAAACTCATTTTCAAAATCATTACGTTGCTCCCATAAATGTTCTATTAATGCATTATGGAGATCAAAATGAGCATTTTTTTCCTTAATTTTTTTTATATCTAGCTAAAAATTGTTCAAACATGAGATTTTCATCTACCACCACTTCTATAGTTGGAGTTGGAGTCTCTACAACATCTTGAATTGGTGCATTGAGAAACTATTAGTGATCCAAATGTTCGTGATTACATGCAACGAGAACAACAACGAATACTTGAAAAAAGAAATCGACAATCACAACCGCAGTCACAATCACAACCACAATTGCAACAATTTTCGAAATCATATCCTAATTTTTTTCCGAATAGTGCTAGATCTGGAAACGACCTACCTAATTACTAAATTATTATTGTGATCAATTAATTATTATATTATGTATTGTATTGTTATCTTGTCTTTAAATTATTATGATATCATTGATATGTATTGTATTGTTATCTTGTATTTAAATTATTATGTTATATATGTATTGTATTGTTGTTTTGTATTTAAATTATCATATCATGTATTGTAGTTTTAAAATAAAATTTTTGTTTTGCCATTTTAATTTTTTGTATTCTTTAAAATGAAAATTAATAATAAAATTTTATTATTGATGAAAATTAGAAAATATTAATTTGAAATTAAAGTAGTTATATATTAAACAATGTTTTTTAAAATATTATATTACATTTAAAAAAGAATTATGAATATTATATATTTAATTAATGAAATTATATATAAAATAATATGCTAATTAAAAGTAATAGAAATAATAGTATAATAATGAAAAAGTGAAATAGAGAGTGTGAATAGTAATTCTCCAACCTCTCTATAAATGGAGAATAGAGGGTGATTTAGAGGTGGGTTGGAGTGACCGTTATCTATTTTACTCTCCAAAAATAGAGAATGGAGAGTAAAATAGAGGTGGGTTGGAGATGGTTTAACACCTCAAATTAAAGATAAATATTTACATACTGCTTCGTCACAATTCTTATTTGGTAAAATTTCTCTTATACAGAAGTCACAAAGTGACGAGAGTGGGTCAATATGTCGGGTAAAACTTATATGCACAAGGTGTTTACACCAAGCCAATACATGCATGTCATGTATTTAGGGGTAACCCATCGGTAGCCTCCTAAACTTGACACCAACTTTCACTTAGACACCTTAACTAGATTTTGTTCATTTTAGACACCTTATGTCACTCCCTATTATGTCATTTCGACAGGTTGATGTGGTAAAGTAAGTGTGCTACACTCATTGTTGGCGCTTGTGTGGCTTTTTTACCTTTTTTTTTCTTCTTCTTCTTCCTCATTTTCAGCTGTACATCTTCTCCTACATTTACTCTCTCAAAAATTTTTAAAAAAATTCATCAAAAACTTCTTTCAAACCTTCTATTATCTGTGTTGGAAAAACATAAGGTTAATATTATTGAACACAATACATACTTGACCTCACCGGTTGATGGCAAGAATCTAACCCATTTTTCTTAAAAGAATGGAGAATAAATTAAGTTTCTAAAAAATCTACAATCATAATTTCATATTTACAATTCTAAATACCAAATCAAATGAAGAAATAGGAGAAAGGTATGGTGAAAAAGATGATAAAATCAAGTGGGCATTATCAAAAAGACCATGAAAATGGAAAAATTATGGCGGAGAAGATAACTATATAGAATGGGAATAGGTGAAAAGAAAAAAAAAAGGAGAAATTTGAAGAAGATGAATGTGTTTTGGTGAGAAATTTTTTATGAGGAAGATGATAGGGGTGGGTGGAGGAAGAGGGGTGGGAGGGGAAAATCTTCAAACTAAGTTGTTTTTTATTGGTCAAAACCCTTTCGATTTGACCTTTAATTTTTTTCTTTATTTTTTTGAGTTTAATGACATGGCTTTAAAATGAGATGGCATGACATAATTGGTCATTTAATCCATGTGGATATGTTTGGTCAACACGCGCGTAGAATCAACAGAAAATTGTGAAAAAAGTGTCAAATTGACATAACGGGACATGACACGAAGTGTCTAAAATAAACAAAGTCTAGTTAAGGTGTCTAAGTGAAAGTTGATGCCAAGTTTAGGGGGCCACCGATGGGTTACCCCATGTATTTATAGTTTATTTTACTTCATTAAATCACATAATAATGAAAATTGTATTGGCTTGGTGCAAACACCCGGTGCGAATAAATTCTTTTCCGAGAAATAGATGGTCAAGATATATTTTTACCTCTAACTAATTAATCCTTATCTGTTAAAATAATAAAAATAATCCAAATAATAAAAATAATCCCTTCCATTGGTGTAGATAGGTTAAAACAATCTTTACCATTTATTTTTCAAAGTATTTTTTTTATTAAATTTACTATTAGACAGTGTCCAGTGATCTTCTATTAATCATAAAAAATATGACAAGTACAAGTAAGGAGTAGGCCTTACCTTGTCCTTACTAATCCAATGAAGTATCTAATGAAGTACTTTGACTTCTGCTATCTAACAAACATGAAGAATGTAAGACTTCTTACATAAAATTCTTTCAACTTATTCATTAATTTGTTCTATCTATTTTTTTTAAAAAAAATCTCCGTAAACAATAAAGTTTTTTAAGAAAGTATACGCTCTATATTCTTTTATTGATGTTTTGTGATATTGTTTTTCAATAATGTTATTAGTGCTTTCACATCAAGAGTTTTATGAAGTTACAATCATCAAGTGCAATAGGTATATAAGAAAAATATCATTTTCAATCTCCTAAATATTGAATCAACGGTATGGATTTTCTATCTAGATCTTTCATATATTTGTACATATATACACATTGATATTATATATAATAAACTTTAATAAGATTTGAGACTAGTCTATGATTTTAAGATTTGTCTCATATTTATATTTGTAATTTTGAACACGTTTGAATGAATTATAAAAGAAAAACAGATCAAACAACTTGAAACGTTTCGAAATTGATTTCCTCTCCTTCCCTTGATCTCTTTCATTATTACATTGTCTTTGCATGCACACTTTGAAATGGTTCTTACAATCATTTCAGTCTAATTTTAAAGAAATGTTTGGTATGTAAGATGACATTTTCAGAACATAATTTTCTGATAATTAAACATTAAAAAAACAGTTAAGAAAATCATTAGAAGGCAAAAATGATTTTCTTCATGCTTATATAGTTTTTCAAGTAGTCCATATATCTCAGAGTATTGAGTAGTGAAAAAAACTTTTTTAGGTATACCAAACACATGACAAGCTAACATATTTTTCAAATGGAATAATATTAAGTACCTAATATTTGTAACTTTTATTGTAGTCTAAAATAAATAATTTTATATATAACCAATTTTATTTGTTTTTGTCAAATGTACCTTTATCTAAGTGAATTCTTAAACAACTAAGAAATCATATTAAATGAGTACTGATATTTAATTTTATGTTATATTTATAAGAAATTTAGAAAGATTATATTTTTTTATTCATGCTTTGAATAACGAGAAGTCCTTTCTTCGGACAAATTAAAGTTAGGAGTCAATACCATATGAAAATGAACACTGATGTTTAAATTTCATACAATTTTCTTTTATTTGTATACTATATTTTTTTATAAAAAAAAGTATTTACATTAGCAAATAGAGCAAAAATTAATTATTATTTATAGTTTTAGTGTTATCAACCAGTATCAGCTTTTCAACTAACTGAAGTACTAGTAGCCAATTTAAAATTTAAAATTTCACTATAATTTAATAAATTAAATGTCAAATTAACATTTTATTAATAAAAGTATAAAATGCAAACTGAATAAGAAAAAGTACAATAAATGAGTATATTAAAATAAGGGATAATCATATTTCAGTAAATTTTAAAATGACATGTTCTTTGTCTTGTAGTATATATTATTTGTAGCTCTTTTTTTTAATCAAACACAAATTATGATGTAGTGTACAGTGTAACCTTTACGCCTTTTAATTGAAGATTTGAATTTCAAGCTTTAAATATAATAAATTTTTTAATTAAAATATCATTTTAAATAGATCCTGAAAAATATAATTCAAATTTAATTGGAGCATTTGATTTATCATCCATTTTTTATTGCGATAATTATATAGAAGGACACATTAATAATATAAAATAAATATAATAGTTACTATTTGATTTATTTGTTATCTATAGCAAACTGTTTGTCAGTCCCTTTCTTCTTCATATTCTCGCTCGTCACTCTCCCACTCTCGCTTGTTTCCTGTCTCTCGCCTCTCTCGCTTTGTACAATAGAATTGTATGAATTGTGTTTCTAATTGTATAAAGCGCGAGAAAAATTGTATAAACACATGCAAATACATATATCTTCGTCCTATACACTTATAATTATACATACAAATATTTTCCTGCCCAAGTCTCTTTTGCCTTTCTCGTTTTATACAAATTCAAATTGTATATAATTTCTCTCTTTCTCGTTTTATACAATTCGATTCACTTGTATATTCCCTGTACAAGTCTCTTTTTGCCTTTCTCAATTTCTCGTTTTATACAAATTTAAATTGTATATAATTTCTCTCTTTCTCGTTTTATACAAATTCAAATTGTATATAATTTCTCTTTTTATCGTTTTATACAATTCGCTTCAATTGTATATGTATAACGAATATACATAGATAAATTTACTATAAAACGTAATTATGCAAATTTTACTATAATATACAAATATAAATTTTATATTTGCTATATATGAAAGTTATCGTTTTTTTATTTGGCTTATATTATAAAAGTTAAGTATAAAGACTGGTCAAAAGATTCACAACTCATAAGCAACTGAAAGTCCCCACTGAATAGAGCCCACGTGCAGGAACCATGTGAGTATCACATGGTCACAGCTCAATCCAATGCACTTTAGTAAATAATCTGGTTGAGTATATTTAAAATTTAAATTTATTAAGTCTTCAAATTTGGTGTAAGGAATTTAAAATATTAAATTTATGATTTTTAAATATAATACTATCAGTATTTTAAGGTGAAATGGCTTGATAATTTTTGTATTTAACTCTGTTTGTTATATAGATCCTTTTATTTATGATTTTGCCAGAACCCTCAAATCTACTGAAACACAATATTTTCTGGTCAGATTTTAATAATACATTATTTATTTTACATTATTTTAAAATTTTCAACAACTTTTTTTCTTTTCTTATCATTATGTTTCTCCCTAACTATCTCTATCCATGATTACCCAGTATTTTTTACACTATTGCAATCTTACATTTCTAAAACATTGCCTTACATCACGTGCTTGTTTCATCTCAACTATTCTCTCCGCTTTAAAAAGAATATCTCTATTTCTTTTTTAGTCTATTTAAAAAAAAAATAATTCCTTTCCTTTTTTGACAACACTTTAACTTTAACTTTTCACGTGATATATTTAAAACCACAAAATTAAAAGACATTTTAATACATTTAACATAACTTTAATTTAGAACCACAAGATTAATTGAAACGGAGGTAGTATTAAGTTGTCATGTAGACTTGGTCAATGGTCAGGGTTTAAAATGTTCTATTTTAAGGTTCAATTTGATGATTCAATTGGCAAAGTAGTGAATAAAACAGTCTATATGACAAACAAAGCTAAATACAGAAATCTCCCGGGTCATTCGTCATATTTTGTACACAATTATTAACCAAAAAAACAAACTATAGTAAAGATTCTTCATTGGACCTTGATCTAACGATACATAAGCAATCTCATAATCAAGTCTGACACTAATTCAAAATCTCTAAATTAAAATACTTATTACACCATTGCAATAATCGAATTCATTGATATTCCTCATATAATAGATGCTACCAAACATACAATCGTGCATTCCTAAAATCAACATTTGGAGGGATTTTGGTACAAGGAATTTATATCACTTTTGTGGGTTTGATACATAAATAAAAATATAATTTCAAAATATTTATATTGTATAATTATGATAAACATTACTCGTCTATTCCTATACTACTTAATAACTTACTAAATTAAGATAAATTAATTATATTTTTCTTCAATTTTAACTATAAATATAGATTTTAGAATGTGAAGAATTCACACTATCAGCTAGTCCTATAGCTTATAGATATTTCTTTATAACTTATTTTTATATGACAAAGGGAAGAATTATAAAATTGATAAATATATTATATTTTTTAGTCATCGTATAAAATAAAAACTGACTAATATGTTAAATAAAAGTGAATTTAATTAATGTAATTAAACTTTGGGAAATTTCAGAAAAATAAAAAGACTCTCTTCACTTTAGATTTCAAAATTTGAAATGAAAAAAATTTCAAATTTAACTAGCATTTGGTAATGTTAATCTAAATGTAAAAACTCGAAATAATATAATTGAATTGTTGCAAAACGAACCAATTTAATACTAGAATAATGATTTGCGTATAATCAATAGCAAGCAACAGCAAAGGAAGTAGAAAAGAAGAAAAGCATCTCAGATTATATTTCCCCATGATTTTCTTCATTTAACAATCAAAGTGCAAGGATAACGAATTGGATTACTCATCATTGATGCATTTCTAGGGAGTAAAGAAACTATATGAAGAAAAATAAATTTAAAAAAATTGGATCTCAGTTAGAAAAATCTTCTTCAATTCCATAAATATGGAAATTCCAGAAAGATAACGCAGTAATAATACTAATCATCATAGAACCAAATTCAATTGAAAAAACAAATGGTTGTTGAAATTAGAAGTTTGAAATAACTGGATTTTGTTAATGTCTATATCAAAGTTCAACAACTAGAATTAAAGTTTTGAAATGAGATCTCAGCTATAGAGAAGTAATCTACATTTCCAATGTGGAATCAGAACTCGGATAAATTCATTATCACATCCTCGATCCCATAACAAAATCAATAAATTCAACAGAACAAAAAGCAAATAGGCAAAATGAAGAGATAAGTATGAAGAATGATAAATTGAATCTCAGAAAAGTGAAATACCAAAAGAATTTATATATCCTCATGTTGAATATTTCAGTATTTTCTGTTTCCTCATAGATCCATTGCAAAATAAAGGGGAAAAACACAGATTCACAAAATTAAACAACAGAAGAAAGAAATAAGGAACCGATTGGGCAGAGAGTTCATCATTTGAAGAAGACGAAGGCAGCTGAGAATTTGAGAAACCCTAGCGCCGATGATGAAAATTGTTGCTGGTACAGGCAATATTTATATAGACTTTGAGAAGCAGAAAGAGTGAAAGTTATACGACGGCGTTTATGAGAATTCTTCGAAATTTAAGCATTTTGGGCTTTGGTAAATATTGTACAAACCCTAGCTGCATAGTTAAATTGCAAGACAAGTCCTCATTTAATTTTTTTGGGCCATATTCAACCTTGGACTTCTAAGAATTCGAGTATTTTCGTGTATCTTTGGGTTTCTAGCCAGCTTGAGCATAAATGTTCAAATATTTTTGGAAAATTAGATAGTGTTTGGTCATAGTTTCAAAATATATTTACTTTTTTTTTTTGGAAAATTTATGCGGTTGAGTAATTTATATTATCATAATTATAGTTTGTCATAATCACTACTCGCGACTAACATTACCTATTAATTATTTGGGCTGATTTCAAGTTTGTATAATTAGTCACTTTATATATGTATAATTCGTCACAGTTGTATAGTACGCAACTAACAATATTCTATAATTAAAAAACTATTTACCATTTATAGTAATAGTATTTTTTTTTCACTTGATCACTTTTAGTTCATTTATAAAACAAAAGCTTAATACATATTACAAAGAATAATTTATTATTCACATATAATATAATACAAGTTTTATTAATAGATAATATATTTATGACACATTGATATATTAAATTATAAGTATATTAAAATGTGTGATAAATGTATTATCTATCAATAAAACTTGTATTATATGTGAATAATAAATTATTCTTTGTAATATGTATTAAAACTTGTATTATATGTGAACAAAAATATTACTGTTATAAATGATAAATATTTTCTTAATATGGTATATTTATGTAAGTTTTCCTTTGTATTTGTATATGACGATGATTTCCTTTGGTTATTCAGTTTTGTCGTCATACACATTCAATTTTTTTGTGTATAACTTTTTAATGTTGGTATAAACGTGTAGTTTTTGGATTTTGTATAATTATTTAAAGTTCATATGTTTATTTTTGTATGAATTTGTTATTTCGAGTTTTATTATATTTGATAATTCCAGACTTCATATTACTCAATTATACAAAAACACGTTAATCATACAAACTTGCCTGCGAATTATACAAATTATTGTCCTCTCACTCTCCTCTCTCCTCCCTCTCCCAATCTCGATCGCCACTCTTCTCCCTATAACAAATAGCTACAAATTGTAATTAGTAAGATATAACTATTGAGCATAATTACGCTATTTTTGAGTGACTATATGCAAAAGTTCTTCTTTAAGTTTTTTTTTTATAATAGACATAATTTAAACTCATGAATTCTAAAAATCATTTAAAAAAAAATACTTATAAGATTGGTACAATTTTTAGATTCTCGGCGAGCGCACATTTTTTATGATTATAAGTTTGGCAACAAAATACAAATTCGTTGTAAAATAATGGATTGAAAAGGGAAGGCCTAATTAAATACCTTTTAAAATTTCTTCAAGATATCAAAGTCGATGAATAGGCACTTACAAAATAGCTCTCAAATTTCAAATTATTTGCTTGCTTTTACTATTCATGCTATGAATGGAGTTGCATCTCAATTTCATACGATCGGGTGGAGTGGCAACGATCTGCCTACATATTGATTCATTCCCACAACTATTTGTCAAAATAAAATATCCTTATCCTGTTAATGATTGATGAGTGACTGACCCAAAGTTAGCAATAGGCATTTATCTATAAAGAACTCATTTAAATAATCAATTCACATGGCATAAAACAATATTTACATGCAAAAAATGTACAAGCAGCAAATAAGAAAACAAGAACAAAAAAGTGAAATAAGAACTGTATCAATGAAATGACTACAAAGTACAAATTCCAGGAAGATCAAGGTTTTTTCATTTTTCTTTTCAAATTGTATAAAAATCTTGCTCTTAGCCAACAAACAGCATCCATGTGTATATTTTTTAATTTTATTTTTTAAATTAAGAAACAACATCACTGTTTATGCCGCAGAATTATGAACTAGTATCCAGTATCGGATGCCATTATGAAGAAAAGAAAAGAAAAAAACAGTTCATAAGTTTTTCCGGCTTAAAACACTGAAAATGTTCCCTTGTCATGCATTAGCTGCACTATTGTCCTTATTTTCATTTTCCAAGGTATCAGGTTTGGAGCTGACCGCGGGGGCAGCATCCAGCAAGCTGGCAGCAATTGCAGCTTTCAGATCCTCGTCTTCTTCATCTAAAAGCATACCTTGTTCCTCGTATTGGCGGTAGGGAACAGATTGCCACTGAGTTTGACCACTTCTGCTACCAGTTCTCTGTGCAGCATTGCAGGACTTGGTAATCCTCTCCGCATCTTCTGGTAACAGCCACTGTCCATATCCACTAGAAGCTTCAGAGGAAGAGATCGGACATTCCTTGGGAAACTTTCCCCTCACCAGGAAAATGCTCCAGCCAAAGCCTTTCAAGGAGTCGAGATACGCTGAAAGGTAAAATTTGGAAAGGTGCTCAGGAGCCGGCTTGAGACTGTCAAAGTTGTACCACTCCCCATTTACTTTCCTGATACAGAACCAATGGTTCTGCAAGTGACAGATAAACGCATTTTCCAGTTCTGGGTCAATCTGAGCCGGCTCAGCAACTGGGCTATCCAGTGGAATGATTTGAAGATCCCACACCTCCAGTACCTTTTGCAAAACCTGTAACCAAATTTTAAGCCAGAATTTAGCTTCTAGAGCCAAAGCAGAAAGGTGATCTAAAGGAAATCACTGGAAAAATAGCATCATAATCACAGGATTATGCAAGTGGTATGGTCATAATGTCTCTCTCCACTTAAGTGGAAACCAGTTACTTCACATGTTATTTGTCTCTCAAACTCAAACACATTAAACAAAACCTTGTGCTAGATAAAATGAGCATTAACTCGGGCTAAAGCTAGATACTACGGGACAAACTAGAGTTCTGCATCTCCACCATTCCACCATAATTTTGTCTTCTGGTATTCAACTTTTCTCTCGGATTCACTAGCTAGTATATTTAATGTTGACCTCAAAATCATTACTACCAGCATATACATTGAAAAGGTGATTATGCGCCAGAAATGATGAACAACATGAGAACAAGCAAGAATGCACATTGGATCGAAGAAAGGAGAAATACAAAAAAGATAACCAGAACTTTAAATTCGAAGACAGCATACAGACATGCAATTTGGAACATTACAATTTAATTGGTGGTTCTCAAGAGTCGAAAAACAAGGCTAAGTGACCGGAATGAGCATCACCCTGCCTCAAAACACTTTCCGTGGTAATTACGTTCTTCATAAGCTTTCCACACATAAAACATGTTCTTCTTAAAGTTCACCAACAGTTTTGTGAACAAAATGTCACAGAAATATAGCGATTTTCGTCTATATTATGTTCTCTCCTCATTTTTTCTCAAAGTATCACTTTACTTTCTCTCTTTTTTTTTTTCTGACAATACTAGTGTCAAACCAACTTTGCATCCCAAGTTATCCATCAAATACCTGCTACCCCCTATAAGCACATGTATGGAATAAGTCCATCCCCCAAAACTATGGGAGATTACAAGAATTCACCTAGTTTCACCTCCATTTAGATTCGAACTTTGCTAGGTTGTACTCCACCTCTTCGACCACTAAGCAACATCCCAAGGCCGTTTCTTCACTTCCTTTTATTTTTTGAATAAAAAGTTCTTTTTGGGTCACATTTAGGGTGTGTCATATTTTTGTGTACTGTGGTGATCAATTACTAGACTAAATGAATGAATGAAAGACCAGTTCATTTTTAAAGTTGCTCCCACGTCCCATCAGCCCTCAAATTAAGTTACGAAAATATTTCTCCTTATAAAACTTGAATCATGTCAAGCATGAAACCACTTTACTTCTTCGATGTTACATTCAGGAGAATTTCATTATAATGGCATTAATTGCTATCAATAATCTAGTGTGGTTTTACAACATACCTAATGTAAATGCCACAAGTGGAGTCTCGGAGGGTAGTGTACACACAAACCTTACCCTACCTTAATCTAGTACGATTCTAGTAAACCTAAAATTGAAAAGCCCATCTTTAATTTACAATCATAGAATCCATTATGCTTGGAAGAAAACAGAAAAGCCACACGAAAACTAGACCTTGTTACCTGAAGAGAATATAAAAGCACAACAAATCTTGCAAGCATAACAGGTCTTATAGACTTAGGGGTCGTTTGGTGTGAGAGGTAAATAAATAGTGATGGGATAAAATTTTTGTGTCTTGTTTGGTTGCCATGTTTGGGATAACTTACCCCCCCATTTATACCTCAGTGATGGGATAAGTTATCCAATATATATGGTGGGATAAGTTATCCAGGATAGCTAATCCCAACATAATTAATCCCAGGATAAATTGTTCCCAACCAAACGACCCCTTAAAACTTAAGCTCGGACAAGAGTAACATATGGAGCCTTCCCCTCTTCATAAAGACTCAATTCCTATCCCACTAAATGTTATAGAAAGAGTTGACACAATAATTTCTTGTTTCTTAATTGTGCCGGAATTTCAATATTCATTTCATTCACAGACATGATATCATCATTTTAAACTTGGATTTTGTGTTCTTTATATACAAAATTTCACGCATAGAAGGTTGGGTTCTGTGTTCCTTCATAATAAATATGCAAAACTGACAAGATGTTTCCTAACTTTATAGGTAAGCAGTCTATACATTATGTCAAATACAATTTCTACAGTCATAGAAGTTCAGGTATGGCTAAGCTAAGTGTTCAGATATTATAATGTACAACATAATTCATCCTACAAACTTCACCCAAATATACAAATCAAATTTAGACCACCACCACACAAAGGTCCCTTAGTGGCATGTAATAAAACCAGGTATAATCGTGCTACAGAAAAAGGTTTTCAACGTTTACTGTAGGTAATCATGATAATTCTTTATGTAGGAAAGAGATGACTTCTAATTAGGAGACTAACAGCACAACACATTTGCCGGAGATTAACATCACAGAGCATTTACTGCAGTCATATCAAGGTATTTTAATCAAAATTCTTTCACAACTAAAATACCTTAACTCGACTTAGAGTTTCCCAATTAACTTCCAACATGAGGATTGAAGGGAAAAATTAACCAAAGAAGAAACCAGAGTAATCTGCAAAAAGAAAAGGATCAGAGGAGGACCCATCAAGGGATTTGTTTAACAGAATGAGTACATAGTAATCAACATCTAAGTTATGTTCACCTCTTTCTTTTTCTTCTCCTTCCTTTTCAAGCTAATCTCTTTTTATTTTTCATTTGGGTTGGGGTGGTTATACTTAGATGATGCCATATATGTCACATAATATGGTGATTATTTGCTAGATATAAGAACTAGAATAGCTCCTATTTAAAAGTTGAACCTATCAGTGCACAAATTCAGATTTAAATAATGCTGCTCCAGTGCTCCTTTTTTACGGAATAATCACACTGAATCAGTTACCTCCTTATGTTGAGTCGTGTAGTTCTACCAAGGAAGAATTTGATTACCTTGCAGGATATTACAGCTAACAACCTAGTATGAACACCTTTTCCGGTGACTTCTCCACAGGAATTACCTTCTGTTATAGTTTGTTATCGTTATTTTCTTTATTTCCTTTCTTTATTTTCTCACGGGGAAAATAGGATTTTCTTCATATGAGTTTAGATCAAGTGCAAAAACCTCGTTCGAATGGACTAAACTAGAAGGTGGTGCTTAACTGCTTTTGGTGTAGAGGGGACGCCGGTACTACTGCCTAAAGAATTGATAGAATCTTGATATCTGGAGAGCGGTATAACATCTTTTTCAATATCAGAGTGACAACTGTTCATATTGTTGATATATTGCAATGTGGAGATTCGGAGCAACAAAAATCATATTTCAAGTTTGGCAATTGGTGGCTGAATACAGATGGCTTTTTTTTTTATAGGATAGTAACACTAATCTATATATTCACAACAGGTAGACTACATCCAAAATATGTAGTCCCCTTCAAAAGGTATTACAGTCTAGTCATATTGCCGTCTATCACCTCTACTTCTTAAAAATAATCTAAAACATCCCAGATATCTTCTGCTTCGACTAAAATGTTCTCTTTACACCAAAAATAAAATAACGCTAGGCAATTCATCTTGAGCTCGGAAGTCCATTCTGCTTGTCTTCAAAACACCTCTGATTTCTCTCTTTCCATACAGTCCACCATATGCATGCTGGGACAAGCTTCCATCTCTCCTCCTTTGTTGCTGCATTACCATCACCATTCCAACTGTTAAGGACTCCTCTGATGCTCCCTGGCTTTACCCAATTTATTTTTCTCAAGCTGATGAACATCCTCCAAAGCTGTTCCGTCCATTTGCAGTGCAAGAAGAGATGGCTAATTGTCTCCACTTGTTCCCCACATAAGAAGCATCTTGAACATAATTGAAATTCCTTTTGTTCAAGTTGTCATGTGTCAGTACTGATTTCTTAGCCAGCAGCCATATGAAGCAATTAACTTTGTATGGGATCTTGGTCTTCCATATCATCTTCCATCGCCAGTTTTCCTCCCTATGATTTGATCTATTCAATTCTCTATAGGCTGAGTTTGCAGAGAAAATACCGTTCCTTTCTTTCTTCCATACTATGGTATCCCTTTCTTCAGATAGATTGTTGAAGCTGGCCATAATGGTGTAAAAAGTTGCTACTCTTCCCACTTCCCAATCGTTCAGGTTTCTCCTTAAGTTTAGGTTCCATCCTTGTCCGGTCCACATCTCTGCAACAGTGGCCTGTTGAAGAATACAAAGGTTGTGGAGATCTGGAAATTGATGTCGTAGTGGTGCACCACCTATCCAGTTATCATTCCAAAAAGAAATCTTTTGTCCATTACCTACTTTGTAGTTAATTCTTCTCTTCAGCAAAGGCCATAAATTTCTGATAGCTCTCCAAACTGTGCAACTGTATGGTATGGAGACCATGTTTGTTGTCCAATTATCTTCCATCCTATATTTGGCAATAATGACTTCCTTCCACAACATGTTATCATTTGTTCCAAATTTCCACAGCCATTTCATCATTAGACATTGATTTTGTGCTTTCATGTTTCTCATTCCAATCCCTCCTGCTTTCTTTCCCACTGTCAGTTCCTCCCATTTAACTAGGTGGAATTTCTTTTTTTCTTCGGTGCCTTGCCAAAAGAAATCTCTTCTGATTTTGTCAATTCTTGTTATCACATTTGCTGGTGTTGGGAAGATAGACATCATGTATGCTTGCGGTGCATCTAATACACTGTTCACCAAGGTGAGTCTTCCTCCTCTAGACAGGTATTGACTCTTCCAATTTGACAGTTCTCACATTTCTCCAGTACACCGTTCCATATTGCTATGGAGTTGCTATTTGCCCCTAAAGGCATACCCAAATATGTAGTTGGGAGTTTCCCCACCGTCCCTCCTAGCTTTGTGGCCAAGCTTTCCAGTTCCCCAACTTCATTTATGGAATATATGAAGCTTTTCTTCCAATTAATATGCAAACCTGACACGGCTTCAAAAATAATGAAGATAGCCCTTAAAATCAAAATATGTTCTTCCACTGCATCGCAAAAAACTAGGGTATCGTCTGCATATTGCAAATGAGTGATCTCCAAACTATTTACATCACCGGTTTGGAAATCTCTAATCCATCCCTTCACATAGTTAAGAGTTATTTTTCAGGAAAATCTTACTACACCCCCTGTTTCAATTTATTTGACCTACTTACCTTTGTACTTGATTTAAAAAAGAATAACCCTTTTCCCTTTTTAGTAACACTTTAATTCCAACTTGAGCATTTTGATACATTTGACATATCTTAATTTAAGACCACAAGATTCAAAAGTTCTCATTATTATCTTGAACTCCCTGCCAAGTCAAGATAGGCCTAGCAATTTGAAACGGAGGGAGTATAATTTAGTTTGTAAAATGAAAACCTTGAAAGGTGAACTAGGAAGTGGAATGAAATTCAACTAGCACCCTGAAAGTACAGAAGTCAAACTTTCTCAAACAATCGGCAATGTTGGACAAGGTACTGAAAGACAAAATCTTATGGAGGAGGAAATGGTGGAGAAGGCATCATTGATCATGAAGCATGAAGAAATGCTAAAGAATGAAGAAGTTGCATTGAGGCAAAGATCCAGGGCCATTTATTAAAGAAAGGAGAGAGGAACACAAAGTTCTTCCATCAACTGCTAATGCCCAAAAAAGATGTAACAACATTGACCAATTAATGATCCAGGATATCATAACCACAAAAAATCAAGTATGGATTTTGTTTTAAAAAAAACTCTACACTAAAGATTGGATGCCTGCAAGAAAGAGAATTTTCCAACAACTGAGGAAGAAAAGGAGTTGTTTTAGAGCAGAACTGATGAACAAGAAGTCCTGGGATGTTTAAAAATGTGCATTATGGATTAGGCACCAGGCCCTATTTACTTCACAATGGGACTCTTCATCAAATGCTGGGAGGTGCTCAAACATGACATCATGGGGTATTTCACAAATTCCATTCTAATGCTTTCTTTGAAAGGAGTTCCAATGCAACCTACATTGCTTTGTTTCACAGGAAGGAAGGTGCGAAGAAGTTGAAGGACTTCAGAGCTATAAGTCTCATAGGCAACATTTACAAGATTATCGCAGAAGTTCTGACTGATAAGACTGAAAAGGGTGATGGAAAAATTGGTGGATTCAAACTACATGACAATCATAAAAGGAAGGCAAATAATGGATGCCCATACTAATAGCCAGAAGCAATGCACTCAAGACAGAAGTGGAAGAAGTCTGGTATTCTTTGAGAGCTACATAATGAGAAAGCATATGACCATGTGAACTTGAATTTCTTACTAAGAATTCTCCAACAACTGGGCTTTGGAGTAAAATGGATAAAATTTTGTGTTTCTACTGTCAGATTCTCAATCATTATTAATGCCTCCCCGGAAGGAGTTTTTCCAGCTCAGAGAGGTTTGAGGCAGGATGACCCCTCGTCCCTTTTTTGTTAATAGTTGACATGGAAGGGTTAAACAGCATGATCATAACAACCAATCTTAATGGGTGATTTAAGGGCTCTGAGGTAGCCGCGAATGGTATTTACAGTCAAGAGATTACACATCCCCAATATGCTGATGACCTTTTAACATTCTGTGATGCAGTGGTAGAACAATTGAAAATTTTGAGAACTATCTTAATTCTTTTGGAAGGGATTTCATGTTCCAATATACACAACTATAGGGATTCTAAATATTTCATATATACACAAGGAATGGGTTCTTATGATATGAATGATGTCCTAATTCTTAACAGCAACAAATACTCCACGTAAGAAAAATTAAGAATGAACGAGCACATGTGTCTTCTCATAAATGACCATCTAAATCTTAGAAATGTTGTGGGAGCTAATAATTCCCAATTTAAAATCCTTGACATGCTATCAGTTTATCACTTTGAGTTAGACAAGTAAAACTTGAGTGAATCATGAGCAATCCGAGGAGAGAATTGCAATCTATTAGGACTTCAGAGGATTTTCTATTCAACAATAGAGCAAGTGAACAAGTAGATTTGCATCTACCCAAGATTGACTATTCAAGCTCAACTAAGGTTCTACAAATCAAATTCACCTAATTACATGATTGTACATTATACACCATCACTTACACTAGGGCCAAACATATTTAGCATACACTTGGCAGGACTAACTAAACCATCAAGTGCTTTTCTATGACAGTAGTGCCCGAGCCAGCTTGGTAAACCTCGTCTATTCACAGGCTATTGCTACCTTTCACGAGCACAGGTTCCAGTTAGATCGAAAAAATCACTTAATGTTTTTTGCCTCTGTTGGGATTTGAACCAGAGATCTCATATAGTCAAACCTATCTATAAGACTAGGCCAAAAAAAAGTAATAATTCTTATTCTACCAATCTAATTCAGTCAAACCTCTCTATAAGAGTATCCTTTGTCCCGATATGATCTGATTGTTATAGCAAAATGTTGTTATAGTAAACATATGACACAACATAACATGAGAAATCAGTTCCACAGTAAACATGGTTCTTATAGTGAAATATTGTTATAGAGGATGGTTGTGACAGAAAGGTCTGGACGTACGTGGCTGTCATAGTCACGCTGAAATTCAGCTAGGACAGTTCAAACCCTTCATGAAGTAGGATTACGAGTTTTAACACAGGAATTCAGAATGATTTGAGCTGTTCAAGCTACTAGTTTCTCGTGAAAGCTAAATATTCATGAAAAGAAAAAAAACAATACAATAAAAGCTTGAAACTACAGAAAACCTCTCGCAATTTCCTTATCGTTGTTAGTTTTGAATTAACATTAGAAGCTAACTAATACTTACTCATTGAGTTACGCCATTCAGCGAAACAAAACATCAACATTCAAAATAAGCAACTTACATATCAATTTTCCTAACAAAATACAATCTGCACTTCCACATGCTCAACAAAAAGTAAAAACATCGACTACTAATTAAGCTTTCATTCATAAAATTGCCCCAAAATCACAAGACTTCAATTTTCAATTAGCATAAACGCATAAAAAAAAAGCAAAACCCAAGTGGGCAGCAAGCAGTGAAGAGCTGAAGTAACAATCTTGGAAACCAAAGTTCGAATCCCAGCAAACTACAAGAGTCACTAAAGCATTCACGTCTACCTAGCGCTTGGTGACACATTTTTCGATACACATAACCAGTAGATTAGTGGAAGTGCACCTAAACTGCTTAATCTGACCCAGACCACCGTGATATTCGAACTAATTACTCATAAAAAGAGGAAATAGACAAGGGAGTGAACCTGGATGCTGAAATCTCCGTCAAGGGAAACATTATGAGACTCCTCGGGAACAAAGTCGCCGCTGCCCTGAACCATCATCTGCCGCTCCGTACGATCGAGATCGGAAGCTACCGCAGCTAAATCGAACTCTGAGAAGAAAGGCCCTTGTAAAACGGTGTTTACACAATGTACAGCGCAAAGCTTAGATTCTTGTACCTCGTGGTACAACATCCCTCCATTGCTAACTCCTTCCATTCTTCCTTCCTACTGCTTTTTTTTAGCCTTATCAGGAAACAAAAGTAACCTTTGGTTAGGGTTTCAATCAGCAAAACTGCTATTTTCGTTTTTTATAAAATATCTGTGAAAATAATTTAAGAAATTGGAAATGTAAAGTTCAAGTTTATTTGGAAGGTAGAACTGGTGACTAGTACAAAAACAGTTTTTGGTCACTCACTTTCTTAATTGACACGTCTATGCATATTCTTCGCCACAACTCCGGTGTTGCGAGCCTGCGACTAGAATCAATAAGTTGCGTTGAATTAATATCGAGATTATAAATTATAAAAGCAATTAAGTTAATGCTTATTTGTTATTAATTTATTAACTCGGATAGCTATATTTGTTTCATTGCAAACAATTGAATGCAATACTACAATGGTTCAATCCTTAATTAAAAGTTTTAAATTCAAGTTTAATAAAAATTTATTAAGAGAGTCATATTTGAATGAACACTACAATGCGTGATTCGAATTTAATAGGCACTTTAATGTAGTTACGCATATCTATAAAAGTTAACAAAATAATTCACAAAAATGTTTATCATGACAATGTACTTATTTATTGTTAATATTGTTCCAATTAAATAATCAAAAACACACTTAAAGTATTTTAATTTTTCTAGTTTCATGTGTTTTTTTAATCAGCACAAAGGTTCTATTTATTGGATGTGTGAGTTTTCTACTTGAATTGTTACTAACTATATATCAAAATACACCTCAATTATCAATTGTTTTATATTTCTACCTAAAGTACCATCATTTAGGTAGCTACACAAAAGGAGAACAATTAATAGTTGAAACAGAAAACTTGCATGACTGATAGCTTCTATATAAAATTCGAAAGGTTGTATTTTGACCTTTTATATTTATTATTATATTGTTATTTCTTTCATACTCGTACTATTATATCTAGATGAACCATTACAATGGAGTTGTAATTTGAGTTACAATTTAGTACAACGATAATAACATATTCAATGTAATCTAATGGCTAAACTATAATGATGATAAAATATATGTAAATCTTATTGATATCCTTGTGGACAGAGAGTTATTTTCAAAAGATCCATGACTCAAAAGAGAAGAGAGAAGGAAAAAAGAGAAATGACGAAAAAATAGATGAAAAAATCTAACCATGCATGCAATAGAAAAACTAATATTACAATGAATAGCAAGATACAAAGCACATAAGCAACATATACTAAAACATACAAAAGAATAAGAAGCTACATAAATACTAAATAATACTACTTGTAAGAAAATATGTAGAGGCGACTTGACTATCCCTCCTAGAGTGCGATATTATTTGGTTATTTACTGCCCTTCTATCTCGATCGTAGACATCCATACCTTTTTATTTAAAGTCACGTTCTCTGTAAGATGAAGTGGCGTCATAGCTTTCCAATCACCTTTCCAATTCTTCTTCAGCTCTACCTTTTTTTAGCTCTTGTGATAGCTAACCTCTCACACCTTTTTAATGACGCATCTGCACATCTCTTCTTCACATGATTCCCAAATCAACTTAGTCTCGCTTTTCTTCTTTTGTCCGCTATGGAAGTCAATGTTTCATATTGCTTAATTTCTAATTATATCCCTTTAGTATACTACATGCTCATCTGAGCATCCTTATTCATGTTGTATTCCTTTTATGGATGTGGACAGGGGCGTAGCTACCCTTTGGCTAGGGTGTCATCGGACACCCTATGTTAGAAAATTACATCGTATTTATAGCAAAATATTAATTTAAATGGTTAAATAACGCATTGTGAACACCCTTGAAAAACAATAAAAAATTTTAGCTAGCTTAGTGGTTTCAGTCGTTCAACTCTTACTAAGTTTTTTGCAACTTGCTAAGAAAATCCCATTTATTTATTCCATTAAGCTATTAAAAGTGAAGATACTCTATATAAATTCTCTTTTAGTATAACTCCTTTGATTCTATTATTTATTTTTCATTTCTCGTTGTTAGTCATCAGAGGTTTGTGAAATGTTGAAGCATAAAATTGATTTCACTCTAAACTGAAATATCTCTCTTTTTCTTTGTTTGTTCACTTCCTATCAGATAAACGTGAACACAAAAACTAAATATTATGTAGTTTGATTTTAAAAATTTTTGGTACATTTTAATTAAAAAATTTAATCATTAATATTATGTAGTTTAATTTATAAAATTTAAGTACACCCATTCTTTAAATTATTTTTACGAGCTACGAGATTTTTGGACACCCTTCATAAAATTTCTGGCTACGCCACTGGACGTGGTCATATTTGATTGGCTAAAAATCATTCTTTAGAACTTACCTTAACCTTGAAGACATATTTTTATATCACATTTCCTGAAAATGAGCCTCCATTTTACTATTTTCACTCAAATATTGGTGTATGATATTCTCATCAATCTCACCATCTCCTTAAATTATAAAAATACAACAAGTTTGAGTCTCAGCAGTTCTTATTGTCATAACCCAATTTAATGAAGTTGCAAGGACACCTACATCTCGTTATAATTTGATAGATGAATAAATTTATATCGAATCAGTTATCCTTATTAGAAAGTAAAAAAAAATAGCGATGAAGAATTTAAATGATAACATAGCCAAATATCAAAAGAGCAAAAATGCATTAAAAAATTGAAGACATGAAAGAAGAGCTTTGTTGAATACAAATAACATGCAAAAAGTATTGAATACAAATAATATGTCAGAAGTGTTTGAATACATTACCAGAAAGAAAATAAACACAGACAAACAAATAAAAAAAAAAAAAAGGTTAGTTAAGCATTTCATCCTAAATTTCTTTTAACTTTCTAAATACGATCACAATCTCCATTAATATTGAGACAAACACACAAAAAGAGCAGCAAGTATAATATAAACGCTAAAATCAGCATAAACTCAATGGGTATTATGATATGATCCTAACAAGATGGTAACAAGGAATGATGTTAGAAATACTTGAAGAGTTCATACAATTGTAAGATTAATTAACATATACAAATGATTTGCGTACATATAAGATTGCATTTCATATTAAATGCTTTGTCTACATACAAGATTGCATTTAATATTAATTCTTTGTCACTCATATTTATACCCAATATTTTTTTAATAACTAACAAACTTTTGATTTTGCGTACATTTTTTCGATCTTAAAAGAAAGAGCTAATCAAAATTGATTTTTCTAAAAGGTTACTACAAATTTTTATCCAGACTTTTCTTATATTTCTTATAAATTTTATTCATTTAATTCAATTATTTCTTACAAAAGTAAATAATTGAATCAAACAGAACCAATCAAAGCACTACACATACACCACAAGTATTTGCTATGATTTAATTATAATAATTAAAAAATTAATAAGTAATTAATTTTTAATTTCCGAGACTTGAAGTTCCGTTGAAGTTTCTTGTTGAGCAAGTTGAGAGCTGAACCATTTTACCTTTCTCCGGCGAAATCCAGTTGTAACTTCTCTACATTTCTTCCTTTGCCGGAACCCTAAATTTTAGTGACTGGTTTTAAGGTATTCTCCTTTTCGTTATGCTTGACTTGTTTATTCAATGTTGTTAGGTTACATAATCTACTCTTTACTCGTCTAAGTGCTTCAATGCTGGATCTAATTACTTGAAACTTCAACGATTAAGCTAATAGTTTCTCTGAGATTGATAATTTTTTGATTAGGGATCATCAGAGAGAAATACTGGTTGAGCTTTCGATTAGTTCTATTCAAGTGGTAGTTTTGATTTTTGCTATTTATCGTCTTCCCTGGAACTCGTGCATAGCCTGAGCTTTAGTGCACTGGCTGCCATTTGCCATTATTGTCGTTATAGATACTACCTAACTATACCTCTCTCTCAAAAAAAAAAAACTATGATATGTGAGGATTTTCTTTTCCTTTTCTTTTTGGTGATAACCTGTGTGTCCATGTCAGCTTACTGAGACGTCCCGCCACAATGCCAGCTGATTTTGCGTCCGGATGCGGGCCAGAAGGGTCTAGAGGGTTGCCAGAACCTTCTAGATGTCTGAAGAAGGCTAGAGAATTCCGTAGAATTCTCTAGTATGCGGGACAAGCTGTTCTAGAGTTGGCAGAGGACTCTAGAACGTTTATGACCGTTGGAAGGGGCGGACCGTTCTAGAGTTGTGCGGAGAACTCTAGAAGGTCTTTGTGACCGTTGGAGAGGGTCCCGAGGTTGTCTAGAATTCTCTAGAATCGGGACCAAAGTGTAAATAATGTAAGGACTTGTAGAGTTATTTTTATTTACAATGAGGCCCTTAGGAAGTAGTATAAATAGAAGGGTCTCTCATTTGTAAATCCATCCAACAATCCAACAAAGAAGCCATTGAGGCCTTCTCCCAAATCTCTCTCTTTCTAAGTCTTCCTTTGCATTTCTCTTAGCGATCTTAGTGTGAAAAGCTTACTTGAGCTTACAAGATCGTGAAAGATTCGTAAGTTGTCAAGTGCCGCACGGAGCCTTAGTGAGACTCTAGGTCCGTGACAACGTGGTATCAGAGCAGGTTTGATACTAAGAGAATGGCTTCCGATGGAGACATGAATGCCGCTAACATCACCAACGTCCGTCAGGATGGTAGTAAGAAGAATCGAAAGGGGAAGAGACAACAGAAGGGAAATGAAGAGATGCTGCCAGAACCAAGCGAGGCGCTAACATCTCATCCACCTTCGACTGCCGGAGCCAGTGACGATGAATTGGGCGAGGAGTCCATAGACATCACTGCCGGTGAAGAATGGGTCGCAAGGGTGGAAACGGCGAGGCAGGCCGTAGAGATCTTAGGCGGCGCATGAACGTGACAGACGGCAAGTTCAAGACCCTTGAAGACTTCACCCTCGAGGAGACCGAATCCATCCGTAAGGAGTTGGAGGGGCCGTCAGCAGGCTGAGTTTGAGATGAAGGAGGTTATCACTTCCTTGGAGTGTCGGCTCATGGAGGCGTTGAGCGCGATTGAGACCATGAAGGCCGAGATAGAAGCACTCAAGGAAGGTGCGAAGGTTAGAGGATCACCGTCGTTCGACCGGGAAAGGGAGGCCAGCGTCGAGGCTCCCAAGCCACCTATGTTCAAAGGCGTCTGTAACGCGCATGAAGTGGAGAACTTTCTGTGGCATCTGGAGAATTATTTCAATACTAACAGATTGAGGAACGACGAGAGTAAAATCAACACCGCTGTGTTGTATTTTACTGAGATGGCCATGCTATGGTGGAGGCGTAAAGAATTCGACATCAGGAAGGGGACGTGCACCATCAACACGTGGGAGCAATTCCGCGAAGAGTTCAAGAGGGCATTCTTCGCCAACAACGTCATCTATGAGGCGAAGCGCAAGTTCAGGGAGTTGAAGCATACGAGTAACATACGTGCGTATGTGCGGGAGTTTACCACCCTTACGCTTCAGATTCTCAACCTCACGGATGAAGACATGTTGTTCCACTTCATGGATGGGCTGCAGAACTGGGCTAGGACGGAGTTGGAACGCAGACAGGTCGAGACTATTGATGACGCCATCACGCAGGCCGAAGCTTTGACAGACTTCAGGCAGGAGAAGCCTTACAGTGCCGGAGGGGACGAAGTAAGAGGTAGTCATGATAATGGTGGGGGAGATCGTGGCGAATGCGAGGAGCAATGGCCACAACCCAAGAGGCAATGCGAGGAGCAACGGCCTCAGAGGCATGACACCTATAGGTCCGACGGCAAGAAGTCTGGAGGCCATGGCGACACGGAGAGAAAGCCGGGGGTTGCCAAAAGACCTGGTTGCTACATATGCGGTGGGCCGCACGGCTATGCGAAGTGCCCCAAACTGAAGAGCCTTGGTGCTGTCCTACGAGAGCGGAAAGTTAAGGAAGCACATGAGCAAGGTCAAGTCGAGGAGACTAAGCAGTTAGGCTTGATAGGCCTATGCGGAGCTATCACCAAGCAACCACAGAAGCCGCCGAGGCACGCGGAGCCGAAGGCATGCAAGGCGCAGTACGTCGACATCACGATCAATGGAGGACATGCTCGTGCGATGGTCGACACAGGTGTAGAGGTCAATATAATGACCAAGACGGCAGCAACGAGGTTGGGGTTGCGTTACAGTCCATGCAACGCCCAACTCAGGACGGTCAATGCACCACCGACTCCCGTGTGTGGAGAAGCACAAGGAGGAAGCATCACGTTAGGCAAGTGGCAGGGTAAGACCGACTTCATTGTCGCTCCTGTAGATCTCTTTGACATAATTCTTGGGCAAGAGTTCTTCCGGCAGTGCCATGCTGTGATCGATCCTTTCCTCCAGCGACTCGTAGTCTTGGAGCAAGGAGGAACATGTATGGTTCCCATGGTTAAGGCACCGAAGACGGAGGGACAGGTCCGACTGACGGCCATGCAGCTCGAGAGGGTCGACAAGAGGAGGGGGGTGACATCCGCAGCTATCATTGCAAGTTCGAGAGAAGACAATGGTGCTGAGAAGTCCTTGTCACCGTGCACGAAGAAGGTTCCACGAGGGAATGATGCCGTGATGCCAG
Organism: Solanum sitiens; assembly: GCA_016801875.1. Lineage (NCBI taxonomy): Eukaryota > Viridiplantae > Streptophyta > Magnoliopsida > Solanales > Solanaceae > Solanum > Solanum sitiens. The sequence goes on from JABWTJ010000279.1 coordinate 1,164,584, forward strand.
AGAAGCCGCCGAGGCGCTTGCCTCCTTGGAAGGAGGAAGTTCGTGAGACCGGGCCAAAAGTGATCGGGCAACAGCTGAGGCAGCTGCTCAAGGGTATTGATCGAGTACGTGGATTGTTAATCGCACAACAAGACTCGGTTGCCGAAGGAGCAAGGATGCGTCGCGGTCGTCGCATCAATAGGTGGGGGAGAGTGAGACGTCCCGCCACAATGCCAGCTGATTTTGCGTCCGGATGCGGGCCAGAAGGGTCTAGAGGGTTGCCAGAACCTTCTAGATGTCTGAAGAAGGCTAGAGAATTCCGTAGAATTCTCTAGTATGCGGGACAAGTTGTTCTAGAGTTGGCAGAGGACTCTAGAACGTTTATGACCGTTGGAAGGGGCGGACCGTTCTAGAGTTATGCGGAGAACTCTAGAAGGTCTTTGTGACCGTTGGAGAGGGTCCCGAGGTTGTCTAGAATTCTCTAGAACCGGGACCAAAGTGTAAATAATGTAAGGACTTGTAGAGTTATTTTTATTTACACTGAGGCCCTTAGGAAGTAGTATAAATAGAAGGGCCTCTCATTTGTAAATCCATCCAACAATCCAACAAAGAAGCCATTGAGGCCTTCTCCCCAAATCTCTCTCTTTCTAAGTCTTCCTTTGCATTTCTCTTAGCGATCTTAGTGTGAAAGGCTTACTTGAGCTTACAAGATCGTGAAAGATTCGTGCGTAAGTTGTCAAGTGCCGCACGGAGCCTTAGTGAGACTCTAGGTCCGTGACATTACGCCTCCCTTAACTAATTCGATGGCGACCTACCATTTCCTACCAACAACACAGGTACTGAGTAACTCTGTTCAATAAGGCGTGGACAGTGTGGAAGACATTACCTAATATTTTTGCCTCTGCTGTGATCACACCTGAGGCCTTGTGTTCTCGACTGACTACTAGGCCATGTCCTTGGGTGACATTTGTAGGGAATTATTGGTATGCTCGTCCTTTTGTAGTTCAATGAAGTATTTTGTTGTCCAATTCGAAGGACAGAATGCTTGAGAATAAAAAGAAATCAAGAGACACAATTGGTGGTGTGTGACTTGTATCCGTAGTGTTTAGTGTTTATGATTCATAGTAGGTGATGCACATGATAAGCTAGAGAAAGGGAATGGTAAATTCAAGCAACTATGCATCATAAAAGAAGATAGCATGCCAAAAGCTCAAATCAAACAATGAACACCACCGAGTGTCAATTCCAAGCTAGTTTGGGTTGGCTCGGGCTCGGGAGTATGAACCCTCATTATTGTTCTTCTCCATTTAGATCTATCTCATTCCAATGTTCTATAAATTAGGGTTTCTAACCTTAGAAGTTCTCTACGTGTTCTATTGACATACAAATTCCCAACAGATTAAATAGATATTTAGCAAATATTGGACTAATGTAAGTGTACCAACAAGACTAAGCCAGTTTCTTTTGAGTATCAAAAGCCAATAAGGAAATGATTATGAAGGTGAAAGTGCGGGACAGAGCACCTTACTATTGTGAGTCTACATCAAAACACTGAACTTGTAGTATTCATAATGGATGTCGGTGGCATTGTAGTCTTGTGAATGCAAACTCTGGTCTTGTGGGGTTCTTATGAACATGACTTTTAAGGACTGAAGTTGAAGAAAGAGTAATGAGATGGAAAATGCTAACAAATGGACAATGTGATCAACTAGAAAAAAATGATAGAAGGTGGGAAAACTTTTGTCTTGAGCATAAAAGAAGAAAAAAGGAGGAGCTGTGGGTTATGTTCCTTTTTGGAGTGCAGGGCACTACATCTTTGACTGACATGCTGTATTCTGTAATCAATGTTTCTTTGAGAAATCATGGCATGAGATCTGTGCAAAAGTAGCAAAACTGCATCTTGAAAGGCTGCTCCAAGGAATGACTACTTTTAGATTGTTTTAAAAAGCTTCAACAAGCCAAATATTATCTTTTTTTCATGGGATTTTATGGACAGCCTTCACTATGTTTTAATGTGACAAGTTTGGATGCTATCTTCTAAGCAAAAGTTAGACTACCCACACTTTGCAGAACTGTTTGGCAACTGGATGCCTCAATTAAGTTGATAGAGTAATGCACAATATCCATAAATGATAATGGCATTACCTGGCTGCCGTAAATAAGCATAACTAATGTAGAAGGTCTAAACAAAAGGATTTGTCATTTAAGTTTTTTCTTTTTTGAGAGGAAATGCATGTGCACAAAGGAGTCTCCGTTTAGTGAGTGGTTTATCTGTGGCATCACTTAATGTACAGTCAAATTTTCTTCGGTTCGTGCATCAAATTTATCCTGTTTCAAATGTGTGTCATTGTGGCATCTGCCACTTGAAGACTGTGCTTACAATTTTTTGCAGGAAGAAGTTCTTGTTGGATAGTTTGGTTGCACACATTTTATTTCTGGAGTTTCTTGAATTCATACTACATGTGCAATATAATTTACATAAGGAAATCTTGACTGGTATCCTGAGAACTTATTTTTGTATTTGTTGCAGATTTCACAATGTCAAGAAGATATGACAGCCGCACAACTATCTTCTCCCCAGAAGGTCGTTTATATCAGGTTGAATATGCAATGGAAGCTATTGGAAATGCAGGGAGTGCAATAGGTATCTTAGCTAAAGATGGTGTGGTGTTGGTAGGTGAAAAGAAGGTCACTTCAAAGCTTCTGCAGACCTCAACATCCACCGAGAAGATGTACAAGATTGACGACCATATTGCCTGTGCTGTGGCTGGAATAATGTCAGATGCCAACATCCTCATTAACACTGCTAGGGTTCAAGCTCAACGCTTCACTTTTGCTTATCAATAACCAATGCCTGTTAAACAACTAGTTCAGTCTCTGTGTGACACCAAGCAAGGCTACACACAGTTTGGTGGGCTTCGTCCATTTGGTGTTTCCTTTCTTTTTGCAGGCTGGGACAAGAACTATGGCTTTCAACTGTACATGAGTGATCCAAGTGGCAATTATAGTGGTTGGAAAGCTGCAGCAATTGGGGCCAACAATCAACCAGCACAGGCAATGTTGAAGCAGGACTACAAAGATGACATGACAAGAGAGGAAGCTGTTCAACTTGTTCTGAAAGTGCTTAGTAAGACTATGGATAGCACTAGTCTTACCTCAAACAAGCTTGAACTGGCAGAGGTATTCCATACCAATGGTAAAGTCAAATACAAAGTGCACTCACCAGAATCTGTGAGCAAGTTGCTCATACAGTATGGATTAACCCAACTTGATCCAGAGGCCGCCTAAAACACTTTTCTGACTTTGAGCATGTTTCAGCTATCTGATTACGGGATAGACTGTTCACTGACTTGTCCATAAATTCATGCCTAGATATTTTATGTCTTTATTCACTTCCTTAGATGGCAAAGTCCGCAGCCTTGTGCTAATGGGAAATTGGAAATACAATTGGGTTCTTTTTTATACTCAAGTAATATGTGTGGTGCAGTCTCTCTCCTATATGCTTGTTATGTTTGATAATGATATTCTGACTCAGTGCTGGGTATAGTCGAAAACATGAAGCAGTAGAGCCCATCACCTTCAGTTTTCGAAAAGAGACCTCAAATTTGGAGATGCATTTTTAATGAAAAAATGCACTGATCTGGGGCTTTTATTTAGTGCCACACCTTACCACAGATTGATACCACTTTGTATCAATTTAGGGGTTATTAGGACCCGTCAAACTTAAAGTATATAGTAGTAATTAGAAAGATGACAAAGAAAGTTTGACTGGGTTCTTATAAAAATAAGCGAACCGAAAAAATAGCGCGGTATTCCATTAAAAAATTCTGATTTTAAGACCAATTTGGCTGTATTCTCATTTCTCCAGCTATTACTATATGTCCAAGTCCAACCGCCCCTCTCCTTGATGTTATTTTTCTTGAGAATTGTATCAAACAAAACAAACAACAATATCTGCAAGTAGCTTAAATTTGCTACTAACAGAAAACCATGGCTGAAAATCAAGAAACAGTTTTCAAGTCAGTACAAGAACTAGCAAATGACAATCAAGTTCCAGAAAAGTATATTCATACACAAGGGTCAATCAATAGCTCTTCTCCCCTGCTGGATGTGCCAGTAGTTGACCTTAGCCATCTCACATCCCCTGCCAGACAACAGGAGCTCAACAAACTTCAATCAGGCCTCAAGTTTTGTGGCTGCATACAGGTTTGATTTTTATAATCTTGAAAATCGTCTTTTTTTTTTTACTTGGCTTGTGATTGACAGAAAGATTTGGGGGTGGTATGGTCAAGGGGTGAGGTTTGGGGGAATTGAGTGGGTGGGAAGGAAGGAGATAATAAACTTGAAGTGCCACTTATGCAACTTGTTTTCCCTAATTCCATTAAAAAAAGTCATATTCCTCATTTTTAACGGAATTGATTTCCTAGAGAAATTTGACCAACCAAAGATAGGAAAATTGAAAACACACACCCTACATGTAAGAACGAGGGGCCCATGTAGATTTTCGGCCCCATAACTTCCAATACAGACTATAGTTATGTACTCATAATGAAATCAATAATATAACCACCAAAGGATGTGGTACAATGGTGGAGCTGCTCCTCCCTTGACTAGAGGTCTTGGGTTAGAGCTCTGGATATGGAAAAATACTTGGTAGGAGACACTCCCCCTGAATAGAGTCCTAGGCAGCGCGAATCTGGATTAGCCGGACTACAATTAGTCGGGCTGCAATATGGGAACCGGATAGAAAATAAAAAAATATATTAAAATACATGATATTAGATATGAACCGATAATTTCAGGTATCACAAATTGAATCCCCGCCACAGCTAAGAATAGTTAGAAAAATGGTATTACGAGGGGATGATAGTAAAGTAGTAGTAAAAGAAACAGATATGAACACAAATCTTTATGCTCTCTGCACTCCTAGTTGTAGTGGGTGATCTAGGATATTTGAACTCAGGCCGAGCAACACTAATACAACCTTAAGCACCCACCAAGAGCCATTAGACCAATCAAACCATTTGTTCATTAGGTGCTCTAGATTAATTTTATACAAATTCTTCTTAATTTCCACATAGATATATGCTCAAGCACCCGGAGGATTCTATGTGGGTCCGCCCCTGCCTGGTTGCAATATCCGTTTAACACATGAATTATGATATTGGAAATTCAGGTCATAAATCACGGACTAGCAGATTCATTTCTTGACAAAGTGCATGAAATTAGTAAACAGTTCTTTGCTCTTCCAGCTGAAGAGAAGCTTAAATATTCCAGAACAGTTGATGACATTTATGGATACGGAAACGATTCAGTTCTTTCAGATAAGCAAAAGCTTGATTGGACTGACAGATTGTATCTAACTGTGTTCCCTGAAGCTATAAGAAACCTCAAATTGTGGCCCCAAAAACCTGAATGTTTCAGGTACATCTTCTCTGCTTTTACTCCGAAATGAACAAGTTAATGCACAGGGCTAACAAAATTACTACTTGGTGGCAGGAAAGTTTTTGAAGAATATATCAATAATATGAAGTTGTTGAGTGAGTCCCTCCTAAAGGCCATGGCAGCGTCGTTGAACTTGGAGGAGAACTGCTTTCTGGATCAGTGTGGAGAAGGCGGAGAGATGATTGCAAGATTCAACTTCTATCCTCCGTGTCCAACGCCTGAGGTTGTACTTGGAATCAAACCACATGCTGATGCATCGGCCATTACCATCCTGTTGCAAGACAAAGAAGTTGAGGGGCTTCAGGTTCTCAAAGATGATCAATGGTTTAGAGTGCCTATTGTCCCATATGGTCTCCTCGTTAATGTTGGAGATCAAGTAGAGGTAAGAAAGAATATACTAAATCATGCCGGAGCTTCAAATGTGTTGGATTTATTTAAGTGATTCAAAGTTTAATGCGTCTTTTGGTTAGACGCGATTCTTTTATGAAAAAAATGCATTCAACCTTTTTAGGACACATCTGAAAAGATGTATCCAGTTGTTATAAGGGCTCATCTCTTCAGTGAAAGGTATGATTTCAACATTATTTGGCTCTTGATGATTTGAACTCCTCCAAACGTCCTTTGTCCTTCATGAGTATCCCAGAACTCTATTTAAGTGTACATTAGATGATTTGCTGAGTGGTTCATTGTATTTTAGAAGTAGGACATTACTGTACTATTTGCATTCGGGTAGCAAGGGAAATCTATTCTGAAATCAACCTTCCATAACGTGCCTCGGAATGATTCTTCTTATTCAAAACTCTCTTCTTTTTTCATTAATTGTTGCAACTTGAACTGGTTGTTGATTAATTATTCTTCCTTAGCGTTGCCATCTAAAATATTTTCCAACAAAATGTTGTACAACATGTAGAGTTCTTAGGATTGTTGTTCTTTGCAGTTAATGAGCAATGGTATCTTTAAGAGCCCCGTTCACAGGGTGGTGACGAATAAAGACCGAGAAAGAAACACCCTTGCTGTTTTCATTATGCCAGATGTATCTGTTGGGATTGGACCAGTGGAGAAGCTTATCAATGAGGAAAGGCCAAGAGCGTACAAGGACGTTAAGAATTATGTTGAACTCTTCTTCCAAAGCTATCAGCAGGGGAAAAGACCAATCGAAACAGCAATGATATGCCAAGAACAAGATTAGCTGCCAACAAAAAGCTCCCTTTCTTGCTTTTCCATCCAACCCCTGCTGACAGTACGTTGATCCTTTTTTTCTCTATTTGTATTTTTACTAGTCGTTGTTGCCTGTGCTGTAAACGAGCTCAACACTAAGATCTCAACATGCTTTGAGAAATGCAAGCTCTTGAATAAGAGAAGACAACAGTTTGATCTAGAACCTATTGTTATTCATTTACAAAATATACCACATTCACAATATTTACCAAACATGATGAATGAAAGTTGCTTTGCGACTGAATAGAATACTTCTCTAACTACAAGGAGGAAGAAATAATGACTGCTAACACTAACATACATGAACAGTCCTTGCTCCCTTAACATGTCCATTCAGTCTTTATCGCTCATTAGTCATGACCATCTTTTTCAGCACCACCTTACCTTTAGGCCATAACCAATATCATAAAGATCCATTTATCATCTTAATTTTAACTCCTTTTAGATTTTAATAGTTGTCATGCAGATTTCAGTTTAGAAACAATATGATAGAAAAAGTATGCCTCTTGAAGATGATAGCTATCAAATGACACTACTTTTGAGCATCAATATCAATAGCTGCTATATTAGCAAGGCCTTTCAAGATTATAGCTGTCTTTTCCTATGTTTGGGTGTCAGAACTTGCTAGTGAGCATAAGAACTTAACTAAGACAATGCCATTGAAATTTACCACCTGAATGTATTAAAAGCTGAAGACTGTTCAGTGTTCATGTTGATTTAAATGAACTGTCTTGCGAATGCAAATGCATGATGCATGAGAGCATCAATCACAGTAGAACAGTTTTACCCCAGATAACTTGTTTTTTGCACTCAGTGACAACAAAAAAGCTTAGACAGATTTATGTTTCCAGTCTTTGTTAATGATTCAAATAGAACAAAAGTAAAGATTACAGCGTCGAAACAACCTACAAATCATTATCAGTAACATATGAAATATATACATGAGAGGGTAACAAATGGCATGTAGCTAGGGATCAAACAAGCAGTCTTATTTGAGTGAGGTAAAGACAAAGTAGGATAACACGTAGGCATGTTGTTCAATTTTATACAAGTTTAAGTGTCTATTTGTTCTACCCAGAACTGAAGAGTATAAATGTAAGTTGAGGCAGAGTTAAAAGGTCATATTCATGTATTATCTGGGGCGGAGCTATGACATGGTAAGGTCGTCAGAAATTTTTTCCGAATATATATACTAAATATCGATTATTTTAGATATATATTAACAGTTGAATAACCTTGACACAATAAAGGTTGACAACCCAGTGGTTAAGGCTGTGCAAAAGCATCACTGTGTCCCCGGTTCGAGCCCCACTATGGCGATTCTTTGAAATTTTTTCATAATTCCATTTTTTTTCTCTTAGAAAAGGCAGAACTCAGCCCGGGTTCGATCCCAGGCTTAAACATTTCGTTTTTTTTGTATTTATTCCGTTTTTTTCTTGAGAAAAAGTACAAAAATTACCCTTTTTAAGTTCAGAAAAATAAAAGAAAATGAAAGGTCTAGTTTTTACTTTTCTTATTTTTTTTAAAAAAAATAGATTCATAGTTGTCTTTTCCTTTTAGTTTGTTGTCTTCTTCTATTTCCCAAAACTCTTTACAACTTTACTCTTTACCTTTCTCTCTTCTCAACTTTCATCAGGGGCGGAGCTAAAACCTATTAAAGGTGGTCAGGTGAACACATAGTCAAGTGGTTGGTGTAGTCATTTATCTCATGGAGGTCCATGGAGCAATTCTTAGATAGCAAGCACTAGCTCCCGGTGCGACTTGATCCCCACTAGCTTTTTTTTTAAAAATACAATTTTTTTTAAAACAAAAAACACACAATTTTTTGTGAACCTACTAAAAAATCTCCTTTTAAACAAAAAAAAACACAGAAATTTTTGTGCATCTACTCATCGGTAAAAAAAAACGTTTTGTGTACATTCTCCGCTAAAAAAAAATTATCGACTCTTTGAAGGTTGAACACCCTTGAGGAAATTTCTAGCTCCGCCACTGTGTATTGTGTATTATGCCTTGTTTTATAAGCCAAAGTTGATGGAAAATCAAAATAGTTTGGATGGTGGTGAGTGAAACTTTTAAGAATGTCCCTGAAGCTCTTGCAGAAACAAAAGAGGGCTGAATTGCCATAGCTAGGGGTGTACAAATCCGAACCGAAAATCGAACCAAACCGCAAACCGAGTCAAATCGAGAAAAAACTCAACTAGTGGTTGGTTTAAGTTGGTTTGGTTTTGAAAAAGAAAACCCGACTATATTTGGGTTGGTTTGGTTTTAACTAAAAAAAAAACACAACCCGAGACCAAACCAACCCGATATTATATTTATAATTTTAAAATTTTATTTTATACATAAAAATATTTATTTTGATATTATTTTTAAACATTTCTTATACTTTTTCACAGTTTTTAATCTTTTAATATATTATTTCAAGTTTGAAACTTAGAATTTTGAATGGTTCCATAAAGCGTATAGTCCACAAATGTTGGTAATTATAATAAAATTTAAATCAAAATCAAATTAATACTAATACAAAAAGAAAAACAATTTAACCCTCAATAATATTGAATATTTGTTCTTTAATTTTACATTGGTTTAGACAATTAAAATACATAATCTATATAATTTTCTTTAATATTTAGTCATGTAACTAATACTTATTAAACTTATTTTAACATGATTTAGTACATATGATCATTTTCATTATGACTTGTTAATTTGCAAATTTTTTTACGCGATTTCATTATTCGTGTTATATTCTTAAGAAACACCTTAGATAGTTGTATTTTGGTTGAATTGAAGAAATATTTGACATACAAGTAATTATATGTTTGAATTAATACTTTAGCGGAAAAACCCAAAAAATTTGAACAACCCGAAAAAACTCGAGGTCGGAAAACCTGAGTTTTATTTGTTTGGTTTGGTATATAGATTTAAAAATCCGACACAAATAGTTTGATTTAATATTTAAAAAACCCGAACCAATCCGGCCATGTACACCCCTAGCCATAGCAATAGGGGAAGTAGTCAAATAAATGATGGGGATGCAATAAGTTCAAGTAAACTTAACCATCAAAAAACAAAATTTTAAAAAATAATCATTTTTAATTTTTCCATATTCACAAAGTATAGGGGGTTCAATTGGGACCCCTTCCGACTCTCTAGCTCCGCCCCTGAATCCATTTCTTGCAGGAGACCGTAATTTCCTTTCAAATGCTGTGAAATATAAACATAACATAATATATAAATGCGTCTTTTAACTTGGTCTCATTTCATATTTTTGTCCTCCATCTTTGGTATATGCAGGTAAGTAGTTAAACAAGTACACACATGAGTCTTATGTGACTATTTGTTCAACTTTATACAATTAAGTGTTTACTTGTGCATACCCAAAGTTAGAAGACATAAATGTGAGTTAAGGTCAAATTAAGAGCATATGCCTATAAATATCAATAGTAGATTTTGTTTCAAGTGAGACATCAAAGCGTAGGCATGTGCTATGAGATAGTTTTTAGTACCCAAGCATGTCATCGTTTTTTTAAATTATGACATTTAACAGTATCCGCGCAACGGTCAAATACGAATACTAGTAAAAATAATAATACAATGACAATTTGTGTCTTGCATAGTGTTGTACGGTATTATATCACGTAAGACTCATGTGTCTACCTGTTTAACTTTATACAAGTTTAAATGTCTACTTACGCGCGCATCTAAAATTTAAGAACTGAATTGAGACCAAGTCAAATGACACATTTACATATTACAATGAAGTGTAAGACCTTATCTTTTTTTGGTGGTGTTCAAAGTTGTCCTATTCAAAGATTTGAAGTTTTAGGTTCTTGGCTATCTCAAATTGAAAAATAAATAAAAATAATGGGAAAAGGGTCTGATTTACCCCTGAACTTTGTGATTTGGAGCTGATATACCCTTCGTTTAAAAAATGGCCCATATATGCCCCCGCCGTTATAGAAATGACTCATATATGCCCTTTTACTTAACAGACCATTATTTAATAAATTAAAAATTCATTTCTTTATGCTTTAATCTGAGAAAATGACACGTGGCTCTTAAAATACCCCACCCAATTACTTTTTACCTACCCAACCCAATTGAAAACAAGAAAACCCCACCCACTTAAATAAACCTAACTCATTGCTTCATGTTGCATACTACATTTTTGTCTTCTTTTGTCTTATGGAATAAAAGCTCTTCAATCTTGGATTTTCCTTTTTGCTTACAGAAGAAATACTGTAAATTCTAATTTTATTTCCATGATAATACACATCTTGTTACTACACAGTTTAATATGAAACTTGAAAAGATTGACTTATTTTATACTAACACCGTAAGAACATAATTCTCAATTTTCATAACATTATCTTAACACAAATTACCAACAAAAGAAGATTAACCTTCTAGTGGTTAAACCAACCACAAATATCTAATATATGGTTAGCAAGAAGAGAAATTGTTTGGATTTACATCATATAATACTATCCAAAATAACCACCTAATGTCAAATATTATCAACCACACAATGATTTCTAAACTAGATCATTATCAGTATCCATGGGTTGTCTGCCCTTCATTGCCATTTGCTTCACTCTTTTCTTCTTTACTTCAGCTTGTAACTGACCAGTCGTGACTGCTTTCTTGCCCTTCCAAGTAGTCTTCTTTGGTGAATATGGTAGATCCGAAGGAGTCGAGATTCCTCTTGCATCTCCTTTAAAAACAATCTTCCTGCTTCCTATTCCATCAAATATTCGAGACATTTTTTCCATCCTTGTTTCTGTCTCAGAAATTACCATTGGTCGCAATGTTGGATCTTCTTCATTCCCGATCTCAGGACCATATGCAGTAGACTGTTGCGTCTGAAAATGTTGGGGTGAAGCTTCTGTCTCATACTCTACAGTGGCACTACATGTAGAGTTTTTTCCTGCTCGACTCCTCGACTTTTGACTGCTTGCTTTCTTATTTATTTCGTGTGAACTTTCACCTTCTTCATGGTCCTTCAACCCAAAAAAATTGTTGTGATTGACAAAAACGAACACCTTTAACTAAAAGAAAAAACTAAGAGAGATTACCTTATAACATCCCTTAGCATTGTGATTGAAATCACCACACTTGTTGCATCTCATTAGAGTTCCTTTTCTTGACTGCTTCCATGCTCCCTTTCTCAAACTTGCCTCATCAATTTCTCTATTTCTTTTCATCTTGGGTCTGCCAACAAGTTTTACTATTTCTGGAGGTTCCATTACTTGAGCAGGGTCGATTTTCCAGAATTGAGAACCCCTAACTGGTTGCAACTTGTGCTTGAACGTTAACAAATAAGCCTCTTTTCTGTACCAGTAATGAACCTCTTCCAATGGCTCCGTTTTTTTATGCAAAAGTGCCTTGATGGCATGGTGACATGGTATTCCACCTAAGTCCCATAATCTACAAGTGCATTTCTTCAACTCCAAATTCACTGTATGTGTGTCCGTGTCTCCATCTTTCACTTCATAACCATAATCTCCATTGAACTCAACTGTACAATTGGTAGCCATTAATCGATAGTCATTGTACAATTTCATAGCTGTTGGACTGATATCATTTTGCCATTTTCTGTCCATTTTTTCATTTTTCACCAACATATTCATCACCTTCACTCTTATTTCCTCCAACATTTTGATGATTGGTTTATGTCTCGCTTCAAGTATCCAACTGTTAAAAGACTCAGTGAAGTTATTGTCTACCATCAGATTCTTACATTGAGTATCAAAATATGCCCTACACCATTTAATTACAGGAAAATGAAGAAGATCACTAGCTGAATCTTCATCCACCTTTCCTAACACCTTCAAAGTGTCTTTGAATTCTTCTTCATAGGTACTCCATGCACACCACCACATCAATTTTTTCTCTTCACTACTCCGCCATTTCTTGCACCAGTTAGATTCTATATGCCTCATACAAAACCTATGGTGTGCTTCTGGAAGAACATTAGCTACAGCATCCAACAGGCCCTAAAAATCGAAAAGAAACAAATGACAGTAAGAAAAAAGATAAAGAAAAGGCAATAAGAAAAAAAAAGATTTTAAAGCTACCTTTTGCATATCAGACATAAATGTTACAGTTTCACCATTTTTAAGCTCCAACGAAATCCTCAACAACTGAATAAACCATGTCCATGTTCCTTTGTTTTCCTTTTCCACCACCGCCCAAGCTATTGGGTAGAAATGATTCATTGAGTCTTGCCCAACAGCTACTAATAGTTGCCCCTTACATTTTCCTTTGAGAAACGTTCCATCTAAACCAATTATAGGTCTCAAACTTTTCCATCCATCCTTCAAAGCCTTGAAGCAAATGTACATTCTCAAAAATCTTCTTATGCCTTGTTCAAGTGCATCTTTAGAGATATTAATTACCACATCAGATCCTGGATTTGATTGTCTAAGTTCTTGACCATAAGCTTCAAGCCTATTGTAGTCATCTTTGAAACTGCCTTCCAACTTATCAAGAGCCATTGTTTTAGCTCTTTTTAGCTTGGATCTTGAGACATTCAACTTGAATTTTTTTTCAAGAATTCCTCTCATGTCTTTGATAGAGTATTTTGGATCATTTTGAACTTCATCCTTAAAATAAACAGCCAAGGTATGATAAGTTGCCAATGGATTAACAAAAGAATCACCACAAGTATGCTTTGGCTTCAATGTTTTAACCTTAAATGTTGCTGATTTTCCATCCTTAGATATGAGAAGAGTAAAGGGACAACCATCATAACACTCATACCTAATTCTTTTTGTATCACTTTTTTTTGTTTTCAACTTCTTTTTGTTAGCCATAGCATAAAAACTAACAACCTGTCTAGCTTCTTGTATAGTCTTAAAGGTCATACCCATTTCTAATTCCTTAAACTTTTCAAGTCCGTCACTCACAACTCTCTTTTTTTCATGTTCATAACGTTGAAGCACTTCAGCATTATATTCAACAATTTCACAATTGTCGCCCATTTCATAAAGAGTATCATCTTCCACATCACTATAATCACAATCAGTAGCAGCTTCAACATCCACAAAATATGATTCGGTATGATATATGATATTTGTGGCAGAAACTCTCAATTCATGAGCATCTATAGCATAAAAATTTATCACCTTGAAATCTTTTGAAAATAAGTATTGAAGAGCCTTAATTCCATCATTATCTTCAATTACATAATAAGTACCAGATGGACCAGTGACCAACAATTGTTGAACTTTCCTAAATCCAAATTTGGAAGTAAAAGCTTCACACAAATCATCATAACAAACTAAACAATTATTATAATACCAGGTGTGCTGAAATTTTATATTGTATTCCAACTTTGGAGAAATTACCCAATTTCCCCCGTAGTTGAAAACAATATCCACTTCTTCGATCATCCTTTAAAATGACACCTGCAACAAGCAAATAACTTAGACATAATAGGGACCACCTTAGCATTTAACACCAACCAACTGAAAAATGAATTTTAAAATCCTAAAGAGACAGTAATTAATTGGGGACCAACAAAGATTCCATCTTTGCATTCAAAGAGATAAACTCATGTATTAAAGTAAGAAAATAAATCTTCCATGGACAGAATGTTAAGGGAAAAAAGCACATAAGTAAACTCAGTTACATTTTTTTTTACATTTTACCCTATATTTTTAACACGAAAGATCCTTAAAAGAAAAGGGAAGAAAGTAGTAGAAACTTACATAAGATTTTGAACGATATTGAAATTGATGGAGGCCAGTTCAGAGGTCACTGAAACCCTAACAATTTTTTGATTTTTTCTTGTTGAAGTGGAGAGTGGAGACCATATAATGAAATGGGTTAGGTTTATTTAAGTGGGTGGGGTTTTCTTGTTTTCAATTGGATCGGGTCGGTAAAAATTAATTGGGTGAGGTATTTTAAGAGCCATGTGGCATTTCTCAGATTAAAGTATAAACAAATGAATTTTTAATTTAATAAATATTGGTCTGTTAAGTAAAAGGGCATATATGAGCCATTTCTATAACGGTAGGGGCATATATGGGCCATTTTTTAAATGAAGGGTATATCAGCTCCAAATCACAAAGTTCAGGGGTAAATCAGACCCTTTTTCCAAAAATAATTAGTAACATGCAAAATAAAGACGTGGTGACCAAATCCAACGGATTTGAACGGCCTGGAAAAAGAAGGCAGCAACAACACATTCTCAAAGTTGTTTTTCTTATTTATTTACTGAATTTTTCAATACAAATACTACATTCGTGCAAAAAATTATTAGATTTTTCGGGAACTTATCCAATATCTTAATGGTTTTTTGGTTGGAAACAAGTTATTTCAGGATTAATTATCTTGCATAACTTATCCCACCATGTATACGTGATGACTTATCTCATCACTATGATATAAATAGTGGAAATAAGTTATCCCAAACATGATAATCAAACAAGACACTATAATTTTATTTCAAGACTATTTTTTGTTCCAGAACTATTTATTCTTATCTCTCACACTAAACGACTCCTAAATCTGCATTCTAGTGGGACTACTAGAGAAAATGAAGGAGGTACTGGCGACAGGTTAATGAAGAAGAAGGGAAAAGGAGAAAGAAAAGAAGAAACCTCAGCAGTTATTATCGGTAGAAAGTGACAGATATTTTAAAAAATTAGCTGAGGTATGCGAAAACTGACCATACACGGCGCTGTACAAGAAAAGAAAGAGAAGAAAGTATTTCCTAAAAATAGAACACATTTTTAATAAGAACTGATGAGTGATGTGTGACTTTTTCTATTTTCCGTCCCAACATACAATTAATAGTGCATGTGCTACGCAAAAAGTAATATTAATAAAACTTGTACTTTATATCAGTTTAGAGAAATTAAAAATCAATAAAGTTTGAGGGGTTTTCTTATGTATTATCTCCACAATTTCTACAAAATAAACACACCGAGAAAGGCTATCATAATAGCTTCGAATCCAACTGGAAGTTGCATTTAAATTTAGAAAATAGCTTATAATATAACTTATTTATTTTAACTCACTATATTCTTTACAAAAATATAATTAAGCACTCATTTTATTTTGAAATAATGTTTATCCTCAAATTTACTTAATTATAACTTTAAAAGCAGAAACAGGCAAAAGAAAAGTGTTAAAATTATGTGAAACGGAATAAAATGCTCTTTGTTAATAGTCTAGTTAAAAAATATCTCTATCGTCAATATAAGATCATTTTAAACTAAACTATTGACGGATATGACAAACGTGAATAAACTTCTTTCCAAATTTGAATACCATTCTTCATTGCCAAACACTCATTTTCAAGGGCCTACAGTCCAACCACCCCATCTCTTCACACGGGGGCGGAGCACCTTCATAAAATGGGTTCATCTGAATCCATTCGGTGAAAAATTATATTATTTATATATGGTTAAAATAAGTTTATATGTATATATAGTAGATGTCGAACCCCTTCAGCTATCTATTTCTATAGATTTTGAACCCCTTATTGAAAATTCTGGCTTCGCCTCTATCTTCACATGCATGAATTTTCTTGTGATATATTGAGAAACAAAGCAAACAATAAGTTGTACAATTAGCTAACATTTGCTTCTCTTACCAAAAACTAAAATAAAAAAAATCATGGCTGAAACAGTTTTCAAATCAGTACAAGAACTAGCAAATAACAATCAAGTTCCAGAAAAATATATTTATGCACAAGGATCAATCAATACCTATCCTCCTCTGTTGGATGTGCCACAAGTTGATCTTAGCCTTCTCACATCCCCTAACAGACAACAAGAGCTCAACAAACTTCAATCAGGTCTCATGTCAATTTCTCACCTTGTAATCTCCTCCCTTATTTTTCCTTCTCCGTGATCGGATATAGGTGAGAGGGAGGTATTCACTTGAACACCCTCCATGCATATACAAAATTTGAATCTTTTAAACTCAAGACTAAGGTTGACTTATAAATTTGAGATGATCCAAAAGCGAAAAACTAAATGAACTTGTGAATGAAGTACAAACTAATGTGGTTCAGTCAAACAATTAAGCAATATTAGAGTTATCATTACACGAACAAAGTGATTCATTTAAGAGAAATTGTGACTATTTTACGTGAAGTACAGTAGATAAAGATTAAAATGGATTTTGATGAACTTGGATTTGAGATTGTTATATTTGGGCCCAAGTGTTGGGCTTGAGAAAATGGTAAAGTTAAAGACTTAAGTTAATTAAAATTTAATAAAATATTTTTATTTTATTTATAAATAATATATAAATAATTATAAAATTTATATATCTAATTTATTGGTTCAGTTTTGGTTATTATTGCAGTTGTTTTTTTAGTAAAACCAAAACCAAAATCAAACCAAATAGTATTGCTTTTCAAAATTTAAAAACCAAGCCTAAACAAACTAAAACAAATATCAGTTTGGTGGGATTGCCATTTAATTTGATTGTTAACCATAACCATGAATAACCATAGTGAAGAGCACTATTAAAGAGAATCTACTAAGTACATCATAAGAATAATGGGTTGATTACGGGTTTATCATATAAACGTAATTTATTTTTATTTATTTTAAAAAATACCTAGACAATACTTAGATCCGGCTCTACTCCAATTTTTTTGGTTTGCTCCAACATTTCTCACTTGTCCTGACGGTTGCTGAACATTAACTTTTTTGGTCAAAAACATTCTTCAACTTTATCTAAAACGTAATATGCATCCTTCAACTAACATAATGAACAAAAGTCATCCTTCATACGTTCAAAATGTAGCAAGTTTCATCTTTTTAATCAGACTCCACATCTTGTGCAAGTCACATGACTCTAACACCTCAAAAATCAAGTTCCTCAAATCAGTAGCAGGCCAATCATTGGGTATTTGACTATATTTTATTATGAAATTTAAAAAAGTAGTTTTATTTCAAAGTGAAAAATAATTTTCAAAGTGTGTTTGGTATCAATACAAATTGAAGTTGTTTTTGATTTTTTTGTGTGAATATTTTAGAACGAAAACACTTTTTTTTATTGTTTTTTAAATTTTAAAATTCAGAAATTGTATGAACGTATTTGAATGTTATTCCGAAAAAAATATAAAATATTATTGACCAAACACCTAAGCTATTATGAGTTCGCTTTTGCGTGTGCAATTTTGTTTGATGAATATGAGCGATAAAAGAAAGAAAGAGAGAAAACAACAAAGCTAGGTTGATTCTGTGAAATTAGGTCTTAGGCCTAACTCACACCCAAAAGCTAGCTCAAAGGGAGAAGGATTGCCCAAGCCTTATAAGGAGTCCACCCATCTCATTAACCACCGATGTGGAACTTTTGTCATTCTTTAACAGATTCTTCTCCTATGTAGTGATTGAGCTGTGATTATATATGATTTGATTATTGATTTTAGGTAAAAAAAGGTCTGAGACTAATTTAATATAGGGGAAAGCATATGTTGGAAAATTATAAGTGACGACGTTGTGTGCAAAGAAATGATAACAACAAAAATTTGTTGATCAAAAGTCTTAACAATAATTCAGCAAGAAATTTTTGCTGGATATTGTGCTTTTTGATGTAAACTCTAACAATCTCATACCAAAAGTAAGAAATGCAAGAACAAAAAAAAGAAGGAAGGAATCTTTGGATAGATGTAAAAAAATAACCATGGAGAGGGGTTTGTTTATTTCTTAATAGAGTTTCATATAAGGATAAAACTTGCTAAGATTAAAATATATTAAGAATGATTTTTGTTCAATTTGATAGTTGAAGGATGTATATTAATTTATAGAAACAAGTTAAAGGTGTTTAGTTGACAATTGAGATCCGGAGTATCTAATAATCTAGATATACACTCTCGAAGTAACAGAGGTCAAAGTTTAAGCATTCCCCGCCCCCCCCCCCCCCCCCCCTCCCCCTAATATGTCTTAGATTTATAATGTTAGGTCCGCGTCAGCTAAAAATAGCAAAAGAAAAAAGGTATTACAAGGGAATGAACACAAATCTATATGCTCTCTGCACTTTTGTTTGAAATATCAGTCTAACATATGGTATTGGAAATTCAGGTCATAAATCATGGAATGGAAGATTCATTTCTTGACAAAGCGCATGAAATAAGCAAACAATTCTTTGCTCTTCCAACTGAAGAGAAGCTTAAATATGCAAGAACAGTTAATCAAATGGAAGGATATGGAAATGATAAAGTTCTTACACATAAGCAAAGGCTTGATTGGTCTGATAGATTGTATCTTAATGTGTTCCCTCAAGATATAAGAAAACTCCAATTGTGGCCCCAAAAACCTGATTGTTTTAGGTACATCCTCCGCTTTTACTCCGAGTTAGACACACACAGGGCTAACAAATTACTACTTGGTGGCAGGGAAGTTTTTGAAGAATATATGAAGAATATGAAGTTGTTGAGTGAGTCCCTCCTTAAGGCCATGGCAGCGTCATTGAACGCGGAGGAGAACTGCTTTCTGGACCAATGTGGAGAACGCAGAAACATGAGTGCAAGATTCAACTTTTATCCTCCGTGTCCAAGGCCTGATGTTGTACTCGGAGTCAAACAACATGCTGATTCATCGGCTATTACCATCCTGTTGCAAGATAAAGAAGTTGAAGGGCTTCAGGTTCTCAAAGATGATCAATGGTTCAGAGTGCCTGTTGTCCCGTATGGTTTACTCATTAATGTTGGAGATCAAGTTGAGGTAAGAAAGAGTAAACTAAATCATGCTGAATGGCTTCACATTTGTTGGATTTGTTGTTGAGCGATTCAAAATTTAATGCGTCTAAGACACATTTCTTTTATGAAGAGACGCATATATCCAACCTTCAGAAGATTTCCTGACTTTGCTATTTGCACTCGGGTGGCAACGGAAGTCTACTCTGAAATCAGTGCCCCGAACCTGATTTTTCTATCCAAACTTCTCTTTCTTCTTATACCATTAATCCTGGTGACTTGAACTGGTTGTTGATTAAATGTTCTTCTTTAGCGTTACCATTTCTATTTATTTTCCAATAAAATGTTGTACAACATGTAAAAAATTTCAGAAAAATTGTTGTTCCTTGCTGCAGATAATGAGCAATGGCATCTTTAAGAGCCCCGTGCACAGGGTGTTGACGAATGCAGAACGAGAAAGAAACACCCTTGCTGTCTTCATTATGCCAGATGTAGATGTTGGGATTGGACCAGTGGAGAAGCTTATCAACGAGGAAAGGCCGAGAGCGTACAAGGACATTAAGAATTATGTTGAACTCTTCTTCCAAAGCTATCAGCAGGGGAAAAGACCAATAGAAGCAGCAAAGATTAGTCATTAGCTGATGTTGGTTCCTCTATTTGTATTTTTACTAGTCGTGGTTGCCTGTGCTGTGAACGAGCCCAGTACTAAGATCTGATAAATGCAACCTCTTGAATAAGATAAAGAGGAAAGTTTGATTTAGAACTTTTGTTATTCATTTACAAATTATACTAAACGTACAATATTTACTAAAAGGTACGGGTAACGTTTGCTTACTTCCTACCCTCCTTGGAACCGTTATAAAAGGCTAGAGGTGTACTAGACTTAGTTGATTGGTGGAGGTCTAATTCAACACCTTTCCAACAAGGAGATCATTTTAAACAAAAATTAATAATTTGTGTACTTTATTTGAAAGCATCATAAAAAATGGGATAAGACATCATCCATAGACTATAATCACACCTTAACTAAGCAAAGGTCTTATTATCCCTCAACTCATTTTTTATTTTTTTTGCAACTTTATACACCTTTTGACTTATGTGTCATATAGTTGAGGCGCGTGGAAGATGTTTGGATACCACATAGGCCAAAAAGTTATACAAAATTACAGAAACAAAAAAAATGGGTTCAAGGGAGCAATATGACATTAGTTTAATTAAGACGTGTCTCTGAGATTTCGATCATAGCATAAGGGATACTTAAATTATAAATGTCCCTACCGTGAAGATATTTTTGAACTTAACTACTAACAAATGACATTTTTATTCAATAATTGTAGTTTAAAATATTGTTGATACTTTTTCGTTTAAAAAGTCAAAAATCAAAAAATTCTCACCAGATTTAAAAACCAAATTTCGTTGCCAAACACTATTTTCAAGCGCCTACTGTTCAATCACCCCATCTATGTATTGATTTTCTTGGGATATATTTGAGAAACAAAGCAAACAGTAAGATGTGCGACCACCTAACATTTGCTTCTTACAAAAAAAATTATGGCTGAAACTCAAGAAACAGTTTTCAAATCAATACAAGAACTAGCATATAACAATCAAGTTCCAGAAAAGTATATTTATGCACAAGGATCAATCAATACCTATCCTCTTTTGTTCGATGTGCCACAAGTTGATCTTAGCCTTCTCACATCTCCTAACAGACAACAAGAGCTCAATAAACTTCAATCAGGTCTCATGTCTTGTGGCTGTATCCAGGTCTGATTTTTTTCTTTTTTTTTTGCTTGGCTTGTGATCGAAGAAAGTGAAGTAGGGAAAATCTAAGTACCCTCCGTGCATATACAAAATTTTGATCTTTTAAACTCAAGACTAAGGTTGACTTATAAACTTGAGATGATCCAAAAGCGAAAAACTAAATGGAAGTGTTTAGTTGCCAGTTGAGACCAAGTTAAAGTGTCTATACGCATACTCTCAAAATAACTGAATATCAAGTTAGAGTGTTTGTTTCCGCTATGTCAAGTAAGAGTAGTAAAAGAATAAGGGTATCACTAGAGGATGATAGTAAACTAGTACTAACAGAAACAGACATGAACACAAAATCTATATGCTCTCTGCACTTTTGTTTGCATTATCCGTTTAACATATGATATTGGAAATTCAGGTCATAAATCATGGAATGGAAGATTCATTTCTTGACAAAGTGCGTGAAATAAGCAAAAAGTTCTTTGCTCTTCCAACTGAAGAGAAGCTTAAATATGCAAAAACAGTTAATCAAATGGAAGGATACGGAAATGATAAAGTTCTTACAGATAAGCAAAGGCTTGATTGGTCCGATAGACTGTATCTAAATGTGTTCCCTGAAGATATAAGAGAACTCCGATTCTGGCCCCAAAAACCTGAATGTTTTAGGTACATCCTCTGCTTTTACTCTGCATTGAACAAGTTAGACACACACAGGGCTAACAAATTACTTCTTGGCAGGGAAGTTTTTGAAGAATATATGAAGAATATGAAGTTGTTGAGTGAGTCCCTCCTAAAGGCCATGGCAGCGTCATTGAACGTGGAGGAGAATTGCTTTCTGGACCAGTGTGGAGAACGTGGAACGACGATTGCAGGATTCAACTTCTACCCTCCGTGTCCAAGACCTGATGTGGTACTCGGAATCAAACAACATGCTGATGCATCGGCCATTACCATCCTGTTGCAAGACAAAGAAGTTGAAGGGCTTCAGGTTCTCAAAGATGATCAATGGTTCAGAGTGCCTGTTGTCCCATATGGTTTACTCATTAATGTTGGAGATCAAGTTGAGGTAAGAAAGCGTAAACTAAAGAATGTTGAAGGACTTCAAATGCGTTGGAGTTATTTTGACTGATAATACGTCTTTTGGTAAGATGCAATTCTTTTATGAAGAGATGCAAGGGAAATCTACTCTGAAATCAGCACCTTCAATAGCGTGCCTCGAACTTATTTTTCCTATCCAAAACTCTTCTTCTTCTTTAATCATTAATTGTTGCGACTTGAATTGGTTGTTGATATGATTAGATGTTCTTCTTTAGCATTACCATCTCTAACATTTTCCAACAAAATGTTGTACAAACTAGTAAAGTTCTCAGAATTATTATTCCTTGCTGCAGGTAATGAGCAATGGCATCTTTAAAAGCCCGGTGCACAGGGTGGTGACGAATGCAGAACTAGAAAGAAACACCCTTGCTGTCTTCATTATGCCAGATGTAGATGTTGGGATTGGACCAGTAGAGAAGCTTATCAACGAGGAAAGGCCGAGAGCGTACAAGGACATTAAGAATTATGTTGCTCTCTTCTTCCAAAGCTATCAGCAGGGGAAAATACCAATAGAAGCAGCGAAGATAAGCCAAGACTTTCATTAGCTGATGTTGGTTCCTTCTTTTCCTCTATTTGTATGTTTACTAGTCGTGGTTGCCTGTGCTGTGCACGAGCCCAACACTAAGATCTGGACATGCTCTAAGAAGGGCAAGCTCTTGAATATAAGCAAGACAACGGATTGATCTAGAACCTATTGTTATTCATTTACGAAATTTACTAAATGCATAATATGTACCAAAAATAGGAGTAAGGTGTGCGTACACCCCAACCTCCCTAGACCTCACTTGTGAAACTACACTGGATATATTGTTGTTGTTATTGCACAATATTACGAAACAGGATGAACTGAAAGTTGCTTTGCCGAAAGAACAGAATAATTCTCTAAGTAGAAGGAAGAAACAATAACTGCTAACGCACATAAATTTTTTCGAGTCTTTGTTAATGATTCAAATAGAACACAAGTGCAGATTGCAGCGTCCAAACAATCAACAAATTACAGTTAAATAACCAAAAACAGAATGGACAAATTTCTAGTGATATTTACTCTTTGATGACCGTGATGTTCAGATCAGCTTTTACGCATCTCAACTAATTTCACGATATACTTGTTACCTCCCACCAACAATATTATTAGGTATCTCTGTCTATCCAGGCTCATATGAGGAAAAGACAAGTCATAAGTTAAAAGGTTTAGATGACAAACTGAGTCAAGCACAAAACATTCCACCTTACTTCTAATAAAACTTAAGCTATGGTTGATTAAGTTCTAAAATGAAAAAGTTATCAAAAAGAACAATTGTTGATCTTGAATTATTTTTTATTAAATTTAATCCAAGTAGTGTTTTTTTCAAATATGACATTGTTACTCTGATTTGATTTTTTTTTTCACTCCTTTAAATAAGGGACACTGCTTATAGAAAATTTTGTCAATAAAGAGGGGTGAGTAATTAACAATTAACAACTCCATAGTACATAAATTCCTTTATTTCCTTTTGAATTCTCTCTTTTAATTTAATTTATCGTTTATAATTTTCTATATTGGAATTGGTTGTGAGAGGAGAGAATGATTAGGTTAATCTTAGCTTTGAAACAATGTAATCTAATGTCTTCCATATAGCAAACATTAAATAAAATAGAAACCAATTAACTCAATATTGGTTGGTATATTACCTATTATCCTCTAAACAAGTTATGCAATATTATGATTACTTCTCCTACAAAACAAAAAATCGAATTTCTCTCTCAATTTTCCCCTCTTCTTTTTTCCAATAATTACTACTCCATAATTTTCATCCAAATTTGGTGAAATAACTCCTCCTTGGGAAGAGTGGTAGGGGTGGGAACAAAGAGTTTGGTTTATTTATTCTAGGTCAGTTAAATATATATATATATATATTTCAATAAACAAAGATAACTTGATGACGTAGGAATATTTTTATACTAATAATGTATATAACTTAATATCATACGAGCATAACATTTCTTAAGCTGTTGTATTTCAAATAATAACTACTATCTCCACTGGTTTACTAAAAATAGTTATATCAAAATACTTTGATTTTTGACAATAAGAGAGTTGATTCCTTTTCATTATTTGTTTACTTCTTATGCTAATAAACATGAGAGGAGATTAATAAAAGGGAAAATTAGAGTAAAGTAACAAAATTGGAATTAAAAAATAAGAATAATTTATTTTAATTTATTATTTTTTCAAGAGTGTGCAAAGTATAAATGTGACACAAAAGAAAAAGGAGGAACTAATATGTTTCTTTTATTTTTCTTTTTTCTTCTTCTTATTATGATAATAGCTATAATACTCTCAAAATTTTAATAAAGGAAAGTTTGTGATTCAAATCTCTCTTTTGATTTTTTTTTTAAAATCTTGTTATTAATTCTAGTAGCAAAAAAAGAATAAAAAGTTGATTCCTTACTTTAGATGCTTTTTCTTTTCTTACAATTTCCCTTTTTGTTTTGTTTATTTTCATTTCACTTTCTTTTCCTTTAATATAATATGCTGAAAATAGAGGTTTTTTTATAATTATTATTTGAACAAAGCTACTGCACTTTGGCCAAGTATCATAAAAAGTCAGTAAATGATTTTTTTAAACCAAGGAGTCATGCTGGCGTAGTATCTAGAGGGTTTCGTCGATTCACGTAAATCCATATTTTCCTCTTTAGATTATATATGATAGAGTTATATTTTAAGAAAAATATTTAAATATGAAGGTGTGAATCCTCGTTAAAAATAACATATAATAATATTGTGATGATCACGAGCGGATCTAGGATTTAGAGGTCGTAGGTGCCACAATATTCAAGTAATATAAAAGGATTGATTGCTTTAATTTTGGGTTACAATTCGGATTACTGATTTTATTTTTTTTTATAAATAAATTGATCAAATATGCATGTTAATTATATTTTCTTTTAGATATTCTGAGATTAGAGATAACTAAACAATTCAATTTTTATTTCCTTTTTGGAATTAGACGTCTTATTCGCTGAAACTTTGAGGAAAAAAATTCACATTAAAATTTGAGTTTGTATAAACCATCTAATAGTATTAACATAATATATTCATATTACATTGACTTTATGTATTTATTGGAGATATATTTTCAGCCTAGTTATCTTACTTAGCAAGAACGTCGGTGAAGATTAAAAGAACATTTATTGCAAAAAAAAAGCTCTAATAATAATGTTCATCATTTTTAAAACTTATAGTCTTTTAAAAAATTACTATTTAAATATATTCTTAATAATATTTATTTGGCGTTCATAATTCAGTACTCATTAATTGATAAAATTAAATATGCAACACTCATATCAAGAGATTTATAATTTGTGCAAGAAAAGGTAAAAAAAAAACTAAAAATAAATCATGAAAATGAGCCAATTTGAATTAATAAAAAAATAGTAAATAAATAAGAATGAATGGAGAAAAAAATAATAATTAAGACCTTTACATAGCATTGGTTGTGTGGCAACCAACTCATTCACCAATTGAGCTATTCGGCGCTTCATTCAATGGGTGGCAGAAGTAATATATATTGAATTATTATGCATATATGCATATATAAATAATGTTTTTTTTGAGATTACTGGGTGGCATGACACCCTACCTGTCCACATAGATCCGCCCCTGATGATGATTGGGTGCACTCTCTAAGCAAAGATATAAAATTTAAATCTCATATCTACCTTATATTTGTTAGTAACACCCCTCCAAGTGGTTATTGGTAACACTTTTGATGTTTCAATCAATTTTCTTTGTTTTTAGCTTTAATTTTTCAAGTGTGTAACATTGAAAGTTCCTAAAAAAATTAGCACGGTAAATTTTTTATATAATTTATAAATCAAATGTGTATATTACAATTTAAAATTAGTAGTATTATATATGTTGGACTTATAATTTCTTAAATTTAATGATTTGATGTTAAGAACATAAAGGTCTAACCAATCAAATTTATATATTAAAGACATCTTTTCGTAATAATGCACTCATCTTTTTTAAATCTAGGATACGTCGCTTGACCTCATGCACTAAGTAGGTGTTTGAATATAGATTAAGTTGAGATTAGGAAAAAATAGTTTTCGAAGTTGAAGTTGTTTGAATATAGGTTAAGTTGAGATTAGGAAAAAATAGTTTTCCAAGTTAAAGTTGAGAAATGATATTTTAGAAATTGAAATTATATTTTAACAATCAATTTTCCAAACGTGAATAAAATCTCATTTTAAAAAAACTTACCAATAAATCAATCCACCAAACAATATTTTTTAAAAAAATAATAATAAAGGAAAATGTTTAAATACCTTTCAAAATTGTTTTTCCTCACTTACTTTTTTGATAGCGACATTAAAAGTTAGTGGAAGTTAATTGAAAAGCTTATCTAATTTTGTTGCATGTGGGGACATGAAGAAACACAAGAATCATATAGATTTTGACAGTCATTAATATTATATAATCAAATCGGAAAAATGAATTAACTAATTAATTTCCTCACACCTTTTAACTTTTTGATATTTTATTTGGTGTTTGAGTGTTTTAAAAAGCGGGGTGTGAGGTGGGACGTTTTATATCGTATAAGACGAGGTGTAAGTCTTGAGACATGGGCGTAAGTCCCATAGATCTACGGGGCTTAATCTCATGTATATTCAATCTTATAGTTTTATTACTAATAAAATTAGCAAAAGTAAACCTTTTAATAATTTATGATTTTTATTTCAGATAAATGTTAATAACCAATGGTGAAGAAAAAATATATTATAATTACTATTTCAGAAATATCATTGCACCAATAATAAAAATATGATTTAAAGCAAAAATAAGTTATAAATATGAAATAAAAACGCTCTGGCGTACATTTTTACGCCAGGACTTATGTTTGTATGCTTAGGGCTTACACCTCAAACTTTTGGACTTACGTCTATGTCTTATAGATCTACGTCTTTCATTTACGCTCTAAGGTGTTTTTGTTACGCCCCGCCTTGAGACTCGCCCTGAAAACATTTTTAAAAACATTGGGTGTTTGAGTAAATTGAATTTACACATGTTCAACCACATTAGGAGTAAAAACATTCTATATCTAAAACTATATACTCCATCTATTGTATGAGAATGTAAATTATGTGATGAATACAGTAAATAAGCTTTCTACATCAGTCAAGAAACAAACATTTTAAAATTTTCCGTTCATTGTATCGACCAACCTAGACTCTGTGCTTGTCACCAATGGAAGTTAAGATGAAACATATTTTCGTTCAAAATATATTAATTAAAGATAAAAAAATACCTACCATACCCGCCTTCCACTCCCTCACAGGAAAATAGCTTAACTTGCAAAATCATATAGTGGTCCCACAGAGTTTGTAACTTTATGTAACATGCAAGAAATAATTGGGGGAAGAATTACGTACCTAATGAAAGTTTGTTGCTACATTTTTTACTATTTATTTTATTGAATTTGAATGAAAGTTTGTTATTATGATTATTACCTTAGAGAGGGACCCCAATATATCCATGTCATCACCAACTAAAGAAAAACGACTCAGCAGCAAATTTAATTAAATTTTAAAGGACCTTCTCACTATATATATATATGCAAATTTATTAAATTTTAAAGGACCTTCTCACCTATATATACAACAAGTCTAAAAAACATCTATCACAATTCACAACTGAAAAGAAAAACCCAATATTTCTTAATATTAGTAAAATAAAGATGGAATTTTGGCTTCGTATTTTGTTCTTGTTTGCATGCCTCTTTCCAGCTTTCGTTGAATGCCGGATTCGACGTTACAACTTTAATGTAAGTATTATTAAAAAAGATGATATCAGTATAATTTAACTTGTTATAATAACTAATATACGTAAGATGGTTGATTTAACACAGGTGATGATGAAGACTACGACTCGGCTGTGTTCTAGCAAGCCCATTGCCACTGTTAATGGTAAATTCCCAGGACCAACAATCTATGCTAGAGAAGGTGACAATGTACTCGTCAATGTTGTTAACCATGTCAAATATAATGTCTCTATCCATTGGTAAGCAATTATATACAAATATTCTTACATTATAGCAATGTTAGTCACAATTTTTATCACCAAGTAATGTTTATTGCATATATTTACCGCGATGACATTTGAGCATGTGATCTAAAGTAATTTATGAACCACCTTTATTATTGCACTAGAATATTTCAGTATGTCAAGGGAGATTCAATTGAACCCTTAAGTGACGTGATTGTATAAATATTTCTGATACACTGTTGCATTTTTTTTTTCACACAATGTTTTCATTTGGTGTGTGATAGGCATGGTGTGAGACAACTTAGAACAGGTTGGTCAGATGGACCAGCATATATTACACAATGTCCAATTCAGCCAGGTCAAAATTATGTGTACAATTTTACCATCACTGGTCAAAGGGGTACACTCTTTTGGCATGCTCATATTCTATGGCTAAGGGCCACTATGCATGGTGCCATTGTCATTTTGCCTAAACTTGGTGTGCCATATCCATTTCCAAAACCTGACCATGAAGCTGTTGTTGTTCTAGGTAAAAACATTATAAATTACAACACTTTGTTACAAAAAATGAGATTAAATTAAATATTTTAATGGTTTAATACAGCTGAATGGTGGAAATCTGATACTGAAGCTGTGATTAATCAAGCCATTAAATCAGGTTTAGCCCCTAATGTTTCTGATGCTCACACAATTAATGGTCATCCTGGAGCCATTTCAAATTGTCCATCCCAAGGTAATACATACAACTAACTACTTTATTTTAAAAATTGGCCAAGTCTAATTTCTATACATTGACCCGTCCAATTAAGTAAAATGATACACAAAGTAATTAAATAGTAACATATTCTGGACACCCTTGACAGAACAAGGTGTTGTAGCCTAGTGGTTTTAGACGGTGTTTAGATGCTCACCTGATATAGTAATTTTTTATTTTTGAATATGCAGGTGGATATACATTGAGTGTTGATCCTGGGAAATCCTATATGTTACGAGTAATCAACGCTGCACTCAATGAAGAACTCTTCTTCAAAATTGCTGGTCATAAAATGACAGTGGTCGAAGTAGATGCTACCTATGTTAAACCCTTTAAAACAGACACAATTATAATTGCACCAGGCCAAACCACAAATGTAATTGTCCCAGCTGATAAAGGTTCAGGGAAATACATGGTTGCTGCATCTCCCTTCATGGACGCACCTATTGCAGTCGATAACGTGACTGCAACAGCCACGTTACATTATTCGGGTACTCTAGCTAGTTCTATTACTACCCTGACTAAAACTCCGCCTAAAAACGCCACCCCTGTAGCTAACAATTTTATTGACTCTCTTCGGAGCCTTAACTCGAAAAAATACCCTGCTAAAGTACCAAAAAAGGTCGATCATTCGTTGTTTTTCACCGTGGGGTTAGGAGTTAACCCCTGTTCTAGTTGTAAACAGGGCAATGGAAGCAGAGTTGTTGCGAGTATAAACAATGTTACATTTGTCATGCCAACAGTTGCTATTTTACAAGCACATTTCTTTGGCATCAAAGGAGTTTATACGACTGATTTTCCTCAAAATCCGCCTTTTAAATTCAACTATACAGGGACACCACCAACAAATCTGGCTACAATGAGTGGGACTAAGGTTTATCGATTGCCTTATAACGCGACAGTTCAACTAGTTTTGCAGGATACTGGAATTATATCCCCTGAAAATCATCCAATCCATTTGCACGGGTTCAATTTCTTCGCCGTTGGTAAAGGGATAGGAAATTTTAATCCAAAAAAAGATCCTAACAATTTTAATCTTATTGATCCTGTTGAGAGGAATACAATTGGAGTGCCTTCAGGAGGATGGGTAGCTATAAGATTCCGCGCTGACAATCCAGGTATGTACTATAGAAAAAATGAAAGTAACTACATGTTACATTTAGTTAAATTGCACCAATGGTACAACTTTTTTTAATACTATCAGTGTATATAACTTAAATTCACGAGACATCTTATGAAATTGCAGGAGTTTGGTTTATGCATTGCCATTTAGAGATTCACACGACGTGGGGATTGAAGATGGCGTTCCTCGTAGATAATGGCAAAGGTCCTAATGAGTCACTTTTGCCCCCTCCAAAGGATCTTCCGAAATGCTAAAAAAAAATTCAATGTAGGAACACGGCAAAGGCTGAAAATGAAGAAAAGAGAGTCTATTAGCAATTATTGTGTCTTAATTCAACCCTTTATTCGAGTAGTTTTTTCTTCGGTAAATTGATTGTTTTCGTTTCTTGAGTGAAACTGGAAAAGTTTTGCTCAAGTAAATCTCAGAAATGATAACATGAAGTTTGTATGTATACATTCTTTTTGCGGTTTCTAATAGACAGTTTAATAATTTTCGTTTCTTCCATCTCTTCCTTTGTTATGACGATTGCTTAATTAAACGAAATTATCAAAATTGAGGCCTTTGTGTAAAAGGTAGACCAATTCTGACTAGTTTGTAATGACAACAATAACTACGCCTTAATTCCGAGCAAGTTGGAGTCAACAATCATTATGACTAGTTAAGGGAAACTAAGTGTTGAAGAAACTCTGCTCCGTAGGTGTGAAACTATAATGAAGGAAGGTGTTACAAGTAGACGAGCTAGACCTAAAATTACTTGAAAGGAAGTTATTTCGAAAGCCCTACAAATATATCCTCCAAATTAATGTCGACTTAGCTAAAGATAAGGCACAATGGAAGATCACAACGGAAGAATAAAATTCATATAGATGATAGCTAATAATCAAGTAGAACATGAAAAATTTAACAACTAACACAAAATGTAGCAGTAAATTGATTGAAAAAATAATTGATACAAATTACAATTTATGCAAATTAAAATTCATAGTAGTAAATAATTGAATGTATTGCCAAAGCTTGAATTCGAGCATCTAAAAAGGATACTTAATTACTGAGAAGGAGATTCAAGATTTTAACTTTATGGATTCTGAACTAACAACTATATATTTTTACTTTTTACATATTAATTATAATTCTTAAGGTACACACGTATAGAATCATATGGAGATAAGCTAATGAATTCTGTTGAACCCTCTATTTGTCACTCCATCACAACCTTATGAAACGGAATTGGATCTCTGGAGTGAATTAGATGATGAATTCAAATTTAGGAACTGGATGCAATCCTCAATAGCTTCAACTCTTTGAGAATCAAATGTTTGTGCATGATAAGAACTCGACCTTGCCAAGCTTGTTGATGAGACTACTTTACGTGAATTATTCCTTTTTCTGTAATTCGATTTCGAAAACCAATTTAGTGCACTGCCCACCTTAGTACCTATATCCTTCAAAAAACTCAGTGGAGAAAATCCAGAAGAACTTTGAAAAGTACTCAAAATAGATGAAGAAGTTGTTTTTTTGTTAGTAGAAAATAATTTTGTGGACTTGTTATGGCTAATATTCATGACTCTTTTACTCGTAGGTTAGAATTGGGAAAATGCATGATAAAAATAAAGGTTATTTATTGAGAATTGACGATCAAACCTACATGATAAAAATAAAGGTTATTTATTGAGAATTGACGATCAAACCTACTTAACCTACCACTCTAATTTAATAGGATCACTACAAACTTTACTCATATATTTTACAATTGACTGTGGACCAAACAAGTGTTTAACTCACGTATTAACTCCCCTTAATGTTAAGCAACACGTACTCATATTAAATGTGTGTTTGACATGAACTAACAATGTTTCATAAAAGAAAAATGTTTTCGTGAAAAATAAATGTAGTTTCTTTACTTATGTTTTAGTGATTGATAAATAATAAGTAAACAATAAGTATTGTCTTAAAATATATAATCTTTTCAGATACTATCAGAAAGGGGCCGAGGATAGGATGGGGGCAGGAGGTGAGCGTTGGCGTGGGGCCAGGGCGAACCTAGGTTGGAGGACGAGGGATTAAATTGAAGGGTAACTTATGAAAATTTCATTACTAGTTTAGGAATAAATTACTTAGATATACGAGCTTGATGTGAAGAAACAATTGATGGGCTATGTTTCACACACACATAAACTAAAACGTAAATTTAGGAATAACCTGGGAGACCCTTATACTTGGTTCTGTTTATCAGTTTTAGACCCTTATACTCATGATTTTGCCAACTCAATCCTTAAACTCACTAAAACACAATATTTTAAACCCCTTAAAATATTGTGTTATAGTAAGTTTAAAGGTTCAGTTGGCAAAATTGTAAGTATAAGGGTTCAGCTGACAAACGGAGTCAAGTACAAGGACCTCCTAGGTCATTCCGCCATTTAATAATTAAAATCTAAATTATTAAAATTAAAACATTCATTATTAAGTGTCAGCAAATGAGATAATAGTAACTTATTGATTCGCGTTATGATATGTGTTTGACACGTCGTTACTAAGGTTGACCAACAATGAGAAGACATGACAAGTAATAGTCAGGGCGGATCCAAATGGATCTTTTCATGTGCTCGAATATCCATTAATATTATATCAAACTATATATATATATATAGAATAGATATAGATATTATAAAAATTAAAATAGTATCATATAAAATAATAGACAAGCGAACAAAAATAAACCAATGGTTTAGTTGGTGCAGTTGTTTGGAAGTGAGTGGTTAAGATCATAATATTGCTTCCATGCCTTGATTCTCTCCCAGAGCAATGCTTTTATTTTAAAATCCAACTCTTTTTTTTCTATTTTTTTATTTCAATTAGTCATTTTTTTCCTCCCTTTCATATTTCATAAACTACCTTTGCCAATTTTTGTTAAACAAAATCTTATACAAAATTTTTGATTCCTTTTTCAAGATAATTCTTATTCTAGTTTTTTTTATTGATTTTTGGCTCTCATATTTAAATATAATTGTTTTTCTTATGATAAGTGTTAAATTTTATATTTTATGATTGATAGCTTAAAAAGTATCTATATTTTAAAATCTTTAATTGGTCGTTGTCATGTGTATTATGCGATTTAGTCTTCCAAAAATATAAACAATTGTGATCTTTCATATCTATTAATTCTTTCTTTTTCATCAGTCTAATTAGAAACAATTAAAAAGGAAAGGAAAAGAACAATTTGTTTTAGCGCACCTTCATTTCAGTTCTCCAATTCAAAAGTGAAATAATCCCTCCTTCACATTGTTTTACCCTTTTGATAATTGTAATTGTATGTAAAGTTATATATTGTTTTTCCTTTCTTTTTCTTGAACCAATCCAAAGATTTTGATTGGCTATTGTGTTGAATTGAAAAAACAAATAACACCCTTATTAAGGAATTTTAGCTCGCAATTATATTCTTTGATTGATACAAGTTTACGTTAAAAATAATCCACATTTATAGCTGTAAAAGTCTTATCCACAACTGGTAATAGCTACATTTCCAGCTCATCAAATCATTCACTAATTGCTCATTGTATTGCTTTGGTATTTCTTAAGTGCTACATAATACTACTCTCTCCTATGATATTATGTGAATGTTGTTGAATTGATTATACAATTTAAGAATAAAATAACTTTTTTTAAAAACTTATCATAATAAATAAGTTAGAAATTTTTTTGTGACTCTTAATTATTTTTTAGAATAAAATAATAAGTCTAAATAAATCTTTATTATATATAAAATAATATTATTATTTTTTGTATCTTGAAATAATTTTTTTTCCTGATTATGTGAACAATTTCATAAACATGACCCTTAACTTGGCGTCAGTTGACAACTATGATCTTTAACTTAGGTGTGCGTAAGCACCTAAACTTGTCTAAAATTGAACAAATAAATACATTCGTCCTAAATGACACCTTATATGACAATTTTGTGTCCTACATGCATTATGTCATGTAGTATATGTGTGTCTACTTATTCGATTTTATACAAGTTTAAGTGTCTACTTGTGCACACCCAAAATTAAAGGTCGTAGTTGTCAACTGACGCTAAGTTAGGGGTCATATTTATGTAAAAGTCAATAACTATGAGAATAATTGCGAAAAGTTATGGTTATTGTTACCCTTAGTTTATAGATGCATCCATAAATAAAGGTATTGAAGAAAAAAAATCTCACAAATTTACAAATTAGAATAAATTTTTCATTGGTCAAACAATTAACAAAAAATTAGTGTTGATCCGAAGAATATAGAGCCGGTCAAAAATTGGCCTAAACCCCTAATTTCTACCGATATTCGAAGCTTTTTGGATTTAGCGAGATATTATAGGGATTTGTTGATGGTTTCTGATCATCTATTGCTTCTTCATTGACGACCCTCAGCTACTACAATTAAAGTATATCTTTAAATTTGTACTTAAGTATAACCATTACATACCGGATGGTTTAATTTTCTATCGAAGTCCTCAAGATAAAAATGATTGCTTACCACTCTGGATTTAGAGATAAAACTGATAAAAAAGATGAATTTTTCAAATTTAATTTCATCAGACTATGATTTGGGTATTTTTTGTTTTGAGAGTTAATGTGATGCTAATATTATCAATAATTTTATTTATTCAAATAGCAATATATTAGCTTTTTTAGAGTTTATAACTAATTTTGTATACTATCAAATATTACATATTTATGAGTTTGTAACATTTTTTATTTCTACATAATTATGATTTAAGTGTGGTATTTCTAAATGACATAAAAAATTTTATTAGTCTTATTTAGTAATATTATTATTTATAATATTAAGGACTAGCCTTAGTTAATAAGATATTAATCAGTTGGTTGCAATATATTATATTAGATCTTACTATAAAAAAATTATTTATTGATATAAAATTTTTAGTTATACAATTTAAAGTTCTAAACTCTTTTTTTGATAAAACATAAAAAAAAATGCCCAAAAAATCCTTCTATCTGCATGCATGTTCTTTTATTAAAATCCATTTGTTTATAACTCTAATTTGCAAACTATATGTGTAATACTTTTGACTGCTGATGATAATATAATGTAACATCCTCCACTTTCTGTCTTCTTTCTTCATTCCGTTTGATTTGTGTATCAAAAGCTTGAAGGGATCTTTTTAAATTTCATAAACCTGTGGGCCTATAAAGAAGCAGTATAAAGCAATCTTTGTTTGTCCCAAAGAAAACTGGTCCACTTTTAGTGTTCTTTCTTGTTACTGTTATTTTAGCTAAATAATACATACTCACAAATGTATCAGTGTCAATTTTAAAATAATAAGAAGAAGGCATAATACATAAATATGTCCTTTAATTTTGCCTCATTTTATATTTATGTTCTTCAATTTTGAGTGTGCACAAGTAGACACTTAAACTTGTATAAAATTAAATAAATAGACACACACGTCCTATGTGGCATCCTACACGACAATTTGTGTCCTACGTGGTGTCCTATGTGTATTGTGCTACATAGGACTAATGTGTCTACTTGTTTAACTTTATACAAATTTAAGTGCTTATTTGTGCATACCCAAAATTTAAGAGTATAAATGTGAAATGAGATCAAGTTAAAGAGCATATAAATGTATTATATCTAAAAAGAAAGACAGTTCACTGCACAAAACATTTCATGTTCAGGGTTCAGAAAAGGGTGCATCCAAGAAATGTGATGTAGACAATTTACATTATTTCTTTAATCAATTTGAAGAAAGGTATCAAGAATCTTATTGTAAAATAAAGGTAATAATATGAAACACCAAGCCAATGGGGTTGTGGGACAAGATATATGAATATATATGGTCTTAATATACTTAAAGAGGACTAATATCTAGTTAGAATAAAGTGGCAA
The DNA here is from genome assembly GCA_016801875.1 of Solanum sitiens. NCBI lineage: Eukaryota > Viridiplantae > Streptophyta > Magnoliopsida > Solanales > Solanaceae > Solanum > Solanum sitiens. Next base: position 1,200,537 of record JABWTJ010000279.1, read on the forward strand.
AATGCTTTCCTTTGCAACTTGCAAGAGGTTCTGCTTTAAGAAAGGAGTGGGGCAGTATAGTATTTACTGAAAAAGTTTCTATGAATAGTAATGCTGCTCATCTTTGAAATATATTCTTTCACTCGCATTTCACGGTGTGACATAGTAATCAATAAATTATGTAAAACGACAATCAAGATAGACCAGAGTTCAAATTTCAATGGAGATTAAAGACGCCATGTAAGCAATTTATAGTAGTGTTATCTGATATCCGTGTTATAAAAAACAAAAGATAATAGATATCTAATTGAAACAGTGGCATAATACATATATATGTATTTAACTTGGCTTTAGTGTACATCTATGCCCTCCAACTTTGGATGTGTACAAGTAGACACTTAACTTGTAAAAAATTGAACAAGTAGACACACATCCTACGTGGCATAATACACACAGGACACAAAATTGTCATAACAGATGCCAAATAGGATAAATGTGTCTATTTATTCAATTTTACACAAATTTAAGCGTCTACATGTGTACACTCAAAATTGAAGGACATAGCTATCAAATAAAGCTAAATTAAAGAGCATATTAATGTATTATAAGGTACGCACAAGTTACTTGACACAATTACTATAAAATTAAAAACAAAATGTTCTTTTGTCCTTGTGGGGTGGGGGACCTGTATATAGTTTGCACTTAGGTTTTATTGATACTTCCAACAGCAAATTATGACTGTAATGCCACCAAAATAGAAAAAAAGTGGCATAATTATGAGGTAGAAGAGAACATGAAATCAACAGTAACAGCACAACAAAACAAAGAAATCAACTTTTCATTTGACCCCTTATGATTTTCAAGTTGTTGAAAAAGCATTTCATGAAAAGAACAAAATTGAATAATCATTTAATCACAAGAAGGTGGTGCTGGTGGCTGTTTTGGTTTGTTTTGATTTGGAGGTAGGCAAAATAGTAGTACTACAAAATAGTGTTTTCCTATCCTTAACTATTGCTAAAGCTCCTCTTTTGTACTCTCTAATCATTAGATCTTAAATTATTAAAAATAATTCCACTAATCACCCAGTCTCGTAGCAATTTCAAGTTAATAATGGTATACATAGTCACATATTTATACATATATATTTCATGAATAACACAAGTACACAACCTTTCTTTAAATTTTCATTGACATGTTTAACACGGCCTTTCTTTCATTAAATAATACAAAATTCAATACTCTTTTTTACTTTCTCAAAATTCATGTTAAATCAAAACCTAACAAACAAATTAAAACAGATGAAGTAACAGTTAGCCCTTCCCTTTTGGAGGATAAAAACTTAAAGTTGATTAATATGAAAAGTAAACAGAGCCCAGCATACTGCTTGATGAAGTGGATATTGACTCAGCAATTATTAGGATGAGGTGAATTAGATACCACAGAATAAGAAACATTTTTGAAGAAAAATATTTTCCCAAAAAAAGTTATTTTCTAATGTTGGGTTACCAATTATAAATGTTTCAAGAAAAACATTTTTTAGTCCTTGCCATTATCTTGTGTCTGACATGGTACAGCCCCAAATAATGAATTAGCCTTTAATGTTAAAATTAAGTTTCGCCAATCTTGTTCAGCTATATCGAAAACAATTTCTTTACCTTTCCAAGTAGGTGCGGAGCCACCCTTCTGTTAGCCCTTTGGCAGAAAATTTTACTAATTATATATGATTAAAATTATTTTATATATATATATATAATAGATATCGAACTCCATTCGATTAGTTAGTGTGTTTAGTTCTTCTGATATCGAATCCCCTTATTAAAAATTATAGCTCTTCCACTATTTTTAAGGTAGGGGTAAGACTCAAGACTAAGTACACACCACTCTCTCGAAGCCTATTGGTAAGATTATACTGGATATGTTGTTATAAGGTTGGCCCTGTGATGCCAATTGCATTTTTTCTTCCTTTCCCTTATAGTAACAATGAGCAAAAGAACAAGATGATATGAATGATGAAAATAGTGCTTCTTCTACAGAAATGAAAACAAGGAAATACTACAAACTAAAACAACCACAATTTTCTTAAGGAACTTTAATTACTTGACTTATTTCTAACCATTTTGAATTACCAGTAATATTAACACGAAACAGTCCTCAGACTTCTCACTGAACCTTCTATATCTCGTACATTTGCGTGCTAGCTGAACTCTATCAATCATCGCAGCAGCTGCATAATTATCTTAATCTTCCAACATACTTTAATCAAACTTCTAACACACTCGAAAAAGACAGCAGATGGTTGATCAGGCATAGCAGCGCGTGTTTTTTGTTTTTTTCTTAAGAAATATCGAAATCACATAGTATTGTACTGACCAAACTGAAGTCCCTGCAGAATAACACTATGCATTCCATGTTCATGCAATTTTAGTCCATATGTTTTGAATCCTATATCTGCTTTTTGATTTGACAAATTGTACGGTTTTTGTGGAGATGGAACAGAGTTTTCAGGGGAATTAGAAGATGTAAGATTCTCTTTCATTTCTGTAAGATTGACAGTGGTAATGTCATGTATACTTGATCTTCTCTTATCCTTACCCCCGGAAAGTTGTCTAATAAAATACTTCTGAGCATGACTCGCTACTTGTGTTGGAGTTCTTGTAGTCACAAAATTGCGAGATATATTTCTCCAATCACCTTTTCCGTACTTTTTCAGCCCCAACAGAAATTGCCTGACCAAAATGTAGAAAACAAATTCAAAATTGCAGCACTCTGAATTCCAATTTGTAACATGAAAGTCAATAAACTAACCTGTGTTCTTCCTCGGTCCATGGGATTCCTTTTTTTCTTTCGTATTCAGAAGATCTATTTGATGTGTTTCTCTTGCCATGAGATGGACCATAGAATCGCTTGTTGAAGTCGTAGAAGGCGCCTATTTCTTGATCATGATTGATCCAATCCAATGTGAATGAATTAGTAGTACAGCTAGTTGTAGTCATGTAGCCAGCAGGTACTGGTATTAATCCAGCTTCAATATCAGTAACATCATCAACCAATTCTCTATACTGTTTGATCACATCATTCACCGTCTTTCCGGGGATCATTGCTGCTACATTATACCATCTATCAGGAGTTTCCTTATCAAACAACGCGAGAGCGTCCTCAAACATCTTGTTCTCTTCAATTGTCCATTTTGTTCCTTTGTTTACCTCAAATAACCAATTTGAGTTTCTAAGGTATGTTGTTGCTTCAGAAGGAGGAGAAAGAAATCCCATTTCTCTGCTCATGTTTTCTTGTTCATCTACAAATACAAATTACAAATGGCAGCCTAGCTAGTTGTGTTTTCTTCATAAAAATGATGAGAAGTGTGTTTTTTTTTTTTGGGCATCAAGAAGGGGAATCTGAATAAGACTTTTTGGAAAGTAGTATAAGGTGAGGAATCTAAAAATTATGACCACCAAACATTCCAAAACCCAAGGAAAAATAGGGGGAAAAAAGTAGATCTTGCTAGTGAAATATTAGCATTTGAGGTCTTAAGGTCTCGTATAATCTAGTCTAGAAAGTATAGAAGAAGCTACTAATAAAAAAAACAAGAAAATAGAGTTACTATTATATAGTAGTAGAAAACTAGGGCATACAAATGAAGGGGCAAACTTAAGATCCGTTTGCTCATAGATTTCTCAAGTAATATTTGAGAAAAATTTAGAAAGATAGTGTTTGTCCATATAATTTGCGATTATTTGGCAAATATTTCAAATTCTCAAATACTAATTTTATCTAGTATTTGGGTCAAATATCATTATTTGAAATCTTTTAAAAATTCAAATTCTATACCAAACTTTTATCTTTTACAAAAACACTCTCTATATCAGGTGTTTGTGCTATATTACATTTTTCTTTACGTGAACACCAAAGTAGTGATGAAATATTCAGTGAATATGAAAGTGATGATATGGTTGTTGATGAAAATGACAAACAATCGACTCAGGGTAACAAAGTCATGTGTTTTGTCTACTTCACGATGCATGGAATGATGCTTGTTGCATTCATTTCAAACTATCACATTGTTTCAGTATCATGGACAATACTTGTTATTTATTGCAACGAAGATCCAGTTGACTTGTAATACGAACTTATGGCTAGTTTTGATAGTTTTAAAAACTTATGGGCGTAAAATCTTTTTTTCTCGGGATAATGCCCAAGTACCCCCTCAACCTAGCCCGTAATCTCAGAGACACACTTATACTATACTAAGGTCCTATTACCCCTTGAACTTATTTTATTAATAATTTTCTACCCCTTTTCGGCCTATGTGGCACTATCTTGTGGGCTCTGCGCTGGTTGATTTTTTTTTTCAAACTAGTGTCACGTAGGCCGAAAAGGGGTAGAAATAAAATAAGTTTAGGGGATAATAGGACCTTAGTATAGTATAAGTATGTCTCTGGAATTTCGGGCATAGGTTGAGGGGGTACTTGTGCATTTTCCCTTTTTTTTCTAAAAAAGTGAAATGTTTCCCAAATACTATAACCAAACACATGTGAAATTTCACCCAAACTTTCACCCAAATAATATTTGCCAAAAATATTTGGAAATCTATTGGCCAAAGCTAGCTTGGAGAAAACAAAAAATTAACTATTTGCCCCTCTTGTAGAATTAAGAATTTTAGAAATGTTTGTGATCAAGTAAATAGCTCTAAGAAAGAATGAAAATGAAAAGATTTATACAAATTATATTTTTCGTTACCATTTTATATAAATGCATTAGGTATGAATATATTATATACCAGTGACTCGTTATCGGCACTCAAAAAAAAAATTATATTGCGAATAAACAAGATATTGAAGAATTGTTCATAGATAAAAGGATTCTTTGCTTTTTCATAATAAATTGAAAAGTGCGTTATAGGAATCAAAAAGTATATAGTGAACGACAGTTAAGAAATAAAGAACAAAATATTTTGTATGTTGGTATTTCATTAGGCATGACAGTTAAGAAATAAAGAACAAAATATTTGCCAACTCACCTAAGTATTCTTAGAATGGTGTTACTATTTTTTTTTGGACAATTTTTTTTTATATTATTTATACACTATCTAAAGAATCATATTTTTTATATTATTTATAAATAGTTTAATTCTTAATTTTTATATTTTTTATGTCAATCAAACACGACCATTTAAACTGAAATAAAAAGTTAGAGAGAAAAAATATAGTGTTGAGATTGTCATTGGTTTATGTGGGAGGTTTTTTTTGGGTGTATAGTGATAGAGATCCTCAGACCTCAGTTTTAACTACCAAGACAAAAAGGACAACCTGTCATTGCCCATAGAGCTGCCTGTTGGAAAAAAGTGTTTTTACTAATGGAGCTTTGGATTTAACAATAAGTTTTGAATTTACTTGAGTCATAGACATAGACGTTATCGGATTATGATATATTTTAAATGGGACGAATAAAAAATATTAATGTTAAATTGCTGCAATAAATTTTTTATTATAATTGACTTGAATCTCCTTAAAAGAGAAATATTATTGCCTCAACTAGAATATCATATTTTCACTAACGTGAGTTAATAAATGGATGAGTTTCAGATGGACTAAAAGTCTATAAATAAGTGATTCAATAAATATAATTCAATTTGTCCAAACTCTTATTAAATTTTCTTATGCATTTAATCAAAACAATATTTTTGTTTAACAACAAAAAAGTATATCTTATCATTACAGTTTTTTTTTATAGATTAGATGACATGTCATTTCAATTTTTAAATGAGCTGCATTAAACGGATTAAATGATTAACACGAATAGCCTTACAAATAGATAACCTTGAACTTTGATCCTGATTATCCTATAAACAAAGATTCAAATTTAACATGTTTCCCCTTGTTAGACAACACTGTTGACCTTTAAAAAAAATATCCAAAAGCTCTATAGAAATTCGTTTAAATTATTGATTAAAAAAGATAAATTTGAAAAAGTAAATTTACTAGCTTCTTGGCTTCTTTAATCAACTTTTGAATTTGATGAATTATTGATTCTTGTCTACATCTCAATGGATTGTGACTGCGTTAGGAGATCCGTTATTTCTTAGTGATTGGCCATAATTATTGGGTCTCTCTCTGTTAGATATATGAAAATGATTAAAGCAATCTATATGGTAGATTAGTTAGCTGACTGTATAAGTTAGTTAGTTAGCTAATAGTCTCATTTGTTAGAATTAGTGAACTCTCATATAGTTAGTTACAAGAGTCAGTTGTGTGTGACTACTATAAATAGAGTAATATGTCCACATTCAATGTAACACAGATTCATTCAATACAACTCTCTCTTCTCTTCTCTAAAATTCTCTCTCAAGGAGTGCTGCAATTACTCTCCTATCATGGAGTTTACATGATATCAGAGCTTCCGATCGTAGGAGCTTTCTCTGTTCGGTGAGGTGTTCAGATTCATCAGGTGTAAAGGTGAATCGAAAGACGACATCTCCAATTCTAGGACGCAGCAATGGCAGCTGATGGAGATCCATCAGCAGAGACTGGTAACACTTCAAGTTCTACTTTGTTTCCAGTGATTGATCATAATCATCCTCTGTTCCTTCAACATACTGAAACTCCAGGTAGTTCTCTCATCTCCTTACAATTGACTGGATCAGAGAATTATGCTTTATGGATTCGTTCCTTTAGAACTGGTTTAGTAGGTCGTAGCAAACTAGGATTTGTTGATGGCAGATTTCCTAAGTTTATTTTTGAGCATGCATTACATGATCAGTGGGAGAAATGCAATGCTGTAGTATTGAGTCGGATTATGAATGTTGTCCGACCTGGGCTTCTTAGCTCTGTTGTGTATGCCTCTGATGCACGAAAGGTTTGGTTAGATCTAAGAGAAAGGTTTGATACAGTGAATGGCTCTAGGATTTTTCAACTGCATAGAGAGATTCATACTCTAGTTCAGGGTACATTGTCTATTGCTGATTATCATTCACGACTGAAAGATCTATGGGATGAGTATGATGCTCTCATGCCTTGTCCTAGTTGTCCATGTCCCGAGTCAAAGAAATTTGGTGAACATTGTGATTATCAGAGGTTGTTATAGTTTCTCATGGGGTTAAATGAGTCATATTCTCCTCCTAGGAGTCAGATTCTCATGATGAGTCCTATTCTTGCACTCAACAAAGCATATGCTCTCTTAATTGATCAAGAGAGTCAAAGGAACTTGGTGATTTCTGCTAGTTCAGGAGTAATAGAAGGTACTACTATGTACTCTCGAAAAAATAGTACTGATAGTACTGGTGCTAGTACTTCAAAAGGATCTGGTGCTTGTGTTGGTTCATCATCTAGTAGTGGTTATAATGGAGGTAACATTACTGTCTCTGGAGGAGGAGGAGGATATTATGCTACTGGAACTGGTTACAAAGCCAGAAAAAATGTTCTTGTTTGCGAACATTGTGGTTGTAAAGGTCACTCAAAGAATCAGTGCTATAGAATTGTCGAATATCCAGCTGACTTTCAGTCTAAAAGAAAGCCTATGTATGCTAATCAGGTTGACATTGGACAAGAGGTTAGAGGGACTAATATTCAGAATAATGTAGTTACAGGAACAGGTTCTCATCCTGGTACATTCTTCACTCAGGATCAATATCATCAGATACTACAATTACTGTCCAAACTTGGTGGTGACAATACAGGGGAGCCTTCTGCAAATATAGCCTCTGTAACTAATGCAGGTAGCTCTCTCAAAGTTTTTTCTTGTGATTATAGAGGTAGAAAGTGGATAATAGATACTGGAGCAACACATCATATTGCATCCTTCCTGGACAGTTTAGACAAGGCTAAGGTATCTCCAGCTCATACTGCAAACAAGGTTCACTTACCCAATGGTAAAAATGTAGTTGTGTCACATATTGGAAGCACTTGTGTACTTGACAACCAACCTATTTCTAATGTCCTATTCTTACCTGACTTCAATATTAATCTACTGTCTGTGTCAAAGATTACTAAAGAATTGAACTGTATGGTAGGATTCTTTCCTGACTTCTGTGTGTTTCAGGACCTTTACACTGGTCAGGTGAAGGGGATTGGTAAAGAAGAGCATGGACTCTATATACTACAAGAAGGACCAAATCAAGCTCCAAAACAGCTGGTCAATAGAAGTGGTGGTCGTGCTTCTGTTAAGTTTGATAGTTCTGTTAACTCAGTAACAAAAGTTGAGTCTATTGATGTTTGGCACAGAAGACTAGGCCATGCTTCAGTTGATGTTATCAATAAGCATGATGTTGTTAGCACTTTAAGTAGTAAGGAGGTATTTCATTGCCCTGTCTGTCCTCTAGCTAAACATACAAAACTTCCTTTTCTTCACAACAATCATGTATCCAAACATGTATTTGAACTACTGCATTGTGATCTTTGGGGACCTTATAGAGTGACCACTCATAATAATAAAAGGTTCTTTGTCAACATTGTGGATGATTATAGTAGACATACTTGGATTTTTCTTATTGCTTCTAAAGCTGACACTGTAGCTGTACTAAAACATTTTCTCAAGAATGTGCAGAATATGTTTTCTACTAATGTCAAAACCTTAAGAACTGATAATGGTAGTTAGTTCTTTAACACTGAGGTACATTCCTTACTAAGTGATATGGGCATCACTCATCAGAGTTCGTGTGTATATACTCCTCAGCAGAATGGCATTGCTGAGAGGAAACATAGAACTATCTTGAACATCGCCAGGGCCCTAAGGTTTCAAGCCTCCATTCCCCTTAGATATTGGGGTGAATGTGTAGTCACTGTTGTCTACATTCTTAACAGGCTTCTATCCAAAATACTTGCTCACAAAACTCCATATGAAAAGCTTTATTTGCACTCTCCTTTCCTATCACACCTTAGAGTGTTTGGTTGCTTATGTTATGCTTCTAGTCCCAAAGTCAGTGATAAATTTTCACCCATGGCTGTGCCTGTAGTGTTTATGGGCTATTCTTTCACTTAAAAGGGGTACATTCTTTATGACATTCATGCTCAACACTTCTTTGTCAACAGACATGTAGTATTTCAAGAACATATATTTCCTTTTAAAGACATGCATGCTTCTGCTAATCCTATATTTCCAGTGATTGAACTTGGTTCACAAGGCTTTGACTGTGGTCCTTGCTCCTCTAAACCTCCATCTCCAGCATTTGAGGTGTCTGTACATGATGCTTCTGTCCCTGCAGAAGTTGTCCCAGAAGTTTCTGATGTCTTGACTTCAGTTCCATCCAATGTGGTTGTGCCAGTTAGGAGATCAACCAGGGCTAGCCGACCACCTCTTTGGTTGTAGAACTTTGTGACTCCATCTAAAAGTCATGCTTGTTTATATCCTATCACAAATCATGTCTCATATTCCAACCTTTCTTCAAGTTATAAACAAGTCCTACATACTTATTCTGTTATATCTAAGCCAGCTACTTTTCAAGAAGCTGCTGCTAATCCTGATTGGATGAAGGCTATGGAGTTAGAGATGGTTGCATTGGAGAGTAATAATACCTGGAGTATTGTAGACTTACCAGCTGGCAAGAAACCTATTGGGTGTAAATGGGTATACAAAATCAAATTTCTAGCTTCAGGTGAAGTTGAAAGACTCAAAGCGAGGCTTGTTGATAAAGGTTTTAGTCAGAAGGAAGGCCTAGATTATGGTGAGACTTTCATTCCAGTTGCAAAAATGGTGACAGTTAGATCAGTGGTTGCTCTTGCTGCCTCTAAGGGCTGGTACATCTATCAAATGGATGTGCACAATGCCTTCCTCAATGGTGATTTGCAAGAGGAAGTATATATGGACATTCCTAGTGGGTTTGCTCGACAGGGGGAATGTCATAAGGTTTGCAAACTACACAAGTCATTATATGGTCTGAAACAAGCACCAAGACAATGGAACATCAAGCTGACAAGTCCATTCTCTCTTCTCGGTAGAGCCCCATAAGGTAGTTTTAGGGCTTAGCCCAAATTTTTCCCATATATGTATACTAGTTAAAGGATAAATGACATAAATTTTACTAGTTTGAAGGTAAATTATTTCACTTCATGTGAGTTTACAATATTACTTTCTTCACTTTTGGTATTCCAAATACATGTATTTAGTGCGATTCACATGTATCTGAGATACTTAAATTATTTTGCTCGCCTTTCTCCATATTCAATGTATCCCGTAGCAAAAATACATGTATCTTAATATATCAGACTCGAAATCTGATATGCAGTGGCGTATGCAAGTTAAAAACTTAATTATCGCACTTATTACATCCTTAACTAATTGGTTTAAATTGGTTTTAAGCTAAAGGAGGTCTTGAGTTTAAACTCGCCACCTCAAACACTAAAAGTGGACAATGAACCAACAGGTGATAATTAAATAGTCCCTTGACATCTCGATACCCCTTCGCTCAACGTGGATCTGCCCTCCTAGTATGAAATTATTAATTAGTGTGGCAATATTTAATTGTTTCAAATTATAAAGAGAAATAATAAATATGATAGGAATATTTGTGTATTTTCCATAAAACAATGGTGTATGTATATGACTACTCAAAGACGGATCATTGTAATTTCAAAAATCTGAGGACTTTAATATGCAAATATATTCAAACCAAGATTAAAACCTTGAATCACAACTATTATTCATATAAAAATATGCCACATCTCAAGAATCCAAATAAGAAGTTGAAGAAATAGAACAATATCCATAGATAACAACATTAAATAACCAAATTATGTTAATACGCAGTTGTATTAGTAAGCTTGGTTACAACTTGATAGTTGATAGCATGAATGAACTTGATACATCGTTAATTTCACCTCTTCGATTGCCAATTAGGACGAATTGAACCTTCACTAATGACAGGCTCCGCCAAACTTCACCCAACAACACTACACTAAGCATCTTCGGCTTCTAAAGAGAAAGAGGAAGATCAATTAGATTATCCAAGATCATCATGCGCTTGAGTTGAATTATTAGGCACCGTTTTTTCCATAAAACAGCAACAGATCTTCATTTCCGATAGATACAAAATGATAAATTATTCAATGGTTTTTTAAACTGGACAAGTAATGTTGGATATTTCAAAATATTATAATGGACAAGTAAAGATGAACAGAGAGAAGGAGCAAGTATAATTCACATTCACAACATACCCCTCTAGTTTACCTTTTTCTCATTCTAAGCTACTAACTTTTTTATAATCAACTCGACAAGTCCCGCAAATTTTCTTTATTTAATGTTGGAAAAGTATTGTGCTTGATATCTCAAAGAAATTATTCCATCTTCAATAACATTTGAAAGAGAATTGATTCTATAGTTTTAATGGCATTGGATGCTTATGTTGGATAGTTGTTGCCTGCCAATGGGATTTCTTTTACAAAAATTTTAAAGTTTGTTGTGTATAGATATTAGACACTGACGTAAATGAGACATATCTAATCTTCAAAAAAAAAAAAATACTAAAAAGAATTTTATAAATTTTATTTTTAATTACTCTCTCCGTTTAAAAAAGAATGTCCCTATTTTCTTTTTTTCAAAAAGAATGACTCCTTTCTTTTTTTGACAGCACTTTAACTTTAACTTTCCACGTGGCATGTTTAAGACCATAAGATTAAAAGATATTTTGGTACATTTGACATAACTTTAAATTAGAATCACAAGACTAAAAAATCTTTTTTTTTTCCTTAAATTCCGTTCCAAGTCAAACTAGGCCAATCTTTTTGAAACTGAGGAAGTAAAAAAATTAAAATACAAAATGGATTGAAATAGAAATTTTACTGAAGTCTTCACAGATTTATGCGAATTTGTCTAGCGAGCACTCCACTACGTACCATTTCCCATCACTAGGGCCAAGATAAATACTCTAGTACCACTTGAGCTGCTTTTTTTTGGATTAAAGGGACACAAACAGAAAAGAAAATTAAATAACTAAGAGCTACATTGATTTTTCATAGATAGATGTCCAAAATACAAAAGATACTAATTAATAAAGAGAGAACTTGGCTACCTACCATTGTATAATACTAGTAGTATATCCAAATAAAACATAAATAACAACACTACATATCCAAATCAAGTTATTACTCACTTGCAGTTGCATCTGCAATTAGCTTGCTTGCAATTTGAAAGCACGAATGAACTTCATACATAGCTAATTTCACCTCCTCCTCCGATAGAATCGAAGACGATTGCCAATTAGGACGCATCGAACCTTCACTAATGACAGGCTTCTTAATATCTACACCAACTTCACCCAACAACTCTTCTAGTGTACTACTCAGCAGATCTGGCTTCTTACAAAGCTTACCAGTCAAATAACCAACATCAACAATTCTACTAATTTCAAATTTCCGGCCTTGACATCCAGATACATATGATAGAGTAGATTTTTGGGTTATGTTTCTAGGACCTATAAAAGTAATAGAACTATCATCCAGTAACCTCTCAACAGAATTGGGGAGAACAGTTAAATTATCCAATATCAACATGCGCTTAAATTGAATAATTAGGCACCGTTTTTTCACATGAAAGAGCAACAGATCTCCATTATTTACAACATCAATTCCAACAAATGGATCTGGAGTACTCTCCAATACACTCTTTAGTTCCGAGATGTTACTGTTCACGATAGCTAGGCGGTCAGCGACAGTTGTGATGACAGTTTCATCACCAATTTTCATATTGTAAGAGCTCGCTTTGATCAGCCAAGGAAGAGGCAATTTCTCTGACATTTTCACTCTTAATACACTTACTACGGAAACTATGCCTCAATCAGAATCGTGACTGAACAGTGGTAACGAAGGAAGTATTTATAGGATGAAAAATCCTTGGATTTCTGAGCAAAATACGAAGAAATTCAAAATTTCTGGGCAGATAAGATTTGAGTGAGCTGTGCGTAAGATATGCAATTTTCGAAAAATAAAACGGAAAATTGGAGAGAAATTACCGATGGAATCGCTTGGAAGCCTTAAGGGAAAAGAAAAGAAGGGCGCGTGGGCTTGCTGAGGGAGGAAGAGTACGTGGGGTATAAGGGATTTGATTTTGTTAATTTCCACATTAGAGGGATTTGATAATTTCCTGCAAGTAATAGGTGACCTTATGGATACGACTCTTCGAAATGATGTTGCACGGTTATTCGTAGTTTTTATGTTTTATACTACCTAGTAAAATATATCTTCCATTTCAAGTTATATAATTATTACTTCCATCTATTTCATTTTATATGTCATTTTTTATTTTTTGAAAGTCAAATAATTTAATTTTGATCGGACATTTGTGTATAGAATTTTTAAATTTTTTAAAATGAAATTTATATATTTATAAACTATGTAAAAAGTACTATAAATCACAATAATTGATAATTCAAAATGTTAAAAGGATCTATGAAAAATTTATGATCAAAGATACATTTGTTTGAATCACAAAATGTGAAAAGTGTCACATAAAATGAAACGAAAAAAGTATTTTATTAAAAATTAACAAGTATACCTACATTCTTACGTAAACAAATGAGTCTAGCGGGGATGAGATAGTCAAGGGGTAGGGATTGGGGATTAGACCGATGGAGAGATAATGAATTTAAAATTAGATAAATTTATTTATATACATGTCTTTTTTTCCATTATTTTTCTTTCCATTATTTTTCTATCCGTTTTTAAAAAAATTCAAAATTTCTTATTTTACTTCCAAACCTTCAAACGTTGGATACATATATACTAATCCCCCAAGATCAACGTTTATTTCACTCCATAAATCTCTCCCAATTTTTAGTCACATAATCTTAGAAATTATTTTCTCATTCACGTTTGAAATTTAAAATCAATCTATTTCAGGTAGGTTAAGGATATTTTTAGACAAAAAAAATAAAAAAGAATATTTATGAGACTTTTACCTATTTTAAAAAATAGTCCAACATTTATAATTAAATAAAATAAGTGAACTTTCAATTCTGAACACTACAACGTAAATTAGGAAAAAAGTAATACTGTGTAACATCTCGTAACTCGTAATAGCCAAGAATAAGCTAAGAAAATAAAATTTATAATTTTGGGAAAGAATAGGAAAAATATGAAAAATTTCGTTAAGCGTAAAAAAATGAATTTTTGATCATTTTCAAACGGTCATAACTTCTATCTCAGGATGAGTTAGAGTTAATTCTTTACAAGGTTGAAAAGCCCTTGGAGAGATCTTTCCAAGGCCGTCGAGTTTGCGCATTTTCAATATCATATCAAAGAGATATGCCTATTGGAAGTTGGGTGAGGAAGGTCCCAATCCAGATTTTAGAAGGGTAAAGTGGTCTTTTCACCCAACTATTTCCTAATTTGTTTTAAAGGTTTATTAGGGGTAAAACTAAGCCTTAAGTCAGTTTTAGAAAAGTTATTCACGCTTAGGGCTTGGTAGAAAAGAGAAGAGAAGAAGGAGAAGGGAGAAAGATCAAGAATTCATCAAGAACGCCAAGATCGTCGAGCGGAATTCGTCAGGGGTGATCCCTATTAAGGTATGTGAGACTTTTCTGTGTTGGGTTAGTTCACTCACACTCCAATTTGTTTAATTCAGTGAATTTTGAGTAGATTGAATGATGAACATTGAAGTTCTTGAAGAACAATGGTTGAATTCTGTTGGTTGAGTTGTACTATGCTTTTAGTTGATTGAATTCGTATTTTCGGGTTGTTTTTTTTTAGTCTAATCTATTGGGTATTGAGGTTAATAGTGATCCTAAGTGATGGAGGTGAGATTCATGAAAGTTTAGAGGGTTTGGAGATGAAAAACGGAGAAGAAAAATCGAAACGTCCGTCTGACAGGCCCTGCGGCGCCGCGCCAACCAGAGCCCCTCAGAAAAGTCTCTGCCCGTCAGGCTCTGGCGCGCCGTGCCAGCCAGAGCCCCTTAGAACAGACTCTGGCGCTCCACGCTCTCAGAGTGTCAAGGACGCTTGGAGACCCCGTTCTTTTCCCATCTTTTCGTACTAGTTCTCAAGTGATGTACACACATTTTTTAGTTGATTCCAACACTATAAGGTACATCTACTCATCATGAAATCATCCATAAACACAAGATCATGAACCTTTAATCCATAATTCAATTCAAGGAAAGTTAAAGTGAAAGTCAAGGAAGTTAAGAAGTCAAGTCTAAAGTTAAGAAGTAAGTTAAAGTAAAGTTCTTAAAGGTTTTCAAGAGTTTTATTTAAACATTTTAACTTTGTTTTAAGACTCAAGTTTCAAGCTATGTAAAGAGTAAGTTGAAATTCTTTTCTTCAAAGATATAAGGGGACTAAGTATTCCCAAAGAGACTTAAAATGTTTTAACATTTAACTAGTAAGGAAACTTTGATTTCCAAGGAGCCTTAGGGCAAGTTTTCAGAAAAGAGCTACAGCTTTCTAAAAAAAGCAAGCAGGGAAACTATGATTTCCAAGATAACTTTGAGCTAAGTATTTTGAGCACTAATCTAAAAATCACAAAATCAGTATGTTTTTAAAACATAAAAGCCAGCATATTTTTGGGAGTGTATTGAGCACCGATATGGGGGAGAGTTCAGACAACTCACAGCCCCCATAAACCATGTAGCCATCATGGGTAGAAAAGGTTCATACTTTTATATGAACCCTTTTCACAGTAGACTGGTGGATTCATTGGGCAGTTCAAGTCTTATACCTTTGGGATGTTATAGGATGCGCTGGCAGCGTGAGGTAGATCGTTATATGATCACTATAGCTCTTAAGTGATGGTTGACAATGAGAGAAACTCTCACAGAAGTTATTGTATTCTTATAAACATCAGTTTACTTATATTTTTATATACATACCAGAGTTAATTGTACATTGCATACATTCAGTGTTTACAACATGTTTTAGACAATTTTCTTTATATTGCATTTACTTTTAAATTGTATTATATTGAAATGAGTTAAGATATTCATGAATTGAGCAGAGCCAAGGTAGTGTTCCTTCTTACTCCTTTTCAAGCTTAAATGTTGTTAGCATTCCAACTTACATATTCGTATATTCAATATATTGATGTCAGTTGGCCTGCATCGTATTATAATGCAGACGCAAGTAACTAGGATAGCATTCGGCGCATCGTTGATCCAGTGAACAGCTCAGAGTCAGTTGATGAGCCTCCTTTTATTTCGGAGGACATCTTTAGCTTTTAGTTAATTGCTTTAGCATTCTATTGTTAGGATAATTAGGGTCCTGTCCCGACATCCATCTTTATTTTGGAGGCTTCATAGACAGATGGTAGTAGTTTTCTTAGTCTTTTCCTTTCACTTGTAATTGAATGAGACACTGGGTTGCCATTTTGGCTAATTACTTCTTTTGAGCTATTTCCTTGAGTTATATCTTATGTTTAAGTCTTCCGCTAAGTTAAGTAAGTCAGGTCAAGGGTTTGCTCAAGGCCAGCAATGGTCATTGGGTGCCAACCACGTCCAGTGTGTTAGCTCAGGGCGTTGACATAGTGGTAGTTATTATTTGGTAATAATTAATATAATATTTGCAAAATTTTCATAATTTCAGTTGGTTATGGACTCTAACAACTAATCCTTCATTGAAACTGGTTAGGATTCTTGTATTATTTAATCTTCTCATCGTCTCATAGTATGAGTTTTAATTTTACCCAAGTTTCATACCGTCTAATACTTTCCTCTATTTTCTGGGGGTTTTCATAATCAAATTTCCTTAATGAATTGTGTTTGTTCATGTATCTAACTGATAACTCAATTCTTATTTGTTGTGATACATTTATAGATATACTTTATGTAAGCTTACATATATCCTTCTTTCACAACCTTATTGTATAGATACATTATTATCAACTATAAAATGATACATTATATAAAAAAGTGTATCTTATGAATTTGAAATCTTCCACAATTGTATATTTATCTTTCAAGGCAAACAATCTATCTTCTTTTAGAATTATAGACCGAATAAAGATATTCAGATGATGCAACAACCTATTAACGTTAAAGATATTAATGTTACATTCCATAAAACAATTATCTCTACGTATCAATCGCAAGCAATCAGACAACTAACTTATAGTAAATACATATACAAAAAAATATAATTTTATGCGTATTTCACAAACATAACAAGATACAGAAATAGTAATATATCATGCTAAACATTTGGTCATCATACAATAATTTAAATTAATACTGCATATATTTGATATATAATAATTATCACACAATAATGTGTCGAACTCTAAGCAAGCACTTTACGTGTAAAATTTACTTATTTAATATATCTAATGAATAGAAATACAATACTTATCAATTTATACAAGATACATAAATACTAATGTATTGCGATTAATATAGTCATTTTGAAAAAACAAATGAAAAATGAAAGTAACTACAGGTATTTGATACTTAATCACTACCACATAGTAGTTTTTTTATATCTAAAAGTAAGCCTTATGGACAAATTTACTTTAATGTATCAAATAGATTACAGTACTTAGAACTTCTTCAAACCCTTAAGATGATAGTAACAAGACTAACAGAGATATTCATGATGTATTTTTTCAAAAAATTTTGAATAAAAATTGTAAGTATCTTCAATGAATTATGAGAAGAATTGTGATCAAAATTTTCTAACAATTTTGAATCAAAATTTAAAGGATATACGATATACTGAAAGAATAATTCTGAATCTCAAAATATTTGACAATCTTGAATCAATTGAAAGGATCTCCGACGAATTGAAGATTATTCACAAATAAAATCGTTTGTCCAACTACAATTTCATCACTTTTGTATCCTTCATAATTCACCTCACTATCCAAATTCATGAATGTCTTAATAAAATCAATATATTCATCTTGTATCAGTCATTTTGATTGAATATTTTGGATTTGCTACGATTTCTGATAGATGGAGGAGATGAAAATTTGTATCAGCCACTTTAATCAAATTTTTTGAATCTGTTATGATTTCTGATAGATGGAGGAGATGAAAATCTTGTATCAATCACTAATTTGATCGAATACTTTGGATTTGTTACGATTTCTGATAGATGGAGGAGATGAAAATTTGAACTTTCAATTCTTTAAAGTTATTACAGTTTAAAATTATTTTACGTTTAGGTTTCATATTTAGTTGCCTGGGTGATGTATCTGGATAAATCTTATGTATCTGGATGAATGACTTTTTAAGGGATTTTAGTAAATTAGAAAAGAGTAGAGATGTGATGTATTTTAGATTTACACGATGAAATTTATGTAAGTTGTATTTTAAAAATTCCTTACTTTCATTTTTTTTATTAGAAAAGTCATTTTGAAAATAAATTTGAAATTTCCCATTTTTCATTTTTTATTAGAAAAGTCACTTTTTTAATTTTAAAGAAACTCGTAACCAAAAATAAGAAAAAGAAAACATGTTTTGAATAATATTTTCCTTCGTACCAAACAAGATCTTCTTTTAACAGTATAATTCACATTCATATTGTAATAATTATATAACTTGAAAATTAGGCACCATGTTTTCACATGAAAGAGCAACATATCTCCATTATTTACAACATCAATTCCAACAAATGGATTTGGAGTACTCTTCAATACACTCTTTAGTTCCGAGATGTTACTGTTCACGATAGCTAGGCGGTCAGTGACAGTTGTGATGACAGTTTCATCACCAATTTTTATATTGTAAGAGCTCGCTTGGATCAGCCAAGGAAGAGGCAATTTCTCTGACATTTTCACTCTTTAGTATTATTTTTGTCATTTTTTTAATATATATATTTCTATTATATAGAAGAGCCATGTTAGGATGACCAATTGCAATATTATAATTTTAAACATTATTTATGGGTAAAGTTATAACTTTATAATTGCATAATTAGTGGTCAAAAAAATTTTCTAGAAGAATCCAATAATCTTTTTCAAGAGTCACAAAAGGTTTTGTTTTATGTGTGACTCCACATAATCATTTTATTTAATTTTTAAAAATTAATTTGCATTTTTTTGATTATAATAATGTAAAAAATATTTATACAATTTAAATAGTTCATATATGTTTATTACTACTACAATATATTCTGCATAACCTACCATCTTCCATGATGTAATTTCCTTTTAAATTATACACAATGTTTTTTAAACATAAGTATTCATATCGTTTTAACAGAAAAGGGTCAAAAATATCCTTAAAGTACCCGAAATAGTACATATTTATCCTTAAATTATATTTCGATTCAAAACTCTCTTCCTGTCAAACTATTGGGTCAAAAATGCAATTCTTAGTAATGGAAGTTGTTATATGCCATGTAAATGTCACATTGCACGCCAATAGGGTTCCACTGCCACATAGACTAAAAGTAAAAGGGTAAAAAATACCCTTAAACTATATGAAATAGCTCATATTTATCCTTAAACTATATTTCGGCTTAAAACTACCTTTTCCGTCAAACTATTGGATCAAAAGTACCCTTCTTATTAAAGAAAGTTGTTAAATTCCATGTGAATTCCACATTGCACGCCAATAGAATTCCACTGCCACATAGACTAAATCCTTAAATCTTTTATTACTCTTTTTTCCCCTCATTTCATTATTTTCCAGAAATGATTTTACTTCTTCTCCCTCATTTCGCGGCTAAGAGTTTCAAAGTTTTCTTCGTCACTGTGTTTCAAAGTGGATCTTCGTGGTTGTAGGTTAGTAAATATTTTTTCATATTTTATCTCCAAAATAATATTTATTTAATCTCCAAAATAAATTTTGTTTTATTTCTTAAAAAAATGTGACTTAAATAATAAAACAAAAATATCACAATTCTAAGAGATAAAACATAGAGTTGATAATGTAAGAATAAAAAATATGACAAAATAATGAATGCATAGTTGTATTTTAATAAAAAACATAACTAATTAATGGGATAAATTTTAAAATTGTATAAATATATAGAAACAAAAATTAATTTGGCATAGAATTATGTATCATATACATATGAAACTTCCACAATAGATAAACTACATATTGACCTTCATATAATAGAGAGTTGCACTTGTTAGTCTTGATTTCTACTTCTTGCAATCTTGAATTATTATAAATTAGTGTTATTCGTCGAGAGTAAGGAGCACATTAAATATTAAATCATTATTGATTTACAACTTAAAAATAAATGTTTTCTCAATTGATATCAATACTTGAATTTCAAAATTAAAATATTTTATTACCTTATTTAGATTAAAAGTTTTGATTATTATCGATAGAATATTGATTAAAAAAAATTATAAAAATATTGTGAATTATTTTCGTTTTAAATTTTGTTAAAAGGCAAAATAGTTACAAAAACTTAAATTTTATAAATATAAAATTGACCTAAAGTTTGTACTCACTCCCTTTCGATTTATATAATTTTAATTTAACTTAACATGAAGATATTTTTAAAAGAAAAAAATACTTTTAAAACTCGTGGTCTAAAACAAACCATAGATGTTCATATCACTATAAATCATCTTACCAAGAATAAAATGAATATTTTAAAGTCAAAATGTTATTTAAATATATTATACATCATTCTTTTGAAACTGATTACAAAGAAAAATATGTCACATAAATTATTTTAAAGTAAAATTTTCATAATTTTTTATAGTGTAAAGAATTAATTACATTACATCCCTACTTTTTTCAAATTACAAAATTTTCTTAGAATTAAATAATTTCAGATAAATCAGCACACATGCGGATACACCGATCGTGATACATTGCTATTGAGGAAACTTGCGGACACATAGCTCACGGATGAATTCGAGAGAGGAGGGGTGTATTTGAGAGAGAATATGAATGTATCTGAGAGAGGAGAGATGTATCCAAGAGAGGATAGGGATGTATTCAAGATGGGATAAAGATGTATTCAAGAGAGGATAGGAATGTATCCGAGAGGAGATACTGATGTGTCTGACGGAGGATAGATACATTTGTAATTTTTATTAAATAGTAGAAACTTTTTAGAAACTATAGTAAAATAAGATATTAATTTTGATATTTTATTAACTTAAAATTGAAAAAAAAATTTAATATTTTTTTGTCAAGGTATGTTTTTTTTTTTGAGTATTTAATAGCAAGAATAAGCATAATACTGAACCTTGTTGAAATCTCCCAGGTATGCTACTTCCCTGGTTTCTAACAGCAGGGATGAGATGAGCAGGTTCCTCACAGGAATCAATGGAGACCTGGAGGAGGAGTGTCGATCTGCTATGCTCCATGATAATATGGATCTTTCCAGGTTGATGGTGCATGTCCAGCAGGTAGAGGACAGCCGCAGAAAGAGAGGTGTTCGTGATGCTAGGAGGCCTAGGCCTCAAGATCATGCAGGACCCAGTCATGGAGGCCACAGGAACAACTTTGGCTTCCGTGAGCATCCCAGGTTTAAGAAGGGGCTCTCCCACCAAGGGGAGTCAAGTTCATCCAAGAGTCGCTATGATAGGGATTCTGAGTCCAGAGTTAAGAGAAACAATGGAGTAGATACACCTCAGGAGAGGCCACCTTGCAGGAAGTGTGGCAAACTGCATGGAGGAGAGTGTATGATGGGCTCTAATGCTTGTTACAGCTGTGGAAAACCGGGCCACATGGTGAACTATTGTCCGAATAGGAGAAGTCAAGAACAAGGGAAGGAGAGAGTTCAGACAAATGGCCCGAATGAAGAGGCTCCAAGGAGGCAACGATTCTTCGCACTCAAGTCTAGGGGTGCAGGGGAAGGCACTTGTGATGAAACCTCGGGTGCGTAGCCTTAATTAGACTTTCATATATTTGACTGTATATGGTGTTTATGCCCTAGTATGAGGTTAATATGTTTGAAGTCATCATATTGGTTGCTGATTTATATGACTTTTATGTTGACTTTGTGTTGTATTCTTTGATGAGACTAGTTTAGGGAAGAATTTCTTAGTCTATTAATGTGAAGCTACTAGTAGGTCTCAAGGAAGTGTTCCATCATGTTAAGAAGTGAATCAAATATTCACCCATGGAAGTATTGAAGTACCTACGTATGTGTACGTTCTATAGATGACATACTTATTGTTAGTAAAGAGTAGTGTCATTCGGGGACGAATGTTCCTAAGGGGGGGATAATGTAACAACCCTAAAAATAAAGAGGATCAAGACTTAGGTTTTTCAAGAATGCGTGCAATTAGACCAAGGTTCACACGGATTGATACACGTAGAACCAGACCTCAGAACCCTTACTACGACCAAGCCAACTAACTTGGGGAGTTAATTGAGCTTGGAAAGGTTGGAACCAACCATGTGAGGCTCACGAAAACGAAGATTTAATCGAAAGAGTTTTTACCGGACTCAAAAGAAGAAATTTTAAGTTTGGAGGGTCCAAGGGTAAAATGGTCTTTTCCAGGCTAGGGATAATATTGTAATTACGGAAAAGGCTCAAAAATACCCTTAAACTATCTGAAATAGCTCATATATACCCTTAAACTATATTTTGGCTCAAAACTACCCTTCCCGTCAAACTATTGGATCAAAAATGCCCTTCTAATTAACGAAAATTGTTAAATGCCATGTGGATGCCACATGAATGCCACATGGCATGCCAATAGGATTCTACTGCCACGTAAACTAAATAAAAAGGGTCAAAAATACCCTTAAACTATCCGAAATAGCTCATATTTACCCTTAAACTATATTTCGGCTCAAAACTACCCTTCACGTTAAACTATTGGGTCAAAAATACTCTTCTTATTAACAGAAGATGTTAAATGTCATGTGGATGCCACATTGCATAACAATAACGTTCCACTGCCACATAGACTAAATCCCTAAATCCTAATTACTCCCCCCCCCCCTCATTTCATTATTTCCAGAAATGATATATTCACCCGTTCTCCCTCATTTAGCGGCTAGGGTTTCACAGTTCTCTTCATCGCTGGATTTCAAAGTGGATATTCTTGGTTGTAGGTTAGTAAAACTTTTTTCTTATTTCATAATGTTTATGATTTCAAAGCATAATAGTTAGGATTTCACAACTTTCCCCTATCAGCTAAGGCTTCGTAGCTTTCTTCGGGGCTGAGTTTCAAAGTGGATATTCATGCTTGTAGGTTAGTAAATATTTTTTCTTATTTTATTATATTTACGATTTATAAGTATGATAGCTAGAATTTCACAACTTTCCCGTCATTTCGCGGCCAAGGTTTCTTAACTTTCTTCGGAGCTAAGTTTCAAAGTTGATTTTAGTGGTTGTAAACACAATAAAATAAGAAAAAAGTTTTACTAACCTACAACCAAGAATATCCACTTTGAAAACCAGCGATGAAGAGAACTGTGAAACCCTAGCCGCTAAATGAGGGAGAACGGGTGAATATATCGTTTATGGAAATAATGAAATGAGGGGGGGAGTAATTAGGATTTAGGGATTTAGTCTATGTGGCAGTGGAATTGTTATGCAATGTGGCATCCACATGACATTTAACATCTTCTGTTAATAAGAAGGGTATTTTTGACCCAATAGTTTAATGTGAAGGGTAGTTTTGAGCCGAAATATAGTTTAAGGGTAAATTTGAGCTATTTCGGATAGTTTAAGGGTATTTTTGACCCTTTTTATTTAGTCTACGTGGCAGTGGAATCCTATTGGCATGCCATGTGGCATTCATGTGGCATTCACATGGCATTTAACAATTTCCGTTAATTAGAAGGGCATTTTTGATCCAATAGTTTGACGGGAAGGATAGTTTTGAGCCAAAATATAGTTTAAGGGTATATATGAGCTATTTCAGATAGTTTAAGAGTATTTTTGAGCCTT
The DNA here is from genome assembly GCA_016801875.1 of Solanum sitiens. Lineage (NCBI taxonomy): Eukaryota > Viridiplantae > Streptophyta > Magnoliopsida > Solanales > Solanaceae > Solanum > Solanum sitiens. The sequence goes on from JABWTJ010000279.1 coordinate 1,224,251, forward strand.
TTCCGTTGTAATTATCCTGAGAAATTAATTATTTAATTAATTAATTTAATTGAAGGAAGAAATTCGGGTGGGGCAACCCGAATTGACCCATTTTCGCAAATGGGAGCCACTCGGGTTCGAGCCCCACTAGAAGCAAGATTTAACTTGCTTTTATTTTAATTTGTTAACTTAATTTTTAATAAATAATTAATAATAGCTGATTTAGGAAAAAGAAATCAGATTTTTATTAATTTTAATTAATTATTTAAGTTGACTAAGTCCTACCAACTAGTCCTACTTCTACTAGACCACTATCTCCCATCCCCCACTTTCTTTTCATGTTAATCTCTCTCTCTTTCACTCTCTTTTTCTGGCTGCAAAACGTGATAAAACAATCAAAAAAGAAGAAACAAGTAAATGCAAAAGTTCATCAAGAACTTGAAAGCTAGAAACACAAAAGAGAAAGCAATTCGGTAACGTTAAGCAAAACGTACTACACTAGTCGAGTAAGGTGTGACTTTGGGTGTGTGGACTGATTTGTGGAGAAGTTCTTGGGCAGCATTCTGGACATTTAAAAAGAAAACAAAGGTATGGGTCTTCTTACTCTTGGTCCCTTTCCCAAGAGACCCTTAGGATTCAGAATATTCAATTCGAAAACTAGGGTTGTTCCCCGTTGCATGTCCCTGTCATTAGCTCACATCAAATCATAGGTTGGTATGTTTGCTGGTAGAAATTAGGTGTTGCAATGTGTGTTCGTGATGAATATGTTCATGAACATGTATTTGGAATCATATGAATGACAAGCCTTGTTGCCGAAAATATGTGTGTGTATGTGAAAAAGTTACAGTAAACTTACTGTGAATGAGCTTTGAATTATAGCTTCAAGTTTGATATGGTTTTTGTTGTCATTTTAAGTGTATAAACTTATGTAAATGATGATGTTCAATTAAGTGTAATGTGGCTGAATTAAATGATAAATTCTTGGCCAAATATGTCCATGAAAACGCACCTAAAGTATTCACTAAACACTACTCCAAATGCATAAAGTTTCAACGTTAAAAAGTGGAGAAAAATAGGTTGTAAAAAGGTAATTAAAACTTCCAGATTTTTATGTTAATTTCGGGCAGTTCTGGAGACTTTGGGAGGGTTTTAAAAAGGGACTAAAATAGGTGAGGTCAAGGGGAATCGAACCCAAGACCTCACATGACCAAGAGGTTGAGAAATTTAAAAAAAAATGTGTTGGGGCAAAGGGGATTCGAACCCCTTAGTTGCTACCCACGAAATGAAAAATAAAAAAAATGGGGATGGGGGGGAATCGAACCTATGACTTATGGGCACCAAAGAAGAGGGATAAATAAGAAAAATAAAAGATGTGAGGCGTGGGAATCAATCCCACGACCTCAAGGCTGGAATAAAGGAGGCGAAAATAAGTTAAAAAATAGGTGAGGCCGTGGGGGTTCACCTCACTGTCCATTCTCTTAACTTAGAGAAAATATTTAAAATATATAGATGGGGCTGTGGGGGTTCGAACCCACCACCTCACAGCCCTTAAGCGAAAATTAATTAAAAAGAAGGAGGTTGTGGGGGTTCGAACCCACAACCTCCTTACTTGGGCAAAATTAAGAGTAAAATAAAAGAGGCTGTGGGGGTTTGATCCCACAACCTCTTGGTTTAAGAAAAATGGGAGAATATCATGTTAATGAAAAATGAAAATGGGGTTGTGGGGGCTCGAATTCAAGAACAAGGTTAAATAGAAAAGTAATCCTTCAATGTTAATATTGTGATTTGACTTAGAGTTAAAATGTTATGAATATTAGAATAAAATCAATTAAAAATATAAATGATATCCAATTGATTCAAGACTTGGGATTTCTTACCCAAACTTTCGTTTGATACATAAGTCATACGTGAACAAATCATCCAAGAATAATGCCATCTACTTAGATCGAAATCAAGATCTTGGTATATACACAAGATACATAAGTCTTGTACTATAAAATCTTAGGAATGTATGAGTCACATAATGAACTACGAATAAAGCCTCATGGCTTGTATGTATAGACACATAAGTCTAACATACGTTCAAAAGTAAGTGACTTGAGATGTATGAAATGAAATGATGAACCCTAGAAGGGTTAAGTATGAGTGTAAAATACACTAAATGGCCAAGTGCATTGGCATATGATGGGATGAACAATGAAATGATGAAATGAACAATGAAATAGTGAAACCCTAGAAGGGTTAAGTAAGGGTGTAAAGCACACTAAAAGGCCAAGTGCATTGGCATAAGACGAAATGAACATTCACGTAATAAGAGGTGAATAACTATGAAAAGCAAAGGTGCTAATAATGATGAACGTGGTGACAACATGATATGAGGCTAATGTAAATGATGAGAGCAATCTCAAATGAGCCTAAGTAAATGTTACCAATACGTACTCACCTATGAGAGTGTAAGATAATGAAGAGACCAGTCTCTATGAACACTCTAATGAGAGTATTGAGCTTAACACACTCAATACGAATGATGAGATGAGAAATCATCTAATGAGCTATGATGTCCTCATACTAGAAGCCAGCTTCCATGACGTATGAGATAAATGTAATGGAACTTTATACTGAGCACCGATAGACTAGCTATGAGCGGTGATGCCTTCTTTCGGGAAGGGCGGAGGTTCACGTAACTCTCATGAGATGAGACTGTCCGGCTTGCCGGGTATGGGTCTCCTGAAATCTCTTAGTCTTCGAACCTATACTGCCAATATAGGGATCTGGCGGGGTTAAATTCCCATGTACGCTAGCATGTTATTGGATCACTTTGGCCGGTGATTCCACCTCTTTTCGGTGTGGGGGAGACACTGGATTTCATGATGCTCACATGATCTATGTCGGTTAAAGTTAAAGTTCTCAGTGAATGAATGAGGCCAGCCTAAAATGATGCACATAATGAAATAAATGAATACCAAAGGTGTTAGAATAGGATAATCAAAAGGTGAGTTAGATTCAAGTAATGACATTAGGTCATTCTTGGTCATTGCACAACGAACCTAATGAAAGTCTTAAACTACATCCTAGGTATAACCGGTGGTTACACTGGACTATGAACGAAATGAAAAGAAGTACGTATGAATGAATGAAGCAGACTCTGTGTTTGCTAATGAAGACTCCCTAGTTGAGGTCCCATATGTTGAGCCCTCATTTCTGGGATGTCTTAATGTCAAGTCCATGATTCCAAGGTCTCATGGCATATGAATGAATGATATGAACGAAGTTATGTGCTACATGTAAAATGTATTGTATGCTATATGATATGTGCTATGTGTAAATGTTATGTGCTGTGTGCAAATGTGAAAAGTATGATGATGTATGTTATTCTCATGGCATAACTTTCCTATTCCAAATCTGGAAAGCTCACTGACTTTCCTAATCCAAATTTGGAAAGATCATTTACTTTCCTAATCCAAATTTGGAAACTTTCCTAATCTCAATTTGGCAAGTCCACTGACTTGACTTCCAAAAATCATGTTGTTAGGAAAGAGATATTCTTTCTCATGCTGTCCTTGGTGTGTGCTTGCATATACCCATACTTAGTACAAGTGTGTACTAACCCTATACAAACTCTACTATTTTAGGTGCAGGCACATGTGGACGGTAGAGCTACAGGATCATCGCTGCAGTTATCCGGACGTCCAGCATTCATCCGGTTTTGGTAGGTCCTCATGCTTTCGAGGATGCTACTGTTTTATGTTCTAGCTTAGTTTAGGAGTTGAGCTAGTGGAGCATGTTCCACTAGCGTTTCTTTCTTATTTTATTCAGACTATGTATTGGTGCCATTTTGGCAATTATACAATTATGTTTATTGAACTATTCCTTTCATTTGATTATCTCTTAATGATTAGATGGTTGATGTTGAACGAATTACGAATGTATTAGAAATGTTTAGTAAGCAATGTTTAGAAACAAAAAGTTTCAAATTTTCCGCTAAAAATTAACCTATGTAAAGTAAGACTGACGTAAGTAGGCTTGTCTGCGACCTCTGAGAGGTCAACGACGCCGGTCTCGTCTGGGGTCTAGATTCCAGTCGTGACAATGTTTGTCTAGAAAAATCATATTAATATATTTTTCTTTTCTATTATTTTTTTTTCTATTATATAGAAGAGTGAAGTGGTAGGACGACCAACGGTAAAAATGTAATTTCATTCTATAAAAAATGTATCATATATATGAAGTGAATAATGATCAAGGGTAAAAATGTAATTTTAAGCTAACAAAAATCTACCTAGAATGACAACAAGAAATTAAATAGTTCTAGAAACATCTTAAGTTATTGTTATTACCATTAACTTATTTTGTTATTACTTCACTTTCTTTTCTTTTGTGAGTTATTGTGATATCTATCAATTACTCTATTTTACTATTACTTTAATTTAATTCTTAATATTTTTTCTATTCATTATGCTTATTAGAAATGCATACTTTTTATATAAAAATTTATCATGAATTAATTATTTTCATCTTTATTTGGCTCTAATTAATATACTTGAAAATAAATAAGTGCGATAAAATTAATAATATATATTAGATTGAAATGAAAGAAAAAGATGTTAAAAAGTAACTTTACAAATAAAAATGAATAGGATGATATATTTGTATATAAGACGATCAAGAATAAAAATGTAATTTCATTCTAACAAAAATCTATTAAGAGAGATAACAAGAAAAATAAATAATTCTAAAAACATCTTTCTATATATGAAGTGAATAATGATCAAAGGTAAAAATATAACTTCATGCAAACAAAAATATACCAAGAATGATAACATGAAAACTAAATAGTTCTAAAAACATCTTTAGTTATTATAATTAGTATTACCTCATTTTTGTTATTTCTTCACTTTCTTATGAGTTATTGTGATATCTATTCATTGCGCTTTCGGTGGATATGTTCGGAAATAATACGCTTTTATTATATGAAAGTAAATAAAATATGATTACGCTTAGCTCTTAATAATTTATATCAAGTATAATACTAGGTGGAATCAATCAAAATTCAAATTCAAATTTTTATGTATATTTAAATTTTGTGTATTTAATTTTCTTTTTAATTTTGTTATCTTAAAAAAAATTAAAATTCAGAAGTTTTTTTTTTTTTTGGAATGAAATAAAAAAATAAGTTCATATAAATCGAAACAAAGGGAGTCATATATTAAAAATGAAATATATGTGTTATTATTAATATGAGCTTTCATATATTTTTTTTAAATTTTTTTTTTGTCTTCCTTCTATTAATTTGTGCATATATGTAGAGTTTTACAAATTCTAAAATTTTAATATAGAAATATAATGATTTGAAAATTTCAATTCTTCGTTTTAATTTTTATTTTGTTACGCTTTTGAAAATTACATAAAAAGGAGCTTAAAATCACAATGTAAAATTTTAAGATATTTTTAGAAAAACTTAGTTAAAAATCATAATGAAATTTGGTTGACTCCCTTATTTTTATCGAAACAAAAACAAGTTGAATATATTGTTTGAAAATAAAGTTAGTACTATAAATTATTATGAATCATAATAAAATAACAACCAAAAATATTTGAGAATCATATAAGAGATTTCGTTGACTTTCCTAAAATCACTTGTGTCACATTAAATGGAACAAATGGAGTAACATATATTATTCGAAAATGACATAAAATGTACTATATTAACAATTTTATTTTTTTTAAAAAAAAAACACATAAAAAATTTAGTTCACTTTCTCAAATTTCATTTGTGTTTAAGAAATTGAAAAAAGAAAAACTAACATACGTTGGGCCCGCGCTGGCGCAACACCTAATATTTATATAGTATATTTCTATTATATAGAAGAGCAATGATTAGGACGACCAATGTCAATATTGTAATTTTAAACATTATTTATGAAAGTTATAACTTTATAATTGCATAATTAGTGGTCAAAATAATTTTCTAGAAGAATCCAATAATCTTTTTCAAGAGTCACAAAAAGTTTTGCTTCATGTGTAACTCCACATAATCATTTTATTTAATTTTTAAAAATTAATTTGTATTTATTTGATTATAATTAGGGCTGTGTATCGGTCGGTTCGGTTCGGTTTTGAACTTTATCGGGTTGGCTTATTGGTTATCGGTTTGTAGAGATGTTAAATCGTTATAGAACCATTAAGATATTGGCTTATCGGTTATTGGTTTATCGGTTTTTGATCGTTATCGGTTCGGTTATCGGTTTAACCGTTAAGATTTGACATAAAAGAAAAAACTTGAAAATCACTTAGAAACAAGGTGACAAACCAAATAAACCATGCACTTGAGTTCACAAGTTACATCTTGCTCAAAAGCAAACACTTTTACATTGTAGAATAATCAAGTGTTTGAGACAACCAAAAATAAAAGTAGGAAATTAAACTCTAAGTCGAGGACTTTATATACAAAATGGTATAAACATAATTATTTAATTTACTATCGGGTTATCGTTAACCCGTTAAGAAAAAACTTTAAACCGTTAAGAACCGATAACCCGATAACAAAATAAATCGAAATCGTTATCAAAACCACTAAACCAATAGCCCTATATTACAAACCAATAACTTTTTATCGGTTCGCCTTATCGATTTTGGTTCGGTTTTGAACAGCCCTAATTATAATAATGTAAAAAATATTTATACAATTTAAATAGTTCATATATGTTTATTGCTACTACAACATATTCAGTATAACCTACCATATACAATCTATTATTATATAGAAGAGCCATGATTAGGACGACCAGTGACAATATTATAATTTTAAACATTATTTATGGGCAAAGTTATAACTTTATAATTGCATAATTAGTGGTCAAAATAATTTTCTAGAAGATTAGGACGACCAATGGTAATATTGTAATTTTAAACATTATTTATGGGCAAAGTTATAACTTTATAATTGCATAATTAGTGGTCAAAATAATTTTCTAGAAGAATTCAATAATCTTTTTCAAGAGCCACAAAAAGTTTTATTTCATGTGTAACTCCACATAATCATTTTATTTAATTTTTAAAAATTAATTTGTATTTGTTTTATTATAATAATATAAAAAATATTTATACAATTTAAATAGTTCATATATGTTTATTGCTACTACAACATATTCAGTATAACCTACATCTTTCATGATGTAATTTCCTTTTAAATTATATACAATCTATTATATAGAAGAGCCATGATTAGGACGACCAATGACAATATTGTAATTTTAAACATTATTTATGGGCAAAGTTATAACTTTATAATTGCATAATTAGTGGTCAAAATAGTTTTCTAGAGATATCCAATAATCTTTTTCAAGAATCACAAAAAGTTTTGTTTCATGTGTGACTCCACATAATCATTTTATTTAATTTTTAAAAATTAATTTGTATTTGTTTGATTATAATAATGTAAAAAATATTTATACAATTTAAATAGTTCATATATGTTTATTGCTACTACAACATATTCAATATAACCTACCATTTTCCATAATGTAATTTCCTTTTAAATTATATACAATGTTTTTTAAACATAAGTATTCATATAGTTTTAACAGAAAATGGTCAAAAATATCCTTAAACTATCCAAAATAGTTCATATTTATCCTTAAATTATGTTTCGGCTCAAAACTCTCCTTCCATTCAATCTATTGGGTCAAAAGTGCAATAGGATTTCACTGCCACATAGAATAAATCCTTAAATCTTTATTACTCTTTTCCCCCCTCATTTCATTATTTTTCAGAACTGATTTTACTTCTTCTCCCTCATTTCGCGGCTAAGAGTTTCAAAGTTTTTTTCGTCACTGTGTTTCAAAGTGGATCTTCGTGGTTGTAGGTTAGTAAATCTTTTTTCTTATTTTATCTCCAAAATAATATTTATTTAGTCTCCTAAATAAATTTTGTTTTATCTTAAAAAATTGTGACTTAAATAAGAAAACAAAAATATCACAATTCTAAAGAGATAAAAAATAGAGTTGATAATGTAAGAATAAAAAAATGACAAAATAATGAGTGCATAGTTGTAGTTTAATAAAAACATAACCAATTAACGGGATAAAATTTGAAATTGTATAAGTATGGAAACAAAAATTAATTTGGCATAGAATTATGTATCATATACATATGAAACTTTCACAATAGATAAACTACATATTGATCTTCATATAATAGTGAGTTACACTTTTTAGTCTTGATTTCTATTTCTTGCAATGTTGAATTATTATAAATTAATGTCATTCGTCGAGAGTAAGGAGCATATTAAATATTAGATTATGAATGTTTTACAACTTAAAAATAAATGTTTTCTCAATTGATATCAATACTTGAATTTCAAAATTAAAATACTTTATTACCTTATTTAAATAATTTTTTTTGATTATTATCGATAGAATATTGATTAAAAAAATACTATAAAAATAATTGTGAATTATTTTCATTTTTAATTTAGTTAAAAGGCAAAATAGTTACAGAAACTTAAATTATACAAATATAAATTGATCTAAAATTTGTACTCACTCCCTTTCGGTTTATATAATTTAATTTAACTTAACATGAAGATCTTTTTTTTTTAAAAAAATACTTTTAAAACTCGTGGTCTAAAACAATCCATTAATATGACTATAAATCATCTTACTAAGAATAAAATGAATATTTTAAAGTCAAAATGTTATTTTTATATATTATACATCATTCTTTTGAAACTGACTACAAAACAAATGTCACATAAATTATTTGAAAGTAAAATTTTCAAATTTTTCATAGTGTAAAGAGTTAATTACATTATATCCCTACTTTTTTCAAATTAAAAAATTTTCTAAGAATTAAATAATTTCAGATAAATCAGCACACATGCGGATACATCGATCGTGATACATTTCTATTGAGGAAACTTGCAGACACATAGCTCACGGATGAATCCGAGAGGGGAGAGGTGTATTCGAGAGAGAACATGGATGTATCCGAGAGGGGAGAGATGTATCCAAAAGAGAATAGGCATGTATTCAAGATGAGATAAAGATGTATTCAAGAGAGGATAGAAATATATCCGAGAGAAGATTTTTGTAATTTTTTAAAATAGTAGAAATTTTTAAAACTATAATAAAATAAGATATTAATTTGATTAATCATTTTAACACAAAATTGAAAAAAAATAATCAATTATATTAGGCCTGTGAACGGGCCTTCAATTATCTAGTATATATATAAGTAACTTGGACATACCAAACGTTACATTTTCTTGTTGAAAAATGTAGAGTCCTTTATATCTTCAAATGTAGAGTCCTTTATATCTTCACCTAGGTAGAGATGAAGTGATTTTCCAATTTCCAAGGGCTTTATATTTAATCTATTTCTTTATATCATTCATATTTACAGTTAGGCATGCAACACCATGTAAACATATAAATGTTTTTATTTTTTAGATTGCTATTAACAATTTGGATTGAAGAAAAAATATAATCTTTTTAAATATCTTCATGGAAAAAATGAAGATGGCTAGTGAATTTTTTGTATTATAAAAAGCTACAAAATCAAATTTTTTGGAGATTTTAATAGTAATTGTGTTAGTCTTTTATTTTAAGATTTAATTAATTAAAATGAAATTCTAACTATTATTAAAAAATTAATTACTGCTATTTATTTCCTCACAAAAGATTCTACAATCCTACAATTCTAAATGATGTATTACAAATTATTTTAATCAGTAGATGTATATGATGTAATATAGATTCTCTATATGTGGATTAATTGTTCCTTCTAAATTTACATGGTAGATGAGTATTTTTCTAAATTTTTCATTTTGCCTCGAGGCTTGAGTAAGTTATAACTACGAGTGTGTTTGGTATGAAGGTTTCCAATTTTCTCTTGTTTGGTTGGGACAAAAGTTTTGAAAAATGTTTTTCAAATCAACTCATTTTCCTCAAAATTAAGGAAAATGACTTTCCTTCAAAAATGAAGGAAAACATTTTCCAAAACTCTCCTCCAATTTCAAATTACATCTTTTTGGGGAAAAATATCAATTTAAAAAAATATTTTCAATTTCAAAATTTTATTTTTTCACCCGATCCCTGGCCCCACCACCACCGGCCACCTCCCCTCAAAAAAAAAAATTTTAAAAAAATATTTTCAACTTCAAATTTTTATTTTTAAACTCCTAAACCCCCCTCCCCGCCCCCCCCCCCCCAAACCCCCCAAAAAATTAATTTTATTTTTTAAAAAAACTATCAACTTCAAAATTTTATTTTTTCACTCCTACCCCCTCCCCTCCCCCCGCCCCCACCCACCCCCACCCCACTCCCACCACCGCCCCCAAAAAATAATAATTTTGATTTTAAAAAATATTTTTAATTTCATAAATTATTTTTTACTTTAGTAAAAATAAAAGATTTTTTTCAAAAATATTTTTCATTCATAAATCAAACACTAGAAATCATTTCCGGAAAATATTTTCTACTCACCAACCAAACATGAAAAAATAAGTCTAAATTCTACTTATTTTCTAAGAAAACATTTTTTAGAAAAACATTTTCAATAAAAAACATTTTCCTCCATACCAAACACACCCATATCTAATCACTTTGTCTTATTCACTCTTTTAATTTGTCAAATTTCTCCTTTTACGATATGTATTTGGCAAATTCTTACCGGTGAATTATTTTATGTAACTTTATTATTGCTATGAATATAAATTTATTTATATATTTTTATATCATAGTATTCTCTGAGAAATTAACTATTCAACTCGTAGGAAGAACCATTTATCTTAAAGGTAAGCAACATTTTCTGAAGTATAATCATTTTTCAATTGTTTTATAAGTGATAGTCTTTAATTAAATCAATTCAGATTTATAATGAATAAATGAAGTGAAATGATAAGATGTGTAATTACTTGCATTTATATAAGTTAGAAAATTTATTCTAGGCAAGAAATATTTTTTTAATATATCTTTATTAGGAAAAATATAATGTAGATTTAAAAATTGAGAGAAAACATATGAAAGTATTAATTATTCTAACTATGATTAATAAATTAAATCCTGATCATTATATTAAACTTATGTTATGCGTCACCAATCCAAGTACTAATTTGAGAAAAATGGGAAGAAAATGAAATGGAGGAGAGCTAAATCCAAAAAAAGAAAAAATGAAATAGATCAAAAAATTTAAAACTCAAATTTAGAAAAAAATATTAAATTTACGTTTGAACCATGTGAAAGAGTTGATTTTGCCCCCAAAAATTATGTGAAAGATTTAAATTTATCATTTGCTTAAAAAATTAGTCCTTAAATCGTGTGACACATTACATTATCAAGTGCTAAGCTTCTCTCCTTTAAAATTCATCAGAAATTTGTAGCATAATTTAAGAATAAATTTGACCTTAACTGTATATTAACGGAGGATAAATCAATTTCATTTTGCATAGTTCAAAAATAAATTCAATTATTTATCCTTTGAAATTTACGAAGATAGACAGAAAAACATATTTAAAACACTTTTTCAAATTTAGAATCTGACTCCACGTTTAATTTCATTGAAAAAATAAAAAAATTATAATCAAATATTAATTAACAATAAAATTAAAAACTATTAAAAAAAAGTAAATTATTATCATAACTCCTTAAATTAAATGACTAGTATTTAGGTCTATTTAATTTATTTAAACTAGAAATACACAAAATCTCATCCTATAAGCCCTAAAATAATATCAGTACCAAAATCTGAAATTTAGCCAAAAGAAAGAAAGCCAGAAAGTCTCCTCTTTCATTTCGAAAATGGGGGTTTCTAATTGGCTTCTGATCGGTGCTGCCATTGCCGTAACGTTGTTAATTGCTCAAACAATAAGGTTACTGTTACTGGTAATCAATGGCCGGAGAAACAGAAAGAAGGCTGTCGGGATCTTCCACCCATACACCAACGACGGAGGTGGTGGAGAACGAGTCTTGTGGTGTGCCGTCAAAGCTATCCAAGATGAAAACCCAAATCTAGATTGTGTAATATATACAGGAGATTTCGATGCTTCTCCTCACAGTCTTACTGCTCGTGCCCTCGATCGATTTGGAGTCAAATTAATCCACCCTCCTAAGGTAATCCCTTTACTTCTCATGTGTTGAAATAAGTTTAGATTAAGAAAAATCGTGCTGAAAATTTTAAAAAACTGAACTCGTCGTATATAGAAAAAACAGAGAATTTAAAACTTTTATCAGTAATAATTTGATAAATAAATTTATTGCTCGCTCCATTTCAATTCAAGTTTATTAGCTTAACTATGCATGGAATGTAAGGAAATAAGGGAAAATTTTGAATCTTTTGGTCTCAAGCTAAAGATATGTGCAAGTGCAATGCACCAAATGCGCTTTGAATAAGTTAGATTTGATAGGAAATTTCATGTTTAAGTTTAAAACGTTAAAATGTTTTTTTTTTTTTATTGTATGGTAATTAAAAAAGTTTAATGAATTTGAATTCTTAGAAGTTGTGAATGTAGAATGAAATTGGAATAGTGTCAAACATTTTGGAAAGTCAGAAGATCGTCGTATAAATTGTAAAAGAGAGGAGGGAGTATTTCCTCGAGGTTCTAAGAAAGTGTGTCTATTTCATTGACATGACATACTTTGTAATAGCATGTAGTGTTTAGGTGTGATGATGGAAGCTTTGTTCTAAATATCCAGCATTAGGATGGGTCGATATTCCTTTCTATTTAGCTATACAAACAACTTCCTATTTCACTTTTGCCCGTGTTTTCGTTATCTTCTTCCCCTCGCCCCCATCCATGTCTCAAATCCCACCGCTTCTTTACTACAGTAGAGTATCAAGTGTTCGTAGTTATCAGGGGGACTCCTAGCTTCTTTATAGGCATTTTGTTAGCAGGGATTTCAACATTACCATGTAGTCTTTCTGCTTCCTCTATATTGGATTTTCTAGACTTTACCCCAAATAACACATTGAAATCCTCCTGCGCATTCTTTAGCAATAAGCTTCTAATCTATTTTGATTTGTACATATTATTTATGCATGTTAGTTTGTACTTTGAGATATCTAAATTGTACACTCCTCCTTTTACCCGTGTTGCTGCATTTTGTGTTTCTTTTGTTGATGCTTCATCACTGGCATATGTTTGATGGTTGTAATCACTACCACGTATAAAACCCTGTACAAATAATTGTTGCATAATGTCGTCGTTCAGAATTCACATTCAATGTCATTTTTTTTCTCAAGATTACTGATATCCTGCACATCAGGTGGTCCATTTGCATAAGAGAAAGTGGGTTGAAGAAACCACTTACCCTCGTTTCACAATGATTGGTCAAAGCCTTGGATCAATTTACCTTGCCTGGGAAGCTTTGTGCAAATATACACCTTTATATTACTTTGATACCAGTGGATATGCTTTTACTTATCCAGTTGCTCGTATATTTGGATGCAAAGTTATTTCCTATACTCATTATCCAACTATCAGTTTAGACATGCTGTCCCGTGTTCGTGGTCGCAGTTCAATGTACAACAATGATTCCTTTATTGCCAAGAGGTGAGTTCAACTACTTCATATTAGCATATGCCATCTATAGAATTTCATGATAAGACGTCACTTGGGTGGAAGTTTTTGGTGGTATTACATGGAACTAAGCACCTTAAGGTTTGTCTACCTTGTTGAAACAAAAAGGAAAAAACCCTAATTAGCTTGGCGAGCCATTCTTGTCGCCTGTCAACTAAGTGGTGCCAAGGTCCCCTACAAGAATTTGTTGATCTGCCTATCTTTTATCTTCCCAAATCATTATTAGCAATTTTTTTCAGTTAGACTTTGTCACATGTATGCATATCTCTCTATCAAATTAATGTGCATACACCAACTGGCAGTCATAAGAAGATATATTGGCATATTATGGCTAGATGTTACTTTCCTTCTCATTGAACTGTACATCTAGATGTTTTAGTGAGTCTTGTGAAATTATACAAGGGACTGAATTTGACAAGCTTGTAAATTGTTTGTTTTTCATCTGCTTGTATTGTATCTGTGCATGAAGCTCATGATATTGCTTTTCTGGCAGTGCGATACTATCACGGTTCAAGGTAACTTATTATGCATTATTTGGCTGGCTGTACAGCATCGTTGGTTCTTGTGCACACCTTGCAATGGTTAATTCTTCATGGACTCAATCTCATATTGAGAAGCTGTGGGGAATACCAGCTCGAATTAGGCGTGTGTATCCTCCTTGTGATACTTCTGGGCTTCAGGTCTGTACTTTACTTGTTTGGTGTTAATATAGCCTTTCTTCCTCCTCCTGATGCCTAAACTTGTTAATATTTTCCCCTTTTCTGTAGATTTGTTTATATAATATCGAGGCTAATATTCTTTTTTTAACTATAAGTATTGTCTTGTTTTAACTAATGGGAGTGGGATGAGTGTAATATCCAGACAGATTTCTTCCTTCAATCTTATTGGACTTTCATGGCTCTTTCTTTGGTGAAAATTTAAGGAAATGGCATTAGAAACTCCTCCTTTGAAGGTCTTAACAATTTTTGTTATAGTGTTTTAGGTCTGGGTTGGATTTTAAGAAGCTGCATTGTTGCATAATATAAGCCAAACATCGCGTTGCTCTTGACAGGTGCTTCCGCTGGAAAAATCAATGAAGCCTCCGAAGATAGTATCTGTCGCTCAGTTCCGTCCAGAGAAGGTGGGCATTTTTATGTAGTCCTTGTGGAAATCAAGGTACCCATACTTGTGCAGATGTTTCAAGGTATATTGCAACCTTGATGTCCTGTAAAATTTGTTTTTCTTTTCCATGAGTTAGGCACACCCGCTCCAACTTGAGGCGTTTGCAGTTGCCATAAAAAAGTTAGACCAAGATCTGCCAAGGCCGAAAATCCAACTAGTGGGTAGTTGTAGGAATGAAGCGGATGAGAAAAGGTTGCAAAATTTGAAGGATCTAGCTATTAAATTGAATGTGGATGATCATGTTGAGTTCCACAAGAATGTCTTGTACAGGTTAGTAGTACAACTCCATTTTGGTAGTCTCAAATTCTTGAACTCCAAGGCATGATTTTGTTGAACTGTCTGGACCAGACTTTTCTTTCATTGCTTGAAGCTATTTGTCAAGGCAAGAGTTCCATATGAGACGGACTTTTTGTGTTGGTTACCTCCTCCCAAAAGAAAAACTACTTTAAAAAATTTAAAAATTGGCTGGATATTCAGGTCATTGTAATACACAGAGAGAAGTAATATTATGCATAGTTGTAAAAAGCTAACTAGATTTGATTGGATATCTTTAGCACCGATACCCCTCTGTGTGTTTAGAAAGAGAATGTGAAATGTTTAGGTAGATTATCCATTTCCATCACTTCAAAACATGTTGAATAAAAGTGTTATTCTCTTATTTAATCTATTGTCGATTCAGTGATTTGGTCAGGCTTCTGGGTGGTGCTGTAGCTGGAATCCATTCCATGACAGATGAGCACTTCGGCATAAGTGTAGTGGAATACATGGCTGCTGGCGCTATACCAATTGGTTAGTCATGTTGTGTTGTTGTTTCTCCTTTGCCCTGTATTTGACTTCTGTGAAAAAACACGGGAAACTATTATTAAGATGTATATCTACATTATTACAGTAAGTCCTATTTTGTAGTTATATTTTACATAGTACATAATAATCTTTTTCCATGTTGGACACTATATACATAATATTCTAAAACACACCCTCAAGTTGGTGCATATAAGTCATATGTAACGAGCTTGTTACAGATGTAACTAATACGAGGATCAGTTAGGGACTTGGTGGAAATCTATGCTAACTAATACGAGCTTGTTGGCTTCATTCAGCCCATAATTCAGCTGGTCCAAGGATGGATATTGTGTTACCAGAAGATGGAAAGCAGACTGGATTTCTTGCGGAGAGCGTAGAGGAATTTGCTGAAGCCATCATTGAAGTCATTAAGATGCCAGAGAATGAGAGGTTGGAGATGGCTGCTGCAGCAAGGAAACGAGCCTCCATGTTCTCAGAGCAAAGGTTTTATGAAGATTTTAAGGCTGCTGTACGACCAATCTTTTACAATGATAGTAAATGATTACAAAATCTTTTGTTTCATAAATACAAGAGATCAATTTTGTTCACCATAATTAGACTTAAATCTTATCTTCTTCTTTTTTTCTTGTTTTGTTTTGCCTTATATTTTATAAAAACAGATGATATCTCAATTACACTTACTGTTATCAAGAGAGTTGTTGATATAGTTAACTGCTGTAAAGTTTATTCTCCTAGATCTTCTTGGCTCGTAATTGGTTAGTGGGGTTGAGTTGTTTGATGTTAGCTTGACATCATAAGTCTTTCGTCAAAATTAAGGGTAAATTTGAGAAAACGTATATTTAGACCAAAGTATAAAAAAAGTAAATATTTGAAATAATATTACAAAGAAATATATTTAAATCATCTTTAATAGTAGTACATTTGACCCTTTTTTGGAGAATAAATAACCATTTCCCACTTATGCCTCTTAGCTCAACTCTAAAGGCATGCCTATTAGCTCAACTCTAAAGGCCGAGATCGATTTCGGGTCATCGGATAATCACTCTCCAAGTCCAAATCAACTGAGTCATCTCAAAGGATATTAATGTGTTTTAAATGTTTCTTGTAACTCCAACACTTATTATTCTTTTAAGAATTTATTATAAAAGTTAACCCTATATTTTTACTCCTTCCGTTTAGTTTTACTTATCATATTTTTCTAAAATAAATTTTCATTTTTATTTGTCACTTTTGACATATCAAGAAAATCCAATAATATCTTTTCATGTTTACCGTCAGCATTAAATATTTTTAAAAAAAATTATTTTTCAAGACTTAATACTAAACATTATTTAACAGAGATAATAATTATTTTTTTAATGAGTATATCAAATTTTAAATTTGACAAATAAAAGTGAACAGAGAGAATAATTGTTAACTTATTATTCGTAATAAGACCGACAATGCTCCTAATCTATTGAATTTGGCTCACGAATATCTTTTATCCTCATTGAACAAAACAGACTCTCAAGATTATCTTTTGACTTAAAAATATCCCTAAAATCAAATGTTGATTAAGTTTAGCTTCATAACTAGCCATGTGGCAATATACGGTTGATCCATATAATAATTCGATAAGAATTAAACCACCCAACCTATATATTATAGGAAATTTGTTATTTAAAACAATCAATAAATACTCCATACATATAAAAATTATCTTATTAAAAGTAAAATGAGAAATTTAAAATAAAATTAGTACCATTAATTAATATTCATATTTTTTAAAAAATATGTTTTATTTAAAAAAAGTTCCTAATGTAAATTAAGATGATGTGAAATGCATCCAATTTAATGGGGTCCATAATCGAAAACTAGCACGGGTTCCTCCTTAGCTAGTCACTTATCCGAATAACTTTACATGTTTTTTCATTTATCATAATCAATTTTAATCTCAAAGTTTTGATATGATTCTTTCTCACAATTATATTATGGAACTATACTATAAAAAGTTTTAACTTTATCTATTCTTTTCGGAATAATTCTATACAAATAGATATCTCAAACAAAATAAAGATGACCAACACTGCTTTATAAGAAAGACAAGAAAATCTATAGTAATACGATCGATACGATTCTTTATCTTAGTTCTTAGCCGTTGAATTTTGGACTCAATAATTAATTTAGAATTTATTTGAGTCATATAATAATATCAGACATTTAAATTAAAATTATTATTAGTAATATTATTATTATAATTTAACTCTCATAAAATAAAATATGATTATTAATGTATTATGGAGTAAGTAGATATTAGAAACTATTTATTCAATCAAAAAAAGATCTGATTTCCTTCTTGAATAAGCTTTCAGAATTTTTTGCTCATCACGTCTCTTGTCAAATCATGGAGATTTTCTTTTCTGGTGAAGATTTGTTTGATTTCAGTTTACTTTGTAAATCGATCTTGGAAAACAATATATTTTCTTAAACCTAATTTGTATTTTCTCCATTTCGTTTAAGTTATGTGATACAGTTTGACTTGTTATAAAATTTAAGAAAAAAGAGAAATTTTTAAAATTTGTGATATAAAATAAATTAAATATTTATGTGACTATAATATTTCATTAAGGATTAAATATGTATTGTAAAATTAAATTATTATTAAATATAAAGGGTATCATTCTTTATTGTATTAATTAAAAAGAAAAGTTAGTAATATCGATTTTGTTAGAGGGAATAGTAATTTTGCTAATCTTTTCAATTGTATGTCTCACAAGATTTGTGTTCCTAGTAAATACTTTTTGGTAAAATTACATTCCCTCCATTCAATTTATTTATCTGAATTTTATTTAATACGGAATTTTTAAAAGTAGTTTTTTTTTAGAAATTTATGGTCCTAAAATAAAGATATGCACAATATATAAAATATCTTTTAACTTAATAATTTTAAACATGTTAAATGAAAAGTAAAAATTAAAGAATTATCTGAAAACAAATCAGACTTTTAAAAAATAAAGTAAAACGAAGAAATTAAAATAGAAAAGTACAAAATTTCAGTAGTATATTCAATTTCGATATCTCTTTCCTTCCATAAAATGAATTACTCGTATTCTTGTGTTTATTTTTTTGCTCTTCTTATGGCAGGTTTTTTGGTGTGCAAATATGAGAATTTTTTTTTAAAAAAAAAATCAGTTTCTTTTTATTTGTAGAACTTTAATCTTAATTAGCTATCTTAAGTTGAATCGGTTCAGATTTGTTTATTCAAAAAGTCAGTTTGATAGCTTGATTTCTCTGAATGTGGACTTATTTTTTTCTAGAAATATTAAATTCCATAAAATATGAACCTTTGATATTACCTCTTATTTAAGTAAAAAATAACTCAGGTGAATTAATTTCGAAATCCTTTGGTAAATAATACTCCATAATAGAATATGAGAAGTATTGAAACATCTTTAAATTTGGTGTAAATTATTTATTTTATCTTTAAACTATCAAAAGTCTTAAAAATAGTCCAATATTTGCCAACTGAGAATTCGATACACTTCTGATCTGCCACATGACATAGCAAGTGGTCTCAAACTTCTGTAAGAGCACAAAACTCTTCATAAAAATCAAGAGAAGTGTTAAAAACATACTAATTTTAATAAAAATTTATGGTATATTTAACTCATGTTGCAAAAATAACAAGACATTTTAGGTTTAATTAGTCAAATAAAAAAATATTTAAAAATTGTTAATAATTTTAAAATAAAATATATAATTTACGTTAAATTTAAGTATCTTTCAAATAATTTTTCAATGAAAGAATGGGCCGAATAGCAATTAAGAAGTAATAGTTGGACCCATGTGGATGTCAACAACCCAACATGTTGCTTAATTTTGATCCCTCGTGCCCTAAATAATCCATTCCTTAATCATTAATTTTTCCACTAACATTATATTAGCTATGATAATAATTTTAAAAAAATAATACAGAAAAAATATCAACATTATAAAAGTGAAGAGAAAATAATAATCAGGATTGACTAAAAGGCTTTCTAATTTGTTGGTTACACCTCATCAATCCTTGATTTCACTTTATTAGTCAACAATCAACATGTAAGTGGAATGCTCATTACATTATTAATGCATGGGAAATAATAATAATTATTATAATAATAATAATGATAACAGTAGGAGAAAAAGTTTTGAAAACAATATGAACGCTGGAAAAGGATTGCAAAATTTCGAATATTATTCTTTGATTGGCAACTGCGTGACACATTATTTTAATGTTTTAACAAAAAGATGAGTTTTAAAAGATAAAAAAGAGTAAATTTTATTAAAAAATATGACGAATGAAATTTTAAGCCTTGGTCTAATGTGGAAAGATAATAAATTTGAACTTTTTTAATACACGGAGTATCCCCACATCAAGACTTTGATTTGGCATTAAAGCTCGAAATGAATGAAATACTAAGCTCCTTATTTGGATTACACTTTTCTCTTTGAGATAAATTTTAGTATGAGTTAGATTCAAAATCTAATTTGATATAGCATCAGATCAGATAAAAAATTAGAAAATAATTACAGGGATGAAAATATCTCTGATACATGAATGTGCACGCACAAGATTGAAATAGTAAATTTCCAGATAAAGAATATACATACGGATCCGAAGGTGAAACGAGCCTAGTGATAATAATGAATGAAATATCTCACTAGTGAATAAATTAAATCATGAGCTTTTTATAAAGTTAGAAAAATCTTCCTATATTTGAATGACTTTATATATTACTAACCAAAGTTGGATGAAATCAGAAAGCTAATATGTATTAGTAAACCGAATTGATTCCATCATAGTGGTCATTCCATAGTTACATATAATGTTTAATTTTTCTTGTAAGAATTCTTGAAGAAATTAAGATTTATTAGGCCCTTACAAAATGAATTAAAAACATTAGATATTTTAATTTTTTATAGATAAAAATATTTTTTTAATAAAAAGAACATAAAACAAAAATATAATAATGATAAATTACCTAGAAAATCAATTCTCCATAATTGTCATAACGGTAATACAATTATACATCATTCAAAGAAAACGTAATCCTATTTTTATGATTCTCTTTACTCTCTCCTCTAATTTTTTTTAAAAGATAAAATAAAAAGAAGGCCAATATATGCCAGAAATTAGGTAAATGTATTAAATTATCACAGAAGAATCAATATAAGTAAGGGATATTCTTTTTGTCTCAATCTTAATTACAGTAAAACTTTAATATAATCATTTTAAAAATGAAACACAGTTAACAAACTTATAAACTAATAAAAGTCTAATCCCTCTGTTTAATTTTATGTGTCTTAACGACGGAGAACAAAATTAATCAAGAAAAACTTTTGAAATTATGAAAATAAATTGAAGATGTGTTAATATGTCAAATATCTTTTAAATCATGAGATTTAATTATGTAATGTCAAATGTCAAAATTTAATAGTTATAAAATATAAAACGTAGTAATATTTTAAATAAACTACAAATAAGACGCAAAAATTATTGGATAAGTTAAGAGAAATTAGATTGTTATTATAACTAAAATCCACCGTCAAGTGGCTAATTTGGAAGGTTTTCACGCTATATTGAATAAAAATTTACAGATCTACTAGCACATGATATCTTTAGCTGAAATTAAGAGAACAATTATTTTTAAATTGAAATAATTCTTTTGTAATTTTTTACAAGAGCATTGCACATGCAAAATAAAATTATAGTCAAACACAGAGTGATATAGTATATAAAACTATATTATTTTTCCATAATATGCTCATTAAGTTTTCATTAAATTAAGCGTTTATAATGTTAACAGCCTATAAAAAAAACGGAGCTTAAATACTATAACTCAAGTTGTGTAAAGCTTTACGCAATTAGGTTACTTGCAAAATTTTATCATACAAAATTAGGCATACACCCCTGAAAAGAGGTTATATATATTAAGATAATTAAGGTCAAAATTAAATAGTCAATCATCTTTTAATTTTTTTTAGAGTTGTGTAAATAAAGAACATAACAAATATTTTGAGATTGAAGAATATAATATTTTTTATAATTTTATAATTTTAAATATGTCACATGAAATATAAAATTTAAGAATTATCAAATTAAAAAAAATATTTCAAAATAGATAAATAAAAAATGACACATAAATTAAAAATGAGACGAATTATTATAGACACATAGTAGCTTTTATTCTAACATATATTTTAAAGTTGAAATTTGAGTTTTAAAGTTTTGAAATTATGTTTAAATATGTATTCGAAATGATTCAATTAGTTTGGAAGGTATACATTCACCTTTATAATTTTACACGAATAATTCGAAATTGATCCATTTTAATATTCATCCGTTTAAAAAAATATTCCTATTTTCTTTTTAATTTTTTTTAAGAAGAATGAACTCTTTCCTTTTTTGGCAATATTTTAATTTTAACTTTTCACGTGACATGTTTAAGACCACAAGATTAAATGGCATTTTAGTACATTTGACATAACTTTAATTTAGAATCACAAGATTAAAAATTCTTATTTCTTTTCTTAAATTCTATTTCAAGACAAATTAGATTATCATTTTTAAAACGAAGAAAATAACTTTTAATAAAAGTATTCGTCCAAAAAATAGAGATAGTAACAAGAACTAAAATTTCCACAATACTATACGCACAAAATGCTCACCCGGATGGGGGCTCAATTTTTTATAGTGCGAAATCTAGCTAGCTAACTAGCTGTTGTTGTTTATAAATACGTTATGTGTACTTGAAAATACTACTGCTGAAAAGTGACTTTTTTTTCTTGCTCTGTTTCTACTTTCTATAGTCTGTGCACTACTAATAGATAATCTCTGAGTCCTTTTTTTGCTGTTTTTAAGGTCTCTTTCGCCGTCTTTCTGATTCGGCCGCGCCCCTGACGATAATATCCGTATCTTCTCTGTTTACAAATAAAAAATCAACTGCATTTAAGTCGCCTTCAGAATTAGTTTTGTAGCTACAGAAATAATACTTATTTTGTTGCTGCAATTATTATTCAGCTACATATATAGTATCTGTCATATTCTTGAAATGGAGCAATCTCCGAAACTTGTTTTGTTATCTCTGCTTCACTAGTGGGGTTTTTCTTCTTCTTTCTCTTTTGCTCTGTTTTTCAGTAGTGCTCTGTTTTTTGTTTTCACTTTGAGGACACAAAATATACAGAATAATAGCTTAAAGGAGGAGTCTTTTTGGGTTCACAAGAGATCTATCTGAGTTTCAAGAAAGAGATATTTCAAAAACAAGGTATTTCAAGTAAAAATTTTGGGATCTGGGAAATTAGTTTTTTTTTGGTCTCATTTTGTGTGTGTTTGCAGATCTGCGGAAATTTAGACCTCTTTTGTTTAAAATTAAAATGTATGCTGAGAATCAAGCAGAGGAAGCTATTGTTTCTAACTTCAATGGAACTGATCGTGATGGAGAGGAAGTTGAGAAATTTGGAGAAGAAGATCATTCTGTTTTTAGTGTAAAAAGCCTCCTCTGGCATGGTGGCTCTGTTTGGGATGCTTGGTTCAGCTGTGCTTCTAATCAAGTACATTTCTTTTTCTTTTAATAGCTCATCTTTTGTATTGCTTTCGAAAACAACCTTTCTATCTCCATCCGAGTACTGGTCCTATTCTGTTGGATTACACTGGATATATTGTTGCGGTTGATCCGTCATACTCTAGTACTGTATTTTCTAATTAATTTATTTTAACAGGTTGCTCAAGTGCTATTGACACTACCATATTCATTTTCTCAACTTGGTATGGTATCTGGGATAGTGTTTCAAGTGTTCTATGGTCTTGTTGGGAGCTGGACTGCATACCTCATCAGTGTTCTCTACATAGAGTACAGAAGCAGAAAAGAGAAAGAAGGTGTTAACTTCAAAAATCATGTCATTCAGGTATACGAATCGGAGCGAAAAAAGTTCGAATTTTAGCATATAATAGTAAACATGAGCACATTCTTTGTCAAAAATTTGTACTAGTATATATCTAGGTCGATGACAAATTTCTGATTTCGCTACTGTTAATTTACCGCACCGCCACATAGTTCAACTTGTAATATTTTCATTTTTTTTAAAAAAAAAATAGTACTTATTCAGAATCTGAAAGACTTTGCAAATAGATTTATTAATGTATCTTTCAACTGTTAGTGGTTTGAAGTGCTTGATGGACTATTGGGTCCTTACTGGAAAGCAGCAGGCCTTGCCTTCAACTGTACGTTCCTTCTGTTTGGATCTGTCATACAACTAATTGCTTGTGCAAGGTACGGACCCATTACTCCCTTCTTCATCAAAACCTTACTTCAAATATTAGTTGGAGGTAGTTTGACTCGATACAACGTTTAAGAAGGAAGAATGGACTTCTTAAAATTTGTGGTTTAATTACTATAAATTATTTTATTATAGGTACAATGAATATTGACATAATGTATGTGCAAATTGACTTAAACTAAGGTACAAGCTATATGAGACGTAACTGGTAAAGTTATTGCTACATGATAAGGGATACAAATTTGTCGTGTGAAAACTGTCTCTTGTGTTAATTTAGAATTATTCTGTTTACGATATATCTTCCTGATTTAGCTATTTCATGAATAATTTTTAAAATAGTCTCTAGTAAAAATGCAGAATTAATCAATGTAAAATAAACCTTTTTCTAGCCATTCCATGAATGTCGCGCATTAGTGACAATGTCAGAATTTTCACTCTGAGCTTCACAATATGAATAACCAACCAATTAAATTAACCAAAAGAGATTTAACATTTATTTTATATACATAGGAAATAATTTCGTATCAATAATTTAATTTTTCTTCCAAGGATTTGAATGAAATCCCAAGCTCCACCTTTTATCTTGCATAGCGACTAGCAAGAGCTTAGTGCAATTGGGAAGCACTTGTGCTAAATATTGAGAGTTAAATGTAAATTTGATCTTTGATTATTAATTGCTGGATTTTTTTAAAAAATTTGGAACAGTAACATATATTACATCAATGACCACTTAGACAAGAGGACATGGACATACATATTTGGAGCTTGCTGTGCTACCACAGTTTTCATTCCTTCTTTCCATAACTATAGGATTTGGTCTTTTCTTGGCCTTGGGATGACCACATATACAGCATGGTACTTAACTATTGCTGCTGTCATTCATGGCCAGGTAAATAAATAGTAATTATTTCCTAAATAATATCATCCATCATTTATTATTCTATTAATTTATTTTTCCAATTTTAATATATGAATGATGATGGAGGGGTCATTTATTATGTGTCATTATAGGTTGAAAATGTACAACACACTGCCCCAGCAAAGCTTGTGCTGTATTTCACTGGTGCCACCAATATTCTTTACACCTTTGGTGGACATGCTGTTACTGTGTAAGCTCTCATTTAATTTTTACTCATTTGTAAATGAAATGTTTGTCGACTAAACATATATAATGTACATATATATATATATGCTTATAGTGTATACATGGTATACATTTTGACTATATTGGTAAATTAGTTGGTGGAATGGTATATATTTACGAATTTCTTCATAAAGAAAGAGACATTTAGTGGCAATAGATTTTTCTTTTAGGGGCAATATTTATTATCGTAAAAATATTTTTGACAATTGAGTTAATACAATAGTATCCACTTCCTGAATCGCTAAACCTGATAACGACATTTTTATAGTGTTGGTTTAAAACCCACAGTATATTATTGTCGACTAGTCGTTAAATAATTGCTGCAATTTTATTTTTTTGTTGTATTTTCTTGTCAATATATGTTAAATTCATACGAGACAACTTAGGTTATAGTGCAGAAGAATCCAATGCCAATATTCTCCAACGTACTTGCAATCACTTTAAATAATTATTTAAGAGGACATATCATTATATTCCATCTTCAGTGGCTACTTTATCCCTAAGTGCCAAGTCAATGAATACATTGCTTTCAATTTCCATGCTCTGAAAAGTATTTAAGTTTTAAATTGAAAAATAATAATAATTAATTTTAGATAAAAATTGGGTGTGGCCCAATATGATTACAGGGAAATTATGCATGCAATGTGGAAACCCCAGAAGTTCAAGTACATTTACTTAATAGCCACACTCTACGTTTTCACCCTAACTATTCCATCAGCTTCAGCAGTCTACTGGGCATTTGGAGATCAACTTCTTAACCATAGTAACGCATTTTCACTTCTTCCAAAAGACGGATGGCGTGATGCTGCAGTAATATTGATGCTAATTCACCAGTTTATCACGTTTGGATTCGCGTGTACGCCCTTGTACTTTGTGTGGGAGAAGGTTATAGGGATGCATGACACTAAAAGCATATGCTTAAGGGCACTTGTTAGGTTGCCTGTGGTGATACCCATATGGTTTTTGGCTATAATATTCCCATTCTTTGGGCCTATTAACTCTGCTGTTGGAGCTCTTTTGGTTAGTTTCACTGTCTACATCATTCCAGCTCTTGCTCATATGCTCACTTATAGAAAATCCTCTGCTCGACAGGTATTTCTTACATCACATACTTTTAATATAAAATTATCATTCGTCTCTTATGAATTTATAATTGCAGAAATTCTTCTGATACAATAATATAAGCGTTGATACATTAATCGTTAAGTAATTTACATTACTTTTTATACATGATATACTAATATGATGTACATTTTATAAATGATATACTGATTTGATGCGTGATATACATTAATTTGACGCGTTGATACATTAATCTAATGCGTGAAAATAAGGAATTTTGGAAATTTGTAAAACTAATAGAGGATAATGGTAATAATAGAACTTTAAGGTGGTATTTTTGTCATCTGCCCTTATTTATTTGCGTATGTATAACAATAATCGATCTTTTATGTTATATTATCAACCAAACTGATTAACCATGTTTACAATTCCTTTTACATCCCCTTGTAACAAAGAATATATTTTATAATTTGTCTTGAAATATATAAATATTTTTTAAATATGAAATTAAACGACCTACTCACTTTAATTATTTGAATTAAATTTGCAGAATGCAGCAGAAAAGCCACCATCCTTCATGCCAAGCTGGACTATAATTTATGTTATTAACACTTTTATAGTGGGCTGGGTTTTGGTTGTTGGTTTTGGGTTTGGTGGATGGGCAAGTATGAGCAATTTCATCAAACAAGTTGATACATTTGGCCTTTTTGCAAAATGTTACCAATGTAAACCTCCGGCGGGCCAGCCACCACATCTGGCGCCTCAGGCCACCGTGCACAACTAGGAGTACTGACTTGGATCCGCCACGTCAATTTGTTGGACAAGTCAACGATCGAACTGTTCTTCAAATATTTTTGCATGTAACTCAAAATGTGTTGTGTGTTAATCTTCATTTTCTTTTGTTCGTGTTTCCATTTTTTGTTCAGATATTAGATATGATAATTAACATGTCGAATTGCTGACTAACTGGCTATCAAAAGGATTAGCTAATTAATTGAATCAACATATGCTAATGCTAATTAGTTAGTTTGTCCAATTTTGTGGTGGTTAGTATATACTATCTTGTTACATCTATTTTTTTTTTCCAATGGTTATTCTTAGTTTATTACTATTTGATAAGTTAAACAAATTACTAGCAATATATACCATGAGTGTGTTCTGGACCCAAGGAAAATGTTTAAGTAGGAAAATATGTAAATTTTTAACTATTCTTTTTGTTCGGTATCTTTGCTTATTACTAAAAGTGTTTGGTTTTTGAGATCTTTTCGATGATCTATGCTCTAATCGATTATGTATAGTCTACTGTGGTAACGGAAGTGGGTTGGTAATAAATATTTTGATGGTATGACTTTTGTATAAATTTTGTGAGAATCTTTATGGAATCCTTTATAGGATGTTGGGGAACAATGTATATGTACTGTCTCGTCATTTTTAGAGTGATTCTTGGGCACTTAGGCCAATTTACAAGACTTAAAATGATTTTCTAAGAATTTTTTTTGTGTTAGCTCATGAATATTTTGAAGATATGACTTTCAGACGATTTTTCATGGACGTTCGTTAATACCTTATCGTTGGAGCCGATTGGTCCTCACGGCAAAATCGACCTTTTTTTAAGGTCAAACGAGCCCCGTAGAGCTCATACCCACCATTTCGTCGATTTTCGTGTGCTATAGCTCACCATCTTTCTTTGGTAATCCAGATTTCCGACGTCCAAATTAAATGCTGAAATTTTTCATGGACATCCGTTAAGACCTTAGCTATGGAGTCGGTTGGCCCTCACGTCCAAATTGGCCCATTTTCATAGTTAAACGAGCCCTGAAGTGCTCATATCCACCATTTCGTCGATTTTCGTGTGCTATAGCTCACCATCTTTCTTTGGTAATCCAGATTTCCGACGTCCAAATTAAATGCTGAAATTTTTCATGGACATCCGTTAAGACCTTAGCTATGGAGTCGGTTGGCCCTCACGACCAAATCGGCCCATTTTCATAGTTAAACAAGCCCTGAAGTGCTCATACCCCTTATTTCACCGATTTCCGTGTCTCACCATCTTTTTTGGTGATCCAGATTTGCAACGTCCAAAATCCCAAAATTTATCATGGACGTCCATTATGACCTTATCTATGGATCTGGTTGGCCCTCACGGCCAAATAGGCTCATTTTCAAGGTCAAACGTGCCCCGAAGAGCTCACACCCCCCATTTCGCCAATTTTCGTGTGCTATAGGTCAACATCTTTTTTGGTGATCCGGATCTCTGACGTCCAAAATGGCAAAAATTTTCATGGACGTCCGTTAAGACCTTAGCTATGGAGCCGGTTGGCCCTCTCGACCAAACCGACCCATTTTCACAGTCAAATGAGCCCGAAGCGCTCATACCCCCCATTTCGCCAATTTTCGTGTGCTATACCTCACCATCTTTTGGTTTGCTTTTTTAACTTATTGAATTTTTACTAGGAAACTTTCACATATAGCCACTTAAAATAATTAATTACTCTCCATAGCTATGGTTTGATAATTACAATTTGTAGCTACATGTTATATAGAGGAGAGAGGCGAGCGAGACTGGGAGAGAGAGGAGAGAGGCGAGAGAGAGGAAAAAGAGTGAGAGAAAGGTGAATTGTATATGTATATTGGTTAGATAATTGTATATTATACATATATAATTGTAAATATGGCAAGAGAGATTGGGAGATGGAGGAGAGAGGCAAGAGAGATTGGGAGAGGGAGGAGAGAGGCGAGCGAGACTGGGAGATGGAGGAGAGAGGCGAGCGAGACTGGGAGAGAGGGGAAAGAGGCGAGCGATATCGAGAGAGGAAGGAGAGAGGCAAGCGAGAGAGGGCGGAGAGAGGTGAATTGTATATGTATATAATTGTATATAACTGTATATTATACATATATATTTGTATAAATGGCAGCAAGATCGGGAGAGGGAGGAGAGAGGCGAGTGAGATTGAGAGAGGGAGGAGAGAGGCGAGCGAGAGAGGGCAGTGAGTGGGAGAGAGGTGAATTGTATATGTATATAGGCTAAAAATTGTATATTATACATATTTATTTGTATATCCTGGCAAATTATACATATACAAACATGACTAATTATACAAACTCGAAGTCAACCCACGTAATTAATGTATAATGTTAGTCGCGAGTGGTAATTATAGCAAACTATAGCTATGATGAGTAATTAAATTGTATAAGTCTGGTTATCCGCGTAATTTTCCCATTTTTATTTATATAGAAGAATAGCTATATAAAAAGAAATTGTTTTGATTATTTTTTATTTTTATATTTTATCTTTAAATTTAAAAGTGACGCCAATAAACCTCATTTATCAAAATAATGAAAAATTGCGTAAATGTATTAATAGCGACCGCTAGTTCTTGCTAATTTATTTAGATATTTTAATGTTAAATATTTATAAATGTAATACATGTGCGACTTTGTTAAACTTGTTACAATATTTTTGGCCTTGTTTTTTTTTTTAAAAAAAAGTTTGACATGAATCTATTAAAGTTTCAAAAGAGTGAAAGAGGATGAACTTCAAAAGATCATGAAAAGTATACAATTCATGCACCATCTATAGCTTAACATACTTTATACAATTCATGCACCATCTATAGCTTAACATACTTTCGTATATATGATTAGTATATTTTATAAATATTTGAAAATCATCTCAAAAGATTAAACGTTTTAGTTAAATATTTTGTTAATTTAATTTATTTCAAATTATGGTTATGATTGTGAAATAATTATGTTACAATCAAGTTAATTATTTTATTTTCATTGAGATTACGAAGTTTGTTAATTAATTAGTATTAACTCATTGTGTTTTAATTCTAGCCGGATTCACTAAATGAACTCAATTTGACTATGTTTTAAATTCAAAATAGCTATCTATGATTGCAATCCATTTAGTCATTTTGTATTTGCAAAATCTAAAAGATTAAGTCATAGGCCAAAATGGAGAGAAGAAAATAGTAGAGAAATTTAGCAGAAAGTTATCACTTTGTTGATGGACATGTTGATCCCTTTTTGTATCTCATGCTCCTCTGGTTCTAGAGAAAAGAGTCAACAGAAATCCATCTCAAAGCAATCTTTTAAGATAGGGAAATATTGAATAGGCCCAAAAACAACAAAAACTTTGTCCAGTTTTATGAAGATTTATGCTAAGACTTGCTTTGAAATTTTCTCCCCCGGCGTCGGTCACAGACCTAATATGGGTCGTGACATTATTTAAATTTTAAATTTAATTATTCGATTTTTTATTGAATTTATTATATAATATTATGATTTCAAATCTAATATTTATTAAATTTTTATATATATATATTTATGTTTTATGTCAAAGGTGATCAATCCACAGCCAAAGACACATTTACATTTGAGCAAAATGGTCTTATTAAAGCTATCTAGAATATTTTCTCCTCCTTTGAGATGTTAGTAATTTTTTTAATCTTAAAAGATACATTCATCCCTCATTAAAGAGTTTTCGTAGAAGTTCATAGTCTTAAGCCACTTTCCTCATTAACTTTAAGTTTTCGACTAAATGCTTAAATTATTTCTTAATTTTGACCTGTACAATAATGATAACAGGCCCAACATAATTTTACGGTTAGAGTTTCAAGACTTGCATAATGACTCACAAGTGAAATAACAAATTATGCTTTGAAGTTATATTAAAACCATAAATTATACAACTTCATAATTGAGTTAATAACTTTGATGGTCACTCAACGAATTTTTGGCAAAAAACATCCTTCAACTATATCCTAAACTTAAACTACATTCTTAAAGTATAATTTTTAGTAGAAAACATCATTTAACTATACCCCAAACTTAAACTACATCCTTAAAATATCATTTTTAGCATAAAACATCATTTAAGTATTTGTAAGTGAACAACTTTCATCATTTTGTTAGATATTGTCAAAAAATCTAAGGAATCTTACGGAAAACATGAGCAGTTAACGTGACTATCAACAAAAGTTATTATGCATAATTTCATTACTTTCTACAAGAAGTTCTTGAAAAATATAAAAAATCTTAGACACTGATGCTTATGGAAACCAAAAATGATTGGAAGGTGTGAGCGTACATGATTTGCCTTTTTCGTAACGGAAAGAAGTTGGAGATTAATTGTTTTTATCTTTTTCTTAACCAATTAAATTAATAGATTTTTGGGTCAATCTAATATTGAAGTGACCAAAATATTGATTATGTCTCGTATTTGAGTTTCATTATACATTATAGAAGGGGAAGTCTCCAACAAATGTCGCTTATGACATATTCAATTGAGAAGAAACATATTTATATAATATTTTTAATTAAAATTATATGAAAAATGAATTAAAAAAAAGATCAAATTAAAAGATTTTGCATAATTCTTAACTCAAGAAAAAGTTTACGATAATATTCTTGGCATATCTAAGAATAACAATTAGGAAGGGAAGACTTATTTTTTGTGGGATATATCGATTAGTTTTCTGATAAATTCAAGTACAAGGATGAAAATTATTTACTTTAAAATACTTGAAGGATGTTATCATAAGAATGATACTTTAAGACTGTAGTTTGAGTTTGAGGTATAGTTTAAGGATGATTTTGGCTAAAAACTCGTCACTCAACTATCAATTGTTTTCACAGAAAGTCACTCAACTTTAATTTTCAACTCAAAAGTCACTCAACTATGATTTTCTTGCACAGAAAGTCTCATTTTCAACTCAAAAGTCACCCAACTATGACTTATTTGCACAGAAAGTCACTCAACCTATTTAATTGTTTTTTCATTAAAATTTAGTGACATGAAATTTTAATTATTAACCAAAATTTTAAGAATAAAAAATATATATATATATATATATCCATTTAATCCATTTAATGACCCGCCCATTTAATCCAACCCGCTAAAAATATAATATTAAATATTTTTTTTATCATTAATTCCCTAAATCATTCCCCATTAAACATTGAACATTTTATTTTACCATTAATTCGCTAAAAGAATGTGGGAGACAAGGGAGAATGATTTAGGGAATTAATGGTAAAATAAAATGTTCAATATTATATTTTTAGTGGGTCAGGTTAAATAAAGCGGGTCATTAAATAGATATATATATTCAATTCTTAAAATTTTGGTTAATAATTAAAATTCTATGTCACTAAATTTTAATGAAAAAATAATTAAATAGGTTGAGTGACTTTCTGTGCAAAGAAGTTATAATTAAGTGACTTTTGAATTAAAAATAAATATTGAATGACTTTCTGTGAAAATAATTGATAGTTGAGTGACCATCAAAGCTATTAACTCTTTCATAATTTGTTCATGCTTTCTAACCACACTAACTATATATGTCACAATTGGGACTTTACAAGTGATTTCTTTATGTATTGTTATAACATTTATACAAACTTTGTCTATGGATATAAATTGAACTTTTTGATAGCGTAATTATATATGTTTATCTTTTCACCCTTTGCTTAGTACTAAAGAATACTTTTAGAAAATGAAGTAATAGTTCATTATTTAAAAAAAGAAAGTTCATTATAGGTTTCTAATTGAAAAAAAATATCCTCATGATTAAAAGGTGAAAAAAATATTATATATGATGAGTGAACATAAGTTGTAGTACTCCTCCGTTCAACAATAGTGCAGTTATTCAACAATACTTGTCAAATATAGACCAGAATTAATTTACATTTTATATTTATTTTACTCTTACTATTAAATATTCCTTGTTTATCATCAAACACTTTTTTCAAAACAATAAATTTAATAAAGTCAAATAATAATATAGTAATACTATCTCTATTACTTATTGTTTTTTGAAAGGTGTGACAAATCAATAGTTAATAACTATTGAGTGAGACAATCAACCTTATACTTTGTAGCTTACTCTTATCTTTTTCGATTGGTGTCTGACTTCATGTTACAACTCAACTATATATATATACATATAAAATATATTTAAAGACAATCACCCATCATTATTTTGTTAATACAATCACCCATCATTATCAATTCCATTTTTTAAAAAGATGTGGGATATGTTTTTATATGATGATGTAACTCATAATGATTCTTGAATGTCCATTAGAAAATTAACAATGCATAAAGCCACCAATATAGATGATTCCTTCCACTAAGTCTTAAGTCAAATATGGATAGCTTCAAAGAAAAGCTACTTAGGACAATATTTTGTCAACAAATACAATGTCATTTTACGAAACGATTATAAAATTAAATATAGTATACATAAAATTAATATTTATCGCAAATAAAATAACTTGTACGCATGTATACACTATTATATACGATTCATTAAACATGTACGTACATATAGAAAGAAAATTAAAATCAAGAATAGTAACATAAAACAAAAAAACACAAAAAAGAAAACAAGAAATAGACTTGTTCTTACTTGATCAACAACTTGTTTTGAATTGAATGTATAAATAAAGTCTTTCTAATTTTTTACAAGAATCTGAAATTGCTTATTTACAAGTTAAGAATTGTAAATATCTTTACAAAACAAACAATGATCAGAAATTAATCTCCCTATTATGCTTCCTTTTTCAATTTTCATATTACTACTTTGCTTATTCCAAAGATGAACTCCATAAGTCTTCCCACTAAGTTGTAACAATTTTGCATCTATCCATCTTGAATGAGTTCTTGTATTTAATTTCATGAAGAATCCGGGAACTCGAACCCAATCAACTGGATAAAATGATATTGGTGGCAATACAGTGAAATTGTATTTATTTTTTTCCGTCAATCTCTCCACAACTCTTGAAACCAAATAAGGACCATTTTGTCCCCACTTATTTCCATCAAAAGTTAGAGCAAATTCCTCCATAAACTTGTACAGCAATGGATGCTTTCTATCAAATATCAACACAGCATTATTCAATCTTGTCCAATTCCCATTTGTAGATACGCTTTGCGCTCCAATAGAATTTCTCAAATTCGAAAAATCTTTAAGGATGATAAAATCTGTGTCAAGATAAACACCTCCATACTTGTACAATACAGCTAGTCTTATCAAATTCGACAAATTTTGAGCTAATGGGATTTCACCAGGATCCTTATTACCTTTCTTGAGTTCAGCATACCATGTCTGAACTGGCGTTCTGTTGAATAAAAATGACAATTCTGGAGTAACGCTAACAATGTTATATCCTAATTCAATCAACGGATTCAATATTTTAATACCACGAGGCGTATCTAGAGTACGCGAAAGAATGATCAAACAACCTTTTGGATGAGATTTAAACAGAGTCTCCAACGCGAAAAATTCCCTCCTACCGAAAGTATTTGCAGGGGAAATCCATGTCATGAAGAAGTTCACTCTGCAATTTCTTGAATTCAAGAAATTGTTTACTCTGTTGTTGAACTGCCTCGACAATGTTGATGATTTTAGAATATGAAATTCAGGCAAATTTTTCTTGAACCAAGAAATCCTCTGTTCTACTGTGAGATTAAAAGGAGGAACTAAATTCACATGATCATCTACTTCTTCTTTGATTATATGTGTTTCTTTTTTCTTCGAAAAAATTGGTTTCTGTATAAAAGTTGATTTCAATGGATGTTGAGAACTTGATTTTGATACAAAAGCGATTGAATGAGATGAAGAAAAATTAGATATGAGATTATCAGAAAAAGTGACAATAAAAATAATCAAAGCAAAAGAAAGAACAGAGAAAAGATGAATTTTTCTTGTTCTGTTTTTTCTATAGTAATCAAACATTTTCAATATTGAAAAATAAATTTAAAGTTAGAGAGCAAAAAAAAAAGATGAAAATTTTGAGTTTTTTGAAGAAAATTTATAGTAGTCTAAATATGAAAAGTTCTAAGTTTATTTTGGTAAAGTTTTATAAAATAATTGGCTTAGAGAAGACTTATGGCTGCTACTTGGAAGGAGAAGAATGTTGACTTTTTGGAAAAACAGATTTTATTTTATTTTTATTTGGTTTATTTTATTGAAGGAATTG
Source organism: Solanum sitiens (assembly GCA_016801875.1). Taxonomy (NCBI): domain Eukaryota; kingdom Viridiplantae; phylum Streptophyta; class Magnoliopsida; order Solanales; family Solanaceae; genus Solanum; species Solanum sitiens. Next base: position 1,259,263 of record JABWTJ010000279.1, read on the forward strand.
ATTTCTTTTCTTTCTTTTTTTACATACAAGAGGAATAAGGAAGAATTTTGAAATAATTTCATGTTAATTAATAATAGAAGTTACCTCTTTTATTTGGGTTGATAATTGCACGTAAAGAAAGTTCTATACATAGAATAGTAATAATGTTTAACAAATAGGGTTTACTTCACTTTATGTATGTCTTTTAAAAATGTATCAATAAAAGATTTGGATAATATATAGTGATGGTGTGAAGATTCTTTTATATATCAATAAATATTAACCATTAATAATAAGATAATTTTTATTTTTTCAGACAATTAGTTAATATTTATTATAGAGATTGATTCGTAATTAACTTATAAATTATTTGATTGTGTAGATATTTTATATATACTTAATGATAAGTTGTGTTCAGTTGATTTAGAGGGTGGTTATCCACAAGGATGACCCGAGATCGATCCCCTCACAATGCCTTCTGAATCGAGTATGTCGCATAAGACTTGCCTAGTGCGGTTTACATCCTTTTTGTGTGGTTTGCAGGCTATCACACGGTGAGAGATTTACCTAGTGTGCACAAAGTGCTCATTCGAAGGACAAAGATTGTGACAGATTATAGCGATTGCAGGTGATCCTGGTGTTTTAAAAAAAAGCTTTAAAACTTCGTTGCCCAAATGGAACAAAAAAGATTGTTGATAACGTTAATGAAAGAGAGAGAAATGATTATGAATAAGTTAGGAAAATAAAAATATAAAACGTCTATTATAAATTTAACGTATTTGGTTAATGTTCATTCATAAATGTTTTCTTGTACATGTACTAAGTTAAGTCAATATTACTTTGGTTAAGTTATCCATTAATTAATTGAAAGTTTTAAGGGAAATAATTGAATTGTCTTTTGATAAGTTTGAACTCATCCTTTTTATTTTAAAATTAAAATTGATTCAGTAATTTAATTTGGTTAAACGTAATCTCTTTCTACAATGCATTAAACCAAATAGATTATTACTACTTGAAATATGATGAAACTGTTATAAATTTATTAAACTAAATGGATATTGTCCAAGTTTATCCACTTATATTTATCATCTATGTGTATTCTCTAGATTATAAATATTTTTAATAAGAATGTATCTATTAATTATTATGATACTTAATATGGTGATTTTTGAAAGGGTTATTCATTTATTATTGTATAAAACACAAGATGAGACGGGAAGACATTTAAATGAGATGATTTCTACATTCTACTCTACATATATCTTATGTTTATTACCTATGCTATACAACAAACTTATATTTTACAACAAAACTGTTTATTTATTGATTAATTCATTTTTAAGTTTGATTTGTTTGTTCGGTCTATATTTACTAGGTTAGTCGTAGTAGTATTTTTTATTTGAGCATTATAAATGTCAATTGATATCTAAATAAATTCTATGACATTATTTGGTTTTAAAAGCACATAAAAACAGTGGAATGCACCCCCACCCCCACCCACCCACCCACCCCCAAAAAAAGAAAAGACATGACTATTGTGGACATTTATTTCAATGAGATATCCCTAATAATATTTTGTGCCAAAATTAAAATTTAAAAAAGTGTTGCATTCTCTATGATATAGAAATAATAATGTTAAATTAGATTAAATAGTGCTATTGATAAATTATAAAAGAACCAAACAATGAAACTCTCCGGAAGGATTTTCTTTTGTTCTCTGTTGTATTCTTAATTACTAATTAGTTTCTATTAAAATATGTCCAAGGTAAAAACATAATATAATATTAAAGATTAATAAAGGCAAACATATAATAAGACCTTTGTATACACTCTTTATATTATAACAGTTCACTATAAAAAGCCAAATATTTGAGGAATTAATTTTATATTATATTATACTACCCTATATTTGTCTATGACATAATTTTTAACTATAGTAGCAACACCGTTTTCATAACAATATCCTTTATAAATTTAACCCTTAATAATAATAAAATAGTTTTTTTGGGAAATATAATAAATAAAACAATTATTTTTATATATAGAAGTAAAATATCTAAGATCGCTAATAATAGGTCTAGAAATTTTAGCTAACAATTTTAATACTTTAATACACGATATGACCAATAATATTACGTCAATATATTTCCATCATTAAAAATGTTTTCATTCTTTTATGCGAATTGCGATTAAGTTAAGGGCTTTAAATTAAAGTTCTTACATGGATATTTTATGGCCTTTGTGTTTCTTAATATACTAATTTAGTGTACATATGTTTGCACATGTATTTCCCGCTAATTAATAAAATTATAGTCAATAAAATAAAATAATTAAAAATGGTAATTGATGTTAAAAAGTAAGTGCTATATACATCTAATATGATAAGAATTCCATATTAAAAAAATTATTTTTAAAAATGTGTATCTTTTTCTATAATATTTTTAATTGAATAGTTAATTTATTTTATTTTTATAATTTGAATAAGATTTATATTAGATAAAAATATAAATTTCAACGTTTTAAGTGTTTGGGACTTACAATATAGTTTAAATAAGGAAAGATTTAAGAGAGTCTTTCTTGATTCAATTTTAAAGGATGAAATATTAAGAGTTATTTCCTTATTACAAATAAAAAAAATTTAACAGTTATATATTTGATTAATTTCAAAGTCCTATAAATAGTAGGATATATTTAATTGCTAGTTTAGTGCCGGTGTATTGCATGTATATGTAGATTTAATAGTTCAAAAAATGTATTTAAGCTATTAATATATATATTAAAAAAATAATGTTGTTATGCCAACTTTTAGGCCACATTATGATGGCAAAATTCCTAATTATCCTAACGTGATTTTTTTTTAGAATATATATATATTTTTTAGAAGTACAACCCACCATCATTATTGGCCGTAATAAGAATTTTTTTTTTAAAAAAAATGATGAAAGAATTTTATCGAGTAGCTTATCTCTCCAAGTTGAAGTTGCAGATTTAGTGGATTTTTTCAACTCTATTTTTGGTTGTGTTGTATTTCTATTAATTTATTATTATTTTTCGAAGATAACAAATGATAGTAAGAAGACTAGCAACGAGGTGGCGTTAGTGATAATAGTCAAAAGATGTGTCTAATTAGGTGAACAAGTATGTGACAATATATATATCTCATAAAATATATATATATATATATATATTGAATTTAGAGTTCATTTAGTTGATAAGTATATTTGTATCTGAGTTGAGATTATATGTATCTATGAGAAAAGATTTCTCATATTTGTAAAAAGTTAGAAGAAATTGAAATTTTGATTTTTCCCGAGAAAAAAGTTAAAAAAAATAGAAAAGAAATTCTGGAAAAGAATGTGTGATTTGCTCTTTAATTGATGCATTTAAGTTGTATTCTATATTTAAATACATATATAATTAGATGTATATTAGCATTTGCCTAGATACATGTATGGGGACAAAAAATAAGGTACAAAATTGTTGAAAACTCATAAAAGACATGTCATTATCTCTCAATTTAATGAAATTTATCTTATTTGCCCTTATATTATACTATTTAATTGATTATATTGATTTGTAATTGATATCATTGGCAACAATGTAATTTTTAGGTTTATTCTTAAAATTTTTATATCGTAGTCAAAACCTTCCAATTTTATAGTATAATAAAGTTATAAAGCTAACATTTAAATATTTACATAAAGAAGAAATCTAAGATTATAAGATTATATGGACAACATAACAGAATTCAAAATTATATTTTAGCTAATTACAATTTGTTTCAAAAATATGTGACACACAGTTAAGCCACATGAGAGCAAAGGTCAAATTTCAAATTTATTTGCTCTTCTGAAAATTTCTTCTCATCTATAGTCTGCTGTGTAAATATTTATAGTCATTTGTCCTAAAGCATCATGAAAAATATACAATAACAATAATAGTACATGTCATATAATTTTATAAGTGAAGTTCCAAAAAAATAAAGTGTACGTAAATTTTATTTTTAAAACAAAGTGTTTAAAAAATCTTTAACTAAAATAACATGTCTGGAAAAAAATGAAAAAAAAAGTATTACATAAAAGGAAAAATGGTTCAAAATATAGGAAATTTTGATTGAAATTATTGTAATAATTCCAAACTTTGAGCCGGGCTTATTATCCTATATTATTTAATAGTGTATTTTAAAAATATATGAGTCACATAGACAAGTTAATATTTATAGTGATGTAATATTTATGATGTTCATGTAGGTATATATATACCTTTAAATTACGCTATTAATTACTGCAGAAATAAAATTTCTTTTTCTAAATTTGAAATTGTTACAATAATTTCGATCAGATATATTTCAGTTTTTTTTTCCACGTAAAAACAATCATTTCAATTTCTTTTATACTTTTTTCTATTTTTTGCTGACCAATACTTCAAGTGATTATTGGGCAAGTATAAAATATCACCACTACTGATCCATATGTACTAGTGGGAATATTCTGGTATTCCTTTTTGAGAATATTTTAATACCATATATTTAAAGTAAAAATAATAAATATATGACTTTGAGTATCCCATCCACATTTTTGTTTGGTTCTTTTTGCTTATTGGGGTCATGCCTAATTTTTAAGAATATAAAATGTAAAATGAGTTTTAAGCATGATTTATTTTCAAAAACTGAATTAAAGGGAGAAAATTGTCCAGTCATATTAAGGAAGCCTTTCACCTCATTTATCACCAATGTAATATTAATCCTTCATCATCATCAAATTGTATTTTTTGAAATTAATATTTAAATTTAGTAAAAAGAATTAGTATAAGTTATACTAACAATAATTTTAGGCATAAACAAAAGAGATTAAGAAAAATATATTATTATGAAAACATTTTAGCATAAGAAAGCTCTGGCCATATAGGCGTCCTATTAATTAAACCTACTTAATTTTTTTCCTACCATTTTCGAATCCTTTTTAAGGAGTTTTTTTAATTATTATTATTATTATTATTATTATTATTATTATTATTATTATTATTATTCAAGAAATATTGAAACTTATAATTGTATATATCAATTGTATTAGTAATATGAAAGAATGTAATGAAATGATTAGAATTCCCTTATACTTTTATTTCGAGGTTGAAGTTTATGTGAATTGAAATTTTACACTTTTTAAAATCTCGAGTTTGGACTTGATCAAAATACTTTTATTTCAAGGTTGAAGTTTATGTGAATTGATACACTTTTTAAAATCTCGAGTTTGGACTTGATCAAAATACTTTTATTTCAAGGTTGAAGTTTATGTGAATTGAAATTTTACACTTTTTAAAATCTCGAGTTTAGACTTGATCAGAATTTAAACTAGTTGATCTTATGAAATTCAAAATCTAAATAATTAAATCAGAAAAAATATTAAATTATATCAATTTAATATGTGTATTTGTTAATTTGAAGAGCCAAATAGTGACTTATTATGTTAGTTAGTTGGGAAGCAGTATAAATTAACAAAGTTCATCATCACTGAATCTTAATTATATTTGTTATAAATATTATTTTCTTGAAAAAATTGCAAGTAAGGTAAAGACGTGCATCTATGATTATTTTTTCATAATTAATCTATAGTGATGTAACATCTTTGATATATATTTCAACTTAATTATCAATTCACAAAAAAAAAACCTTCTCTATTCTTAACCTTGGTATTTAATGCATAAGACACACATATATAATGTAGGGAATCAAAAAGAGCTAAAAAGGTAAATTCTTAAATGTACTTTCTTTTTTTTATGATTTATTAAGGAGTGTATAAAGGAAAAAATGGATAATTAATATGAGACAGTAATAGGAGTAGTTTTTTACCCACAAAAAATATAAGTTTAAATTTTTTTATTTACTTGTTTATTTAATTAGTTAATAAAAAATTATTCATTATTTTCTTCTAATATTACTCTTATAATAAAATAATAACCACATAAAATAATTTTCAAAATATAATTACTATAAAAAATTTGACAAAATAAATTCTTAATAATTGATTTTTGTAAAGGGGAAAGTCAATTCAGAAGGGGACAAACGTAATACTTCTTCTTTCCATTCTAATTAAGTAAAGGATTTTGAGGAATCAATAAAATAAAAGAATATTGGAATGATTGAGGTGCAGCATGGAAACAAAAGAATTAAAAACTGGTAATGTTTTAGCAATATATTAATATATTTGTATGATTGTTTTAGGCTTGATAAGCAAAGACATTCTTCTGACATTTTATAGTATTGCATTATTGTTGTATAAATATATTATATTATATTTATAAAATATATGGCATGTTCTGAGCATTTTCATTTCCTAAGCATTATTTTAATACCGGTGGATAATATTTCTTATGTGACTATCATAGATTATCCGCTTTAAGATGGTGTTTATAAAAAATAATAATAATTACAAGTATATAAAATGTAATTTTTTTTTCAAATAGTTATTATAATAAATTTAATTATGTTTCATAGCTATAATTTGTATATTTAAATTGTTTTGTCACTTTTATAACCTTTTAAATAATTAGTTTTATAAAAAAAATTAAAAATATGTTTGCAAGTTATTTTAAATAGTTTTGTCACATTTTACAAATTTTTAATGATATATATGTTTTGCATAATTACGTATATAATTAGTATATTTTATGATATTCAAAAATCATCTCAAATAATAATAATAATAATAATTTGTTTTAATTAACTATTTGGTCAATTAGTTTGGTTAATTAATAGTTTATATTTTTGAGTTATTTAATTTATTTAAATTAATTATTTTATTTCATTAAATCAAGAAACTTATTAATTAATTAATATTAATTCATCTTTGAGTTTTGACCGATTTTGCTTACTAAATTTAATCACTGATTTCTTAACTTCAATGGCTATAATTGAACTCACATTGCCATGTCTTAATTTGAAATATAGTCATTTATTGCAAATTTGACCACTTCTTTTCCTTACTTTTCAGAATAGCTTTGGGCCAATTTCATACCAAGACTCAGCCCATACGTTCCTTATCAACTTAACTTTTCCCCGTAATCTATCCAAATTAAAATAATATATTTTTTCAAAATCTAAAAATATATTTGTGGCATGACTAATTTTTTTTAAAAAAATTTAATCATCTAAAATATTTTTTTTTTAAAAAATAGAACTATAAAGAATAGATTTACTAGAGAAAGTGCATGTCTTTCTTTTTAGTACATATGTCTTCTAATAAAAAGGCTAAAATTACTCAAAACTAAAAGAGTTTGAAACGAAGTAGAGTAATTTTGGTTAATAGGGCAAAGTTAAAAAGCACCATAAAGTTATTTCGATTATAATATTATATTAGATTAGTACATACTTAAATAGACAGAACAATATCATGTATTGACTATTGAATCAGACGTAATACGATATTAAAATTAAATCAAGTCCATAAAAAAATAGGGATATTTTTGTATATTGATCAACAATGAGAACATGTGTAAGTTTGTCTTTGGAGTAAATAAAAATGAATGCATTATTGGTTTGTACATTTCTTTAACCAGTTGTGATGCTAAGCATTTTGGGGGTGATTGTTCTTGATCTCATTTTTATTGGCCTTCCTTTGAGACTTCCAAGTATTAAGCCCATTCTAATATGTTACTAGTTCTCTTATATTAGAAAAGGCATGTTTCAACATGCCTGCTTTATTGCTTTTAGGGGTATTTGTGTCTTTTCAGTTCTCTATTAAGAGTACGTGTCTTCTTCCCATATCATCAGTTTTTTTCTTCTCAGTTCCCTACGTGTCTTCCTCCTATGTTATCAATGTACACATTACTCTACTCTCTCTGTATATGTAGCTTCTTCATTTATGCTCCACCATCTGTGCATCAGCATTCTCCAGGTAAGGTTCTTTCATGTTTCAATTTTGTATTTTTGTTTTGGTGAAATCTTTCTTTTCGTCAAAGTCCAAGTCCCAAATTTCATCTAGATGTGTGAATGTTTGCTTATTTTTCCATTTAGGTTTGTTATTGATGTTGGATTATCCTTGTGTTTTGGAAGTCCCAATAATTTTAATAGTTGTGTATTCAATTTTGGTTGGGTGATTATGCTTCCTTGTTCTGTTTTAGATTGGCGAAAAACTGTTCAGATTCAAATTTTTGTTGTGTTTTTTCACATGCAGTAATTAATTTGGTCTTTTTCGGTCGAATTAACTTTATGAGTTTCTTTATTTTAGTTGGGATTTCTTTATCAGAATTATTTTGAACTTCCTCCATTCATAGACTCTTGTGAGTTTAGCTTGGACTTTAAGAATTTTCAATTACTTCTACTCGAATTGACCTACTGGTCTATCAGTGGATCTAAGATAAGTTTTCTGACCTTTAGAATTTGAATTATCGTTAATGTTTAAGTAAATGATAATGTTATTTTTAAGCAAATATCGAACAGAGAGATTTGCTTCACAAGTAGCATACAACTAAGTCAAGAACTACCTTCAGCAAGATTTCTTAGACAATTATTCCATATAACGGCTTCTTGTTGATCAAAAGCTAAAAATCTCTCCCAAAAGTTAAAAATGACTCGAAGTAGATTTGATGAACTTTAAATTCAATCCAACAAATCACTAATTATGGTGCTTTATATTGGTCTTTTGGGACATGAATTATCAATTAATAATTGATTATGGAACATGTTAGTTTAGGTGAACATTGAACAAGGTATAAGATACTCAAGAAAGTAAGAGTAGTGAGAGAGGTGTATTGGTTTTGATGAGAAAGACAACAATTTGTTTGAGCTTGAATAGAGTAGGGTAGTATTGTGGATTTCTGAATTACCATTAATGGAGTCTTTGAGTTTTGGAGAGTGAAGTGGAGATGCCAAGCAAATAGACTGCAACATAGTCTTAGCTTCAATGTTAGCTGCTAATAAAACATAAGCTTATATAGTATAATACTTTTTTGTTATTGTTCGGTACTTGCATTAGGATTCGACTTAATTCCATGTCAACTTCATGTAGTTAGTCGATTTCGCTATTAATTATGTAAACTGAACATGTAGAGTTATTCAGTGCTAAATTTCTGTTTTTATTATTAAGTTTTGATTTTTGGTGGTGTTCTTTCTTCTTGATAGTTGATTTGTAGGATGCAGATGAACTCATTGTACCTTTTCACACCAGTAGTAAAGCAATTTGAAAAGTAGTGAAAGGTGTGATCAACAATATTTTTTGGGTCACCATGCCATCTTTAATATAAGAGATCATATTAACAACTGAAAGGTGAAAAAAATTCGTATTTGCATCTCCATTGAAAAGTCAATTAATACAAACTTTTAATTTTCAGTAGTCTTTGTTTTGGAGGGAGGAACCAGTAGGTAAAGCACTGAAATTTTGTTTTTTCTGGTTAAACATTCATTTTCAGGATGCTATTTCGTCAGTTTTCCCAATTTCAATTCTTATTTTGTTAATTGATATTTTTATTTGTCCATGTTACATTAATTTGTTCCTCTTTCTTTGTTATTCTTTTGAACTTTTTTTTTGTTCATATGGGTTTATGGTGTAATTAACTGAAGAATTTTTTACTAAGGATTTGATTCCAAGTGAATCAACTTTCTAGGTTTATAAATTTTAATCTTTCATTGTTATGGGTTTAGCTTGGAGTTTCTTCATATCATTGCATTAAAGTTTTGAAATTATTTTCACTTGCAGTGTGAAGTTAAGGATATATAACTACTCTACGAGAATTTCATCTACGGGTATGTCCGTCAAAGTTTTCTTTCGCCCTTTATTTTGATCTTCCTTTTCATTGTGTATTAGTTTTCTCTATCTTCAATAAGTTCAGTAGAGAACATTAGCAAACCATAGTGTCTAGATCCACTTTGAGTATTTGATTGACAACAAACATGTCATGGCACCAAATATATTTCACCATAAGGCACTGACCTGGCCCTATCCCCCATCTTGCATGTTTTCATAGATACTTGAGCTTTATATTTAGTAATAGAAAGCAAAATTAGGAAAAAGCAAAATAAATAAAAGATATATGAAGGGCAGAAACAACATTCCATACAAAATCTGGACATGTTAACAGGCGTACTTGCATCTCTATATAGTTCTTTAATCGCCACAACCGACGACTTTTTTCTCATACCATCACTAGCCAAATACTTGTTGAATTGTATAAATATCTTTAACAATTAAACAACATAAAGTTTATTATGTTAGCAATCATTTGGTGCAAGGTCACAATAAAGTTGATTTAAAGCTACAAAATAAGACTATAGTCTATAGCTATGGGGACTACTCAAGAAAATATGGTTGGCATTGTACATAATTTGTATGTTGTGTTCCATCCACGGATAGATATGGGAGAATATGTTTAGTTGCATCCTTAAATGTAAGTACTTAGTGAGAACCGTAAAATTATAATTACAAAAAGAAAAATGAACCTACAGACACAATAGGATCATATGAAGGTGAATGGTTTTAGGGTAGGAGTAGATCTAGGAGAAACAGGCGCAGACACGGAAGTAGTTACAGTTGATTGAGAAGTTGGATCGAGTCTGATCTCTGCTACAACTAATATAAGGGAGGACTCTAGAGTAATTATAATCCTTTCATATTTCATTTCACTAATTTGTGGAGAAATTATGGTGGAATCATAACCTCATCGTGAATATATCATTGTTGAAAGGATCATGAATTAGATAGTACTTGTATCAATTCTCTATCTTCATTGAATTCTGCAGATAATGGTGTGATAATATTTTGAATCTCATGTTGACTAGAAGGGTAAGATCAAGAACAATGATCCATTGTTAAACTAATTTTCTGTCACTTGAGATTAACAAATTGATATTTAGTGAACTACTTGTTATTATTTCTAATTTTTCGAGTTTTGTAGACAGTAAAATCTTCTAAATAAATCAAAGTTACATAATCTAGGTGTTGGCACTAGATTATAAGCTCTAAAACTCTATCTTCTAAAGCTCTGTATCCTATTTATTTTACTTGATATATGATACTGTGAGATGTAAATAGATATGTTAATGACAAATGAGACCTCAATGAAATGGGAGAGCTTCCAATCCTTTGTGTGTCTTTTGATGCACCAAGATAAGACCAACTTGTATAGGAAATACAGCGAAGGTGTTCTTACATAGTTGTTGTTCTTGTAATATTTGTTTTGAACTGAATTTCACTTGCTTTGGTGAGATATCATATTATTTTAATGTCATCTTCCAAGGATATGGTGTAGGGGGTGACTACGATTGTGGAAAGGGTTCATTTTTGTTACCTGTTGCTAATATTTCTCTATAGTTATGTCAATAAGAATAAAGGACTTGTCCACTTCAATATAAATAATCTGCTTCCACAAATTATATCTAATATTAAATTGGTAAGTTAGATTATGTGACACTGCTTGTTGTAGTACTCACTCTCTTTCTGATTCAGTAGTGCATAAGTAGTGTATTATCTAACGCTATGCTGTGAGTTAATAATTATGTATGATTCCTTAACACTTATATCAGCTCTATCATATATGCTTCTAATTAATATGTAAATAATGAAATTCAGTTTATCTTGTGTATTTCTCAAACCCCTCCATCTCTCACTAACATTGAATAAATTCAGTAGTAATTTATTGGAGTCACAACACATTTTTGAAGTTGCTTCTAAATTTGCAACTTGAAATAGTGTCTATTGATTAGCATGCAGTATATATATTTGAATATTAATTAGTAGTTCCATGCTCAAAGTATTTGTGCACGGCTTTATGGTGTGATGTAAATGGTTTATCCTAATGAAAGTATACTGATTGCTTTCACGACTCGAACTCGTGACCTATAAGTCACACATAAACTTATAAGTAAACTACATTCATTTGTCAAGACTCCATTTCACCGCCTATCATTTTTCCTATTGTTACCAGTGAAATGTATTCTATGTTTTTGAAGATGTTGATGGCATACACTTATGTTGTTGATGGCGTACACTTTTACTGTTTATTTTTGAGAAATTGACATCAGGTACAGCCTAAAACGTTCACAATATACTTAGATCTTGCATGTTTCAATCTATTATTAATTTAGTATCCTCTTCCTTAGTCACATGTTCAATAAAGAGTACTAATGAAATTGTTGGTGTATTATCTATTGCACCAGTGATTGTTCTGTTTTTAGTTATTATGTCTAAATAGTATCTTTTGTATGTTTTAATATTGTCTTATCGATAAGTTATATGCACAAGCAGATAACGTTGGTTTACATGAATGCGCACATTGAAGTAGTTTATGTTGATCCCTTGGCCTTTGGAAAAACATCAGATGAATAGTGCATGTCATACACTTACAAAAATTCAAGCACCATCTAGAAAGCGTTGTGATTAGGCCAATATACGTATCTTTCATTCAACTCCTTTCATCTATTTCACTCTCTTTTCAGCTCTGAAAGCAAGGAATATAGCATCGACACCAGCACGCACCATCAGATCAGCTTCTTCCTTTCTCTTGCAACCAAAGCGAGAGCTCGGAAGGTTGTCAAAGAACTCTCTGAATTCTTTATTTTTCTATCTTGTGTGCAAAGATACAGGGTATGACCTGCAATTGGATACAATAAAAGTTCTTCTTCATCCTTTGGTATCAAGTCGTAAATAGTGTACTTTAGACACCAGTGACTCTATTTGCTAGAACATTTCATCTTGCACAATCAATGAGCTATCACAGCTTAAAAAGTTTCAACTTTGATCTTATGGAGTCTCATTCGTTCATATATTTTAGAATGTGTTTTTCCAAATGGATTAGTTCTAAAGTATCCATAAAACAACTATCATTACTGCTAATGTGGTCGCTCTTCTACGTAGATGTGTATATCTCTTGTTTGTTAATTTGCATATCCATCTGCATATATATGTATGTGTGTGTATTAGACACGTAAAAATCTTTTGAACATTGGGCCCGTGCAAGCACGGGCCATCCCTGCCTAGTGTAAATATAAAAGATGGAGAAATATACTTCCTTTTATATTTTTAATTATTTAATTTTATTTTATACGCTTTTAAAAAAATAATAATTGATATTAATATTTCATTATAATATGCATATCAATTAATGATTTTGATATATCGTTAAAGTTATTATCTACACATATTTAATGTGCAAAATTTAGTTGATAATATTATATAACAATAAGTTAAATTTAGAAATTATCAATAAATCAATATTAACGAGTACGTTTATCAACTAACCTCGTAACACTTGGACACATATATCAGTGTGAATTTGAAATAATTTTATCAGGTTTTTAATTTTAAAATATTATTTCTTATATATAAATATGTATATAATTAGTCCAATTTATGAATATTCAAAAATTGTCTCAAAATATATTTTCTTAAATTAGTATTTGTTAGTTAGTAGATTATATTTTTGAAATTAATTAGTTTATAAATAAATAAATAAATAATTATTTTTTGTTAAGTTGCCACCAATATTCCAATCCAACGGTCATAATATAATCCTCTAAAATATATAGTAGCGTCTACAACATTCAATTTCACATACCCACAACGCCTTGATCGTCTTCTTCCCAGCGACGCCTTGATCTTCTTCTTCCCGTCGGCGCATTGATGTTCTTCTTCCCGTCGACGCATTGATCTTCTTCTTCCCGTCGACGCCGACAACAGTACAAGCTCCAGGAGATCCTTTACCGTTTTGTATGAGAACATGCTATCAGACGGCTATGTTCATCGATCCGTTCAAATTTCTGGTATATTCTTTGTGCTTGAAAATAAATTCTAATTTCCCTATCTAAATTCCCCCAATTTGTAGCCCTAATTCATTCCCTTTTTGAAATTTCTTGCAACGTATGCAAATGGATGTCAATAACTATCTATTTAATCGGAGGGTCTATTACACTAGGTATGTTGTTGTTGTATAGAAAACGAAAACCAACAACCTTGATTGAATTAAGGGAGGTGGGTGGGCTGGTTCAAATTTGGACTTGTTAAGGGTCACTTAAAGCAAGTCAAAGCTCACCTCCTGATGTTTGAGGTATTGTAATTATCTTTAGTAACAGAAGTTTGGAAAAATAAAGATGTTGTTGTTGCAATTTGGAAAAATAAAGATGTTGAAAAACAATCGCCTCGATCGGACATCGAAGGCATGATTTATGTCCGTTTGAACTTTAAAATTTTGCAAACTATCCATTTTACGTTATATTTGTTGAAACTTCAAAATGTCCTAACTATTGTCTCGAGTAACTTTTGGAGGCGATTCTTTTTTTAAACTTGCTTATGTTTTTGAAATCTATGTGGTAAACTCAATCTCTTTATCCGATTTGACTTTCAATTTTTTCGTTATAATTTTGCATTGTATATGGTCAAAAACAGATAAACGTAAAACTGTAAATCCTATGGAAGTGTGTGGTATTTTTTAGTGTAGATATCGAAAATATAAGCAGATTGATAAAAAATCACCTCGATCAGACTCGGAGGCACGATTTATGTCCGTTTGAAGTTCAAAATTTCAAAAACTACCCCTTTTACGTTATATTTATTGAAACTTCAAATGGCCGTAACTTTTGCCTCGAGTAACTTTTGGAGGCCATTATTTTTTTAAACTTGCTTATTTTTTTGAGATCTACGTGGTTACCGAATCTATTTATCTGATTTGACTTTCAAATTTTCCTTATAATTTTAACCTATATATGGTCAAAAACCTATATACGTCAAACTGTAAAATCCTATAACAGTATGTGGTGTTTTTTCGCGTACATATCAAAAAAATAAGCAGATTGACAATAAATCACCTCGGTTAAACATCGGAGGCATGATTTATGTCCATTTGAAGTTTAAAATTTCAAAAATTACCCCTTTTACGTTATATTTATTAAAAACTTCAAATGACCGTAACTTTTGCCTCGAGTAACATTTGGAGGCGATTCTTTTTTTAAACTTGCTTATTTTTTTGACATCTACGTGGTAAACTCAATCCCTTTATACAATCTGACTTTTTAATTTTTCTTATAATTTTGCCATATATATGGTCAAAAATCGACAATCGTAAAACTATAAATCCTATGACAGTGTGTGGTGTTTTTTAGCGTAGATGTCGAAAATATAAGCAGATTGAAAAAAAATCACCTCGATCGGACATCAGAGGCACGATTTATGACGTTTGAAGTTCAAAATTTCATAAATTACCCCTTTTACGTTATATTTGTTGAAACTTCAAATGACTGTAACTTTTGTCTCGAGTAAGTTTTGGAGGCGATTCTTTTTTTCACCTTGCTTATTTTTCAAGATCTACGTGGTAAACTAAATCTCTTTATACGTTTGACTTTCAATTTTCCTTATAATTTTACCATATCTATGGTCAAAAACCGATAAACGTAAAACTATAAATTTAATGGTAGTGTGTAGTGTTTTTTCGTGTAAATATCAAAAAAATAAGCATATGGAAAAAAATTGTCTCGATCGGACATCGGAGGCACGATTTATGTTCGTTTGAAGTTCAAAATTTCACAAACTACCCCTTTACGTTATATTTGTTGAAACTTCAAACTGCCGTAACTTTTGTCTTGAGTAACTTTTGGAGGCATTCTTTTTTTAAATTTGCTTATTTTTTCGAGAACTACGTGGTAAACTCAAACCCTTTATCCGATTTGATTTTCAATTTTTCCTTATAATTTTGCCCTATATATGGTCAAAAATCGATAAACGTAAAACCATAAATACAATGGCAGTGTGTTGTACTTTTTTGCGTAGATATCAAAAAAATAAGTAGATTGATAAAAAATTGCCACGATTGGACATCAGAAGTACGATTTATGTCCAATTTGAAGTTCAAAATTTCACAAACTACCCCATTTAGCTTATATTTGTTGAAACTTCAAATGACTGTAACTTTTGTCTCGAGTAAGTTTTGGAGGCGATTATTTTTTTGAACTTGCTTATTTTTTTGAGATATACGTGGTAAACTCAATCTCTTTATCCGATTTGAGTTTCAATTTTTCCTTATAATTTTACCATATATATGGTCAAAAATCGATAAACGTAACACTATAAATCCAATGGTAGTGTGTAGTGTTATTAGCGTAAATATCAATAAAATAAACATACTACAAAAAAATGCCTCGATCTAACATCGGAGGTACGATTTATGTTCGTTTGAAGTTCAAAATTTCACAAACTACCCCTTTTACGTTAGATTTGTTGAAATTTCAAACGGCCATAACTTTTGGAGGCGATTCGTTTTTCAAATTTTCTTATTTTTTTGATATCTACGTGGTAAACTAAAACCCTTTATCCGATTTGATTTTCAATTTTTCCTTATAATTTTACCCTATGTATTGTCAAAATCGATAAATGTAAAACTATAAATCCATTTGCAGTGTGTCGTATTTTCTCGCATACATATCGAAAATATAAGCAGATAAAAAAAATATCATCTCGATCGGATATCGGAGGCACGATTTATGTCCGTTTGAAGTTCAAAATTTCACAAACTACTCCTTTTACGTTATATTTGTTTAAACTTCACATGGCTGTAACTTTTGTCTCGAGTAACTTTTGGAGGCAATTCTTTTTTTAAACCTGCTTATTTTTTCGATATCTACGTATTAAACACAATCCCTTTGTCCGATTTGACTTTCAAGTTTTCCTTATAATTTTACTCTATATATGGTCAAAAATCGATAAACATTAAAACTATAAATCCTATCACAGTGTGTAGTGTTTTTTCGCGTAGATATAAAAAAAATAAGCATATTGAAAAAAAATTGCCTTGATCGGAAATCGAAGGCACGATTTATGTCCGTTTTAAGTTCAAAATTTCACAAACTACCCCTTTTACGTTATATTTGTTGAAACTTCAAACTGACGTACTTTTGGCTCGAGTAACTTTTGGAGGCGATTTTTTTTAAACTTGCTTATTTTTTGATATCTACGTGTTAAAATCAATCCCTTTATCCGATTTTACTTTCAATTTTTCCTCATAATTTTGCCATATATATGGTCAAAAACCGATAAACGTAAAACTATAAATCTTATTGAAGTGTGTGATGTTTTCTCGCGTACATATCGAAAATATATGCAGATTGAAAAGAAAATCGTCTCGATCGGATATCGGAGGCACGATTTATGTCCGTTTGAAATTCAAAATTTCACAAACTACCCTTTTTATGTTATATTTGTTGAAACTTCAAACGGCCGTAACTTTTGCCTCGATTAACTTTTGTCGGCGATTCTTTTTTTCACCTTGCTTATTTTTTTGAGACCTACGTGGTAAACACAATCTCTTTATCTGATTTGACTTTCAATTTTTCCTTATAATTTTGCCTTATATATGGTCAAAAACCGATAAACGTAAAACTGTAAATCCTATGGCAGTGTGTGGTATTTTTTCTCATAGATATCAAAAAAATAAGCAGATAGAAAAAAAAATCGCCACGATTGGACATCAGAAGCACGATTATGTCCGTTTGATGTTCAAAATTTCACAAACTACTCCTTTTACCTTATATTTGTTGATACTTCAAATGGCTGTAACTTTTGTCTCGAGTAACTTTTGGAGGAGATTCTTTTTTTAAACTTGCTTATTTTTTTGAGATTTACGTGGTAAACTCAATTAATTTATCCGATTTGACTTTCAATTTTTTCATAAATTTTGCCATATATATGGTCAAAAACTGATAAACGTAAAAATATAAATCCAATGGTAGTGTGTAGTATATTTTCGCGTAGATATCGAAAAAATAATCATATTGAAAAAAAAATTGCCTCGAGGTCCTGGGGTGGTGGTGGTGGGGGTAGGGTAGGGGGCCTCGGGGCACAGCGCCTTGATGTCGGGGGGGGGGGGTGGCGGGAGGGGGGTTGGGATAGGGTAGGGGCCTTAGGGCACGGTGCCTCGAGGTCTGTGAAGGGGGGGGGTGGGGGGGGGTAGCATAGGGGGCCTCGGGACACGGCGCCTCGAGGTCCGAGGGGGGGTAGGGGGCCTCGGGCACGGTGCCTCGAGGTTCGGGGGGTAGGGGTAGGGGAATAGGGGTAGGGGGCCTCGGGGCACGGCTCCTGAGGTCCGGGGGTTAGGGGGGTTAGGGGGTATAGGGGGGCCTCGGGGGAACGGCACCTTCGGTCCGGGGGGGGGGAGGGTTAGGGGTAGGGTAGGGGGGCCTCGGTGCCCGACCCTCGAGGTCGAGGGGGGGGGTAATGAGGATGGGGTAGGTGGGGGGGTCGGGGGCTCGAGGTTCGGGGTGTGTGTAATTGGGGGGTAGGGGTAGGGTTAGAGGCCTCGGGGAATGGCGCCTCGAGGTCCGGGGGGGGGGGGGGGTAGGTAGAGTAGGGGGCCTCGAGGGTCGGGGGTAGGGTAGGGGGCCTCGGGGCACGGCGCCCGAGGTCCGGGGGGGGGGGGGGTAGGTTAGGGGACTCGGGTCACGGCGCCTCGTGGTCCGGGGGGGGGTAGGGTTGGTGGCCTCGGGGCCCGGCGTATCGAGGTCCGGGGGGTAGGTAGGGGGCCTCGGGGCATGGCGCCTTGAGGTCCAGGGGGGGTAGTAGGGGGCCTCGGGGCACTGCGCCTCGAGGTCTGGGGGGGGGGTAGGGGTGGTTGGGTTGGGGGCCACGGGGCACTGCGCCTCGAGGTCCGGGAGGGGGGGAGGTAGTGTATGGGGCCTATATATGGTCAAAAATAGATAAACGTAAAACTATAAATCCTATGTGTGGTATTTTTTCACGTAGATATCGAAAAAATAAGAAGATTGAGGAAAACAATCACCTCGATCAGACATCGGAGTCACGATTTATGTCCGTTTGAAGTTCAAAATTTCAAAAACCACCCCTTTTACGTTATATTTATTGAAACTTCAAATGACCGTAACTTTTGCCTCGAATAACTTTTGGAAGACATTCTTTTTTAAAAATTGCTTAATTTTTTGAAATCTACGTGGTAAACTCAATCTCTTCATTCGATTTGATTTTCAATTTTTACTTATAATTTTAACCTATATATGGTCAAAAACCTATAAACATAAAATTGTAAATACTATCACAATGAGTGGTATTTTATCGCGTAGATATCACAAAAATAAGAAGATTGAACAAAAAATTGCCTCGATCGGACATCGGAGGCACGATTTATGTCCATTTGAAGTTCAGAATTTCATAAACCACCCCTTTTACGTTATATTTGTTGAAACTTCTAATGACCGTAACTTTTGCCTCAAATAACTTTTGGAGGCGGTTCTTTTTTTAAACTTGCTTATTTTTTTTGAGAACTATGTGGTAAACTCAATCTCTTTATCCGATTTAATTTTCAATTTTTCTTTATAATTATGCCCTTTATATATATGGTCAAAAATCGATAAACGTAAAACTGTAAATCTTATGACACTGTGTTGTATTTTTTAGCGTGGATATCAAAAAAATAAGCAGGTTTAAAAAAAAAATCGCCTCGATCTAACATCGGAGGTTCGATTTATGTCCGTTTGAAGTTTAAAATTTCACAAACTACTCTTTTATGTTATATTTGTTGAAATTTCAAATGGCCGTAACTTTTGCCTCGAGTAACTTTTGGAGGCCATTATTTTTTTTAACTTGCTTAATTTTTCGAGATCTACGTGGTTACCGAATCTATTTATCCGATTTGACTTTCAAATTTTCCTTATAATTTTAACCTATATATGGTCAAAAACCTATATACGTCAAACTGTAAAATCCTATAACAGTATGTGGTGTTTTTTCGCGTACATATCATAAAAATAAGCAGATTGACAATAAATCACCTCGATTAAACATCGGAGGCACAATTTATGTCCATTTGAAGTTTAAAATTTCAAAAACTAGCCCTTTTACGTTATATTTATTGAAACTTCAAATGACCGTAACTTTTGCCTCGAGTAACATTTGGAGGCGATTCTTTTTTTAAACTTGCTTATTTTTTTGACATCTACATGGTAAACTAAATCCATTTATACGATTTGACTTTTTAATTTTTCTTATAATTTTGCCATATATATGGTCAAAAATCGACAATCGTAAAACTATAAATCCTATGACAGTGTGTGGTGTTTTTTAGCGTAGATTTCAAAAATATAAGCAGATTGAAAAAAAATTCAACTCGATCGAACATCAGAGGCACGATTTATGACCGTTTGAAGTTCAAAATTTCAAAAACTACCAGTTTTACGTTATATTTGTTGAAACTTCAAATGACTATAACTTTTGTCTCGAGTAAGTTTTAGAGGCGATTCTTTTTTTCACCTTGCTTATTTTTCAAGATCTACGTGGTAAACTAAATCTCTTTATCCGATTTGACTTTCAATTTTCCTTATAATTTTACCATATATATGGTCAAAAACTGATAAACGTAAAACTATAAATTTAATGGTAGTGTGTAGTGTTTTTTCACGTAAATATCAAAAAAATAAGCATATGGAAAAAAATTGTCTCGATCGGACATCGGAGGCATGATTTATGTTCGTTTGAAGTTCAAAATTTCACAAACTACCCCTTTACGTTATATTTGTTGAAACTTCAAACGACCGTAACTTTTGTCTCGAGTAACTTTTGGAGGCGATTCTTTTCTTAAATTTGCTTATTTTTTCGAGATCTACGTGGTAAACTCAAACACTTTATCCGATTTGATTTTTAATTTTTCATTATAATTTTGCCCTATATATGATCAAAAATCGATAAACGTAAAACCATAAATACAATGGCAGTGTGTTGTACTTTTTTGCGTAGATATCAAAAAAATAAGTAGATTGATAAACAATTGCCACGATTGGACATCAAAAGTACAATTTACGTCCGTTTGAAGTTCAAAAATTTCACAAACTACCCCATTTAGGTTATATTTGTTGAAACTTCAAATGACTATAACTTTTGTCTCGAGTAACTTTTGGAGGCGATTCTTTTTTTGAACTTGCTCATTTTTTTGAGATATACGTGGTAAACTCAATCTCTTTATCCGATTTGACTTTCAATTTTTTCTTATAATTTTACCATATATATGGTCAAAAATCGATAAACGTAACACTATAAATCCAATGGTAGTGTGTAGTGTTATTCGCGTAAATATCAAAAAAATAAGCATACTAAAAACAATGCCTCGATCGGACATCGGAGGTACGATTTATGTTCGTTTGAAGTTCAAAATTTCACAAACTATCCCTTTTACGTTATATTTTTTGAAACTTCAAATGGCCATAACTTTTGCCTCGAGTAACTTTTGGAGGCGATTCGTTTTTTAAATTTTCTTATTTTTTTGATATCTACGTGGTAAACTAAAACCCTTTATCCGATTTGACTTTCAATTTTTCCTTATAATTTTACCCTATGTATGGTCAAAACCGATAAATGTAAAACTATAAATCCTATTGCAGTGTTTGTTGTTTTCTCGCGTAGATATCGAAAATATAAGTAGATTTAAAAAAATTCGTCTCAATCGAACATCAGAGGCACGATTTATGTCCGTTTGAAGTTTAAAATTTCACAAACTATCCTTTTTACGTTATATTTATTGAAACTTCAAACGGTCATAACTTTTGACTCGAGTAACTTTTAGAGGTGATTCTTTTTTTAAACTTGCTTATTTTTTCGAGATCTACACGTAAACTAAATCCCTTTATCCGATTTGACTTTCAATTTTTCCTTATAATTTTGCCCTATATATATGGTCAAAAACCGATAAACGTAAAACTATAAATTCTATGGCAGTGTGTGGTATTTTTCGCATAGATATCAAAAAAATAAGACGATTGAAAAAATAATTGCCTCGATCGGACATCGATGCACGATTTATGTCTGTTTGAAGTTCAAAATTTCACAAACTACCCCTTTTACGTTATATTTGTTGAAACTTCAAATGATCGTAATTTTTGCCTCAAGTAACTTTTGGAGGCGATTCCTTTTCACCTTGCTTATTTTTTCGAGATCTACTTGGTAAACTCAATCATCTTATTTGACTTTCAATTTTTCCTTATAATTTTGTCTTATATATGGTCAAAAAACGATAAACATAAAACTATAAATGTTATTGCAGTGTGTGGTATTTTCTCGCGTACATATCGAAAATATAAGCAGATGAAAAAAAATCATCTCGATCGGATATTGGAGGCACGATTTATTTCCGTTTGAAGTTCAAAATTTCACAAACTACTCCTTTTACGTTATATTTGTTGAGACTTCACATGGCTGTAACTTTTGTCTCGAGTAACTTTTGGAGGCGATTCTTTTTTAAAACCTGTTTATTTTTTCGATATATACGTATTAAACTCAATCCATTTGTTAGATTTGACTTTCAAGTTTTCCTTATAATTTTACTCTCTATATGGTCAAAAACCGATAAACGTCAAAACTATAAATCCTATGACAGTGTGTAGTGTTTTTTCGCGTAAATATCAAAAAAATAAGCATATTGAAAAAAATTTGCCTTGATCGGACATCGGAGGCACGATTTATGTTCGTTTGAAGTTCAAAATTTCACAAACTACCCCTTTTACGTTATATTTGTTGAAACTTCAAACTGACGTACTTTTGGCTCGAGTAACGTTTGGAGGCGATTCTATTTTTAAACTTGCTTATTTTTTTGAGATCTACATGTAAAAATAAATCCCTTTATCCGATTTTACTTTCAATGTTTCTCGTAATTTTGCCATATATATGGTCAAAAATCGATAAACGTAAAACTATAAATCTTATTGCAGTGTGTGGTGTTTTATCGCGTACATATCAAAAATATAAGCAGATTGAAAAGAAAATCGTCTTGATCGGATATTGGAGGCACGATTTATGTCTGTTTGAAATTCAAAATTTCACAAATTACCCTTTTTATGTTATATTTGTTGAAACTTCAAAAGGCCGTAACTTTTGCCTCGATTAACTTTTGTCGGCTATTATTTTTTTCACCTTGCTTATTTTTTTGAGATCTACGTGGTAAACACAATCTCTTTATCTGATTTGACTTTCAATTTTTTCTTATAATTTTGCCTTATATATGGTCAAAAACCAATAAACGTAAAACTGTAAATCCTATGGCAGTGTGTGGTGTTTTTTCTCATACATATCAAAAAAATAAGCAGATAGAAAAAAAAATCGCCACGATTGGACATCAGAAGCACGATTATGTCCGTTTGACGTTCAAAATTTCACAAACTACTCCTTTTACGTTATATTTGTTGATACTTCAAATGGCTGTATCTTTTGCCTCGAGTAACTTTTGGAGGCGATTCTTTTTTTAAACTTGCTTATTTTTTTGAGATCTACGTGGTAAACTCAATCCCTTTAGCTGATTTGACTTTCAATTTTTCCTTATAATATTGCCATGGTAAAAAACCGATAAACGTAAAACTATAAATCCTATGGCAGTGTGTGGTGTTTTCTCGCGTCGAATTCCAAAAAATAAGCAGATTGAAAAAAAATCGCTTGATCGGATATCAGAGGCACGATTTATGTCTGTTTGAAGTTTAAAATTTCACGAACTACCTCTTTTACGTTATATTTATTGAAACTTCAAATGGCCGTAACTTTTGCCCCAAATAACTTTTGGAGGCGATTCTTTTTTTCACCTTGCTTATTTTTTCGAGCTCTACGTGGTAAACTCAAACCCTTTATCCGATTTGAATTTCAATTTTTCCTTATAATTTTGCCCTATATATGGTCAAAAACCGATAAATGTAAAACTATAAATCCAATAGTAGTGTGTTTTTTCAAGTAAATATTGAAAAAATAAGCATGTTGAAAAACTCAATCCCTTTATACGATTTGACTTTTCATTTTTCCTTATAATTTTGCCTTATATATGGTAAAAAATTGACAATCGTAAAACTATAAATTCTATGACCGTGTGTGGTATTTTTTCGCGTAGATATCGAAAAATAAGCAGATTGAGAAGAAAATCCTTCGATCGGACATCGGAACTTTTGCCTCGAGTAACTTTTGGAGGCGATTCTTTTTTTCACCTTGCTTTATTTTTTTCGAGATCTACGTGGTAAACTAAATCCCTTTATCCGATTTGACTTTCAATTTTTCCTTATAATTTTGTCCTATATATGGTCAAAAACCGATAAACGTAAAACTATAAATCCTATGGCAGTGTGTGGTATTTTTTCGCGTCCAACTTGAAAAAATAAGCTGATTGAAAAAAAAATCGACTCGATTGGATATCGAAGGCACGATATATGTCCGTTTGAAGTTTAAAATTTCACAAACTACCCTTTTACGTTATATTTATTAAAACTTCAAACGGCCGTAACTTTTGCCCCTAATAACTTTTGGAGGCGATTCTTTTTTTCACCTTGCTTATTTTTTCGAGATCTACGTGGTAAACTCAAACCCTTTATCCGATTTGAATTTCAATTTTTCCTTATAATTTTGCCCTATATATGGTCAAAAACCGATAAATGTAAAACTATAAATCCAATAGTAGTGTGTTTTTTCAAGTAAATATTGAAAAAAATAAGCATATTGAAAAAAAATCGCCTCGATCGGACATCGAAGGCATGATTTATGTCCGTTTGAACTTTAAAATTTTGCAAACTATCAATTTTACGTTATATTTGTTGAAACTTCAAAATGTCCTAACTATTGTCTCGAGTAACTTTTGGAGGCGATTCTTTTTTTAAACTTGCTTATGTTTTTGAAATCTATGTGGTAAACTCAATCTCTCTATCCGATTTGACTTTCAATTTTTTCGTTATAATTTTGCATTGTATATGGTCAAAAACAGATAATCGTAAAACTATAATCCTATTGAAGTGTGTGGTGTTTTTTAGTGTAGATATCGAAAATATAAGCAGATTGATAAAAAATCACCTCGATCAGACTCGGAGGCACGATTTATGTCCGTTTGAAGTTCAAAATTTCAAAAACTACCCCTTTTACGTTATATTTATTGAAACTTCGAATGACTGTAACTTTTGCCTCGAGTCACATTAGGAGGCGATTTTTTTTTAAAACTTGCTTATTTTTTTGAGATCTACGTGATTACCGAATCTATTTATCCGATTTGACTTTCAAATTTTCCTTATAAGTTTAACCTATATATGGTCAAAAACCTATATACGTCAAACTGTAAAATCCTATAACAGTATGTGGTGTTTTTTCGCGTACATATCAAAAAAATAAGCAGATTGACAATAAATCACCTCGATTAAACATCGGAGGCACGATTTATGTCCATTTGAAGTTTAAAATTTCAAAAACTACCCCTTTTACGTTATATTTATTGAAACTTCAAATGACCGTAACTTTTGGCTCGAGTAACATTTGGAGGCGATTCTTTTTTTAAACTTGCTTATTTTTTTAACATCTACGTGGTAAACTCAATCCCTTTATACAATTTGACTTTTTAATTTTTCTTATAATTTTGCCATATATATGGTCAAAAATCGACAATCGTAAAACTATAAATCCTATGACAGTGTGTGGTGTTTTTTAGCGTAGATATCGAAAGTATAAGCAGATTGAAAAAAAAATCACCTCGATCGGACATCAGAGGCACGATTTATGACCGTTTGAAGTTCAAAATTTCACAAACTACCCCTTTTACGTTATATTTGTTGAAACTTCAAATGACTGTAACTTTTGTCTCGAGTAAGTTTTGGAGGCGATTCTTTTTTTCACCTTGCTTATTTTTCAAGATCTACGTGGTAAACTAAATCTCTTTATCCGATTTGACTTTCAATTTTCCTTATAATTTTACCATATATATGGTCAAAAACCGATAAACGTAAAATATAAATTTAATGGTAGTGTGTAGTGTTTTTTCGCGTAAATATCAAAAAAATAAGCATATGGAAAAAAATTGTCTCGATCGGACATCAAGGCACGATTTATGTTCGTTTGAAGTTCAAAATTTCACAAACTACCCCTTTACGTTATATTTGTTGAAACTTCAAACGGCCGTAACTTTTGTCTCGAGTAACTTTTGGAGGCGATTTTTTTTTTAAATTTGCATATTTTTTTGAGATCTACGTGGTAAACTCAAACCCTTCATCCGATTTGATTTTCAATTTTTCCTTATAATTTTGCCCTATATATGGTCAAAAATCGATAAACGTAAAACCATAAATACAATGGCAGTGTGTTGTACTTTTTTGCGTAGATATCAAAAAAATAAGTATATTGATAAAAAATTGCCACGATTGGACATCAGAAGTACGATTTATGTCCGTTTGAAGTTCAAAATTTCACAAACTACCCCATTTAGGTTATATTTGTTGAAACTTCAAATGACTGTAACTTTTGTCTCAATTAACTTTTGGAGGCGATTATTTTTTTGAACTTGCTTATTTTTTTGAGATATACGTGGTAAAGTCAATATCTTTATCCGATTTGACTTTCAGTTTTTCCTTATAATTTTACCATATATATGGTCAAAAA
Organism: Solanum sitiens; assembly: GCA_016801875.1. Lineage (NCBI taxonomy): Eukaryota > Viridiplantae > Streptophyta > Magnoliopsida > Solanales > Solanaceae > Solanum > Solanum sitiens. Next base: position 1,285,599 of record JABWTJ010000279.1, read on the forward strand.
TCGATAAACGTAACACTATAAATCCAATGGTTGTGTGTAGTGTTATTAGCGTAAATATCAAAACAATAAGCATACTACAAAAAAATGCCTCGATCGGACATCGGAGGTACGATTTATGTTCGTTTGAAGTTCAAAATTTCACAAACTACCCCTTTTACGTTATATTTGTTGAAACTTCAAACGGCCATAACTTTTGGAGGCGATTCGTTTTTCAAATTTTCTTATTTTTTTGATATCTACGTGGTAAACTAAAACCCTTTATCCGATTTGATTTTCAATTTTTCCTTATAATTTTACCCTATGTATTGTCAAAATCGATAAATGTAAAACTATAAATCCATTTACAGTGTGTGGTATTTTCTCGCGTACATATCAAAAATATAAGCAGATGAAAAAAAATCGTCTCGATCGGATATCAGAGGCACGATTTATGTCTGTTTGAATTCAAAATTACACAAACTATTCCTTTTACGTTATATTTGTTTAAACTTCACATGGCTGTAACTTTTGTCTCGAGTAACTTTTGGAGGCGATTCTTTTTTTAAACCTGCTTATTTTTTCGATATCTACGTATTAAACACAATCCCTTTGTCCGATTTGTCTTTCAAGTTTTCCTTATAATTTTACTCTATATATGGTCAAAAACCGATAAACGTCAAAACTATAAATCCTATCACAGTGTGTAGTGTTTTTTCGCGTAGACATAAAAAAAAAATAAGCATATTGAAAAAAATTGCCTTGATCGGACATCGAAGGCACGATTTATGTCCGTTTCAAGTTCAAAATTTCACAAACTACCCATTTTACGTTATATTTGTTGAAACTTCAAACTGACGTACTTTTGGCTCGAGTAACGTTTGGAGGCGATTTTTTTTAAATATTGCTTATTTTTTGATATCTACGTGTTAAAATCAATCCCTTTATCCGATTTTACTTTCAATTTTTCCTCATAATTTTGCCATTTATATGGTCAAAAATCGATAAACGTAAAACTATAAATCTTATTGCAGTGTGTGATATTTTCTCGCGTACATATCGAAAATATAAGCAGATTGAAAAGAAAATCGTCTCGATCGGATATCGGAAGCACGATTTATGTCCGTTTGAAATTCAAAATTTCACAAACTATCCTTTTTATGTTATATTTGTTGAAACTTCAAAAGGCCGTAACTTTTGCCTCGATTAACTTTTGTCGGCGATTCTTTTTTTCACCTTGCTTATTTCTTTGAGACCTACGTGGTAAACACAATCTCTTTATCTGATTTGACTTCCAATATTTTTTTATAATTTTGCCTTATATATGGTCAAAAACCGATAAACGTAAAACTGTAAATCCTATGGCAGTGTGTGGTATTTTTTCTCATAGATATCGAAAAAATAAGCAGATAGAAAAAAAAATCGCCACGATTGGACATCAGAAGCACGATTATGTCCGTTTGACGTTCAAAATTTCACAAACTACTCCTTTTACGTTGTATTTGTTGATACTTCAAATGGCTGTAACTTTTGTCTCGAGTAACTTTCGGAGGGGATTCTTTTTTTAAACTTGCTTATTTCTTTTAGATTTACGTGGTAAGCTCAATTAATTTATCCGATTTGACTTTCAATTTTTCCTTAAAAGTTTGCCATATATATGGTCAAAAGCTGATAAACGTAAAAATATAAATCCAATGGTAGTGTAGTATATTTTCGCGTAGATATCGAAAAAATAATCATATTGAAAAAAAAATTGCCTCGAGGTCCCGGGGTGGTGGTGGTGGTGGTAGGGTAGGGGGCCTCGGGGCACAGCGCCTCGAGGTTAGGGGGGGTAGGGGGGGTTAGGATAGGGTAGGGGGCCTTAGGGCAGCGGCGCCTCGAGGTCTGCGAGGGATAGGGGGGTTAGCATAGGGGGCCTCGGGCACGGCGCCTCGAGGTCTGGAGGGGTAAGGGGTAGGGAGGTTAGGGTGGGTAGGGCTCGGGGCGACGGTGCCTCGAGGTCCGGGGGTAGGGGTAGGGGTAGGGAATAGTATGGTTTAGGGGATCTCGGGGCACGGCTCGTCGAGGTATGGGGGGGTGGGGTAGGGTAGGGGTAGCGTAGGGGGCCTCGGGGAACGCACCTCGAGGTCCGAGGGAGGGGGGTTAGGGTAGGGAGGGGCCTCGGTGCACGACGCCTCGAGGAGGTCGGGGGGGGGGGGGGTAGGAGGGATTGGGTAGGGTAGGGGCCTCGAGGTTTGGGGTGTGTGTAATTGGGGGGAGGGGGTAAGGGTTAGAGGCCTCGGGGGCATGGCGCTATCGGGTCCGGGGGGTAGAGTAGGGGGCCTCGAGGCCGGGGGGTAGGGTAGGGGGTCTCGGGGCACGGGGCCTCGAGGTCCGGGGGGTAGGTAGGGGGACTCGGGCATGGCGCCTCGAGCTTCGGGGGGTAGGATAGGTGCCTCGGGGCCGGGTGCCTCGAGGTCCGGGGGGGTAGGGTTGGTGGCCTCGGGGCACGGCGTCTCGAGGTTCGGGGGGTAGGGTAGGGGGCCTCGGGGCATGGCGCCTTGAGGTCCGGGAGGGTAGGGTAGGGGGCCTCGGGGCACTGCGCCTCGAGGTCTGGGGGGGGTAGGGGGAGTTGGGTTGGGGGCCACGGGGCACTGCGCCTCGAGGTCCGGGTGGGTGGGGAGGTAGTGTGTGGGGCCTATATATGGTCAAAAATAGATAAACATAAAATTATAAATCCTATGTGTGGTGTTTTTCACGTAGATATCGAAAAAATAAGAAGATTGAGGGAAAAAATCACCTCGATCAGACATCAGAGGCACGATTTATGTCCGTTTGAAGTTCAAAATTTCAAAAACCACCCCTTTTACGTTATATTTATTGAAACTTCAAATGATCGTAACTTTTGCCTCGAATAACTTTTGGAAGCGATTCTTTTTTAAAACTTGCTTAATTTTTTGAAATCTACGTGGTAAACTCAATCTCTTCATTCGATTTGATTTTCAATTTTTACTTATAATTTTAACCTATCTATGGTCAAAAACCTATAAACGTAAAACTGTAAATCCTATGACAATGAGTGGTATTTTATCGCGTAGATATCAAAAAAATAAGAAGATTGAAAAAAAAATCGCCTCGATCGGACATCGGAGGCACGATTTATGTCCATTTGAAGTTCAGAATTTCATAAACCACCCGTTTTACGTTATATTTGTTGAAACTTCTACTGACCGTAACTTTTGCCTCAAATAACTTTTGGAGGCGGTTCTTTTTTTAAACTTGCTTATTTTTTCGAGAACTATGTGGTAAACGCATCTCTTTATCTGATTTAATTTTTAATTTTTCTTTATAATTATGCCCTTTATATATATGGTCAAAAATCGATAAATGTAAAACTGTAAATCTTATGACACTGTGTTGTATTTTTTAGCGTGGATATCAAAAAAATAAGGAGGTTTAAAAAAAAATTGCCTCGATCTAACATCGGAGGTTCGATTTATGTCCGTTTGAAGATTAAAATTTCACAAACTACTCTTTTATGTTATATTTGTTGAAATTTCAAATGGCCGTAACTTTTGCCTCGAGTAACTTTTGGAGGCCATTATTTTTTTTAACTTGCTTAATTTTTCGAGATCTACGTGGTTACCGAATCTATTTATCAGATTTGACTTTCAAATTTTCCTTATAATTTTAACCTATATATTGTCAAAAACCTATACGTCAAACTGTAAAATCCTATAACAGTATGTGGTGTTTTTTCGCGTACATATCAAAAAAATAAGCAGATTGACAATAAATCACCTCGATTAAACATCGGAGGCACAATTTATGTCCATTTGAAGTTTAAAATTTCAAAAACTACCCCTTTTACGTTATATTTATTGAAACTTCAAATGACCGTAACTTTTGCCTCGAGTAACATTTGGAGGCGATTCTTTTTTTAAACTTGCTTATTTTTTTGACATCTACATGGTAAACTCAATCCATTTATACGATTTGACTTTTTAATTTTTCTTATAATTTTGCCATATATATGGTCAAAAATTGACAATCGTAAAACTATAAATCCTATGACAGTGTGTGGTGTTTTTTAGCGTAGATATCGAAAATATAAGCAGATTGAAAAAAAATCAACTCGATCGGACATCAGAGGCACGATTTATGACCGTTTGAAGTTCAAAATTTCACAAACTACCCCTTTTACGTTATATTTGTTGAAACTTCAAATGACTGTAACTTTTGTCTCGAGTAAGTTTTAGAGGCGATTCTTTTTTTCGCCTTGCTTATTTTTCAAGATCTACGTGGTAAACTAAATCTCTTTATCCGATTTGACTTTCAATTTTTTCTTATAATTTTAACATATATATGGTCAAAAACCGATAAACGTAAAATATAAATTTAATGGTAGTGTGTAGTGTTTTTTCGCGTAAATATCAAAAAAATAAGCATATCGAAAAAAAATTGTCTCAATCGGACATCGGAGGCATGATTTATGTTCGTTTGAAGTTAAAAATTTCAAAAACTACCCCTTTACGTTATATTTGTTGAAACTTAAATGACCGTAACTTTTGTCTCGAGTAACTTTTGCAGGCGATTCTTTTTTTTAAATTTGCTTATTTTTTCGAGATCTACGTGGTAAACTCAAACCCTATATCCGATTTGATTTTTAATTTCTCATTATACTTTTGCCCTATATATGGTCAAAAATCGATAAACATAAAACCATAAATACAATGGCAGTGTGTTGTACTTTTTGCGTAGATATCAAAAAAATAAGTAGATTGATAAACAATTGCCACGATTGGACATCAAAAGTACAATTTACGTCCGTTTGAAGTTCAAAAATTTCACAAATTACCCCATTTAGGTTATATTTGTTGAAACTTCAAATGACTATAACTTTTGTCTCAATTAACTTTTGGAGGCGATTCTTTTTTTGAACTTGCTCATTTTTTTGAGATATACGTGGTAAACTCAATCTCTTTATCCGATTTGACTTTCAATTTTTTCTTATAATTTTACCATATATATGGTCAAAAATCGATAAACGTAACACTATAAATCCAATGGTAGTGTGTAGTGTTATTCGCGTAAATATCAAAAAAATAAGCATACTAAAAAAAATGCCTCGATCGGACATCGGAGGTACGATTTATGTTCGTTTGAAGTTCAAAATTTCACAAACTACCCCTTTTACGTTATATTTGTTGAAACTTCAAATGGCCATAACTTTTGCCTCGAGTAACTTTTGGAGGCGATTCGTTTTTTAAATTTTCTTATTTTTTTGATATCTACGTGGTAAACTAAAACCCTTTATCCGATTTGACTTTCAATTTTTCCTTATAATTTTGCCCTATATATGGTAAAAAATCGATAAACGTAAAACTATAAATCCTATGGCACTGTGTGGTGTTTTCTCGCGTCGAATTCCAAAAAATAAGCAGATTGAAAAAAAATCGCCTCGATCGGATATCGGAGGCACGATTTATGTCTGTTTGAAGTTTAAAATTTCACAAATTACCCCTTTTACGTTATATTTGTTGAAAATTCAAACAGCTGTAACTTTTGCCCAAGTAACTTTTGGAGGCGATTCTTATTTTCACCTTGCTTATTTTTTTGACATCTACGTGGTAAAATCAAACCCTTTATCCGATTTGAATTTCAATTTTTCCTTATAATTTTGCCCTATATATGGTCAAAAATCGATAAATGTAAACTATAAATCCAATGGTAGTGTGTTTTTTCGCGTAAATATCGAAAAAATAAGCATATTGAAAAAAAATCACCTCGATCGGATATCGAAGGCATGATTTATGTCCGTTTGAACTTTAAAATTTCGCAAACGATCCCTTTTACGTTATATTTGTTGAAACTTCAAATTACCGTAACTTTTGTCTCGAGTAACTTTTGGAGGCGATTCTTTTTTTAAATTGCTTATTTTTTTGACATCTACGTGATAAACTCAATCCCTTTATACGATTTGACTTTTCATTTTTACTTATAATTTTGCCGTATATATGGTCAAAAATTGACAATCGTAAAACTATAAATTCTATGACAGTGTGTGGTATTTTTTCGCGTAGATATCGAAAAATAAGCAGATTGAGAAGAAAATCCTTCGATCGGACATTGGAGGCACGATTTATGTCCGTTTGAAGTTCAAAATTTCACAAACTATCCCTTTAAGGTTATATTTGTTGAAACTTCAAATGACTGTAATTTTTGTCTCGAGTAAGTTTTGGAGGGGATTCTTTTTTTGAACTTGCTCATTTTTTTGAGATATACGTGGTAAACTCAATCTCTTTATCCGATTTGACTTTCAATTTTTCCTTATAATTTTGCCCTATGTATGGTCAAAACCGATAAATGTAAAACTATAAATCCTATTGCAGTGTGTGTTGTTTTCTCGCGTAGATATCGAAAATATAAGCAGATTGAAAAAAAATCGTCTCGATCGAACATCAGAGGCACGATATATGTCCGTTTTGAAGTTTGAAATTTCACAAACTATCCCTTTTACGTTATATTTGTTGAAACTTCAAACGGTCATAACTTTTGACTCGAGTAACTTTTAGAGGCGATTCTTTTTTTAAACTTGCTTATTTTTTTGAGATCTACGCATAAACTAAATCCCTTTATCCGATTTGACTTTCAATTTTTCCTTATAATTTTGCCCTATATATATGGTCAAAAACCGATAAACGTAAAACTATAAATTCTATGGAAGTGTGTGGTATTTTTCGCTTAGATATCGAAAAATAAGACGATTGAAAAAAAAATCGCCTCGATCGGACATCGATGCACAATTTATGTCCATTTGAAGTTCAAAATTTCACAAACTACCCCTTTTACGTTATATTTGTTGAAACTTTAAACGGTCGTAATTTTTGCCTCAAGTAACTTTTGGAGGCTATTCCTGTTTTCACCTTGCTTATTTTTTCGAGATCTACTTGGTAAACTCAATCATCTGATTTGACTTTCAATTTTTCCTTATAATTTTTCCTTATATATGGTCAAAAACCGATAAATATAAAACTATAAATCTTATTGTAGTGTGTGGTATTTTCTCGCGTACATTTCAAAACTATAAGCAGATGAAAAAAGAATCATCTCGATCGGATATCGTAGGAACGATTTATGTCCGTTTGAAGTTTAAAATTTCACAAACTACTCCTTTTACGTTATATTTGTTGAAACTTTACATGGCTTTAACTTTTGTCTCGAGTAACTTTTGGAGGAGATTCTTTTTCTAAAACTGCTTATTTTTTTTATATCTACGTATTAAACTCAATCCCTTTGTCCGATTTGACTTTCAAGTTTTCCTTATAATTTTGCCCTATATATGGTCAAAAAACCGATAAACGTCAAAACTGTAAATCATATGGCAGTGTGTAGTGTTTTTTCGCTTAGATATCAAAAAAATAAGCATATTGAAAAAAACTTGCCTCGATAGAATATCGGAGGCACGATTTATGCCCGTTTGAAGTTTAAAATTTCACAAACTACCCCTTTTACGTTATATTTGTTGAAACTTCAAACTGACGTAACTTTTGGCTCGAGTAACTTTTGGAGGCGATTATATTTTTAAACTTGCTTTTTTTTAGATCTACGTGTTAAAATCAATCCCTTTATCCGATTTTACTTTCAATTTTCCTCATAATTTTGTCATATATATGCTCAAAAACCGATAAACGTAAAACTATAAATCTTATTGCAGCGTGTGGTGTTTCTCACATACATATCGCAAATATAAGCGGATTGAAAAGAAAATCGTCTCGATCGGACATTGAAGACACGATTTATGTCCATTTGAAGTTGAAAATTTCACAAACTAACCCTTTTACGTTATATTTGTTGAAACTTCAAACAGCCGTAACTTTTGCCTCAAGTAAATTTTGGCGGCGATTCTTTTTTTCACCTTGCTTATTTTTTTGAGATCTACGTGGTAAACTCAACCCCTTTATCCGATTTGACTTTTAATTTTTCCTTATAATTTTGCCTTATATATGGTCAAAAACCGATAAACGTAAAACTGTAAATCCTATAGCAGTGTGGTATTTTTTTCTCATAGATATCAAAAAAATAAGCAGATAGAAATAAAAATTGCTACGATTGGACATCAGAAGCACAATTTATGTCCGTTTGACGTTCAAAATTTCACAAACTACTTCTTTTACGTTATATTTGTTGAAACTTCAAATGACTGTAACTTTTGTCTCGAGTAACTTTTGGAGGCGATTCTTTTTTTAAACTCGCTTATTTTTTTGAGATTTACGTGGTAAACTCAATCAATTTATCCGATTTGACTTTAAATCTTTCCTTATAATTTTGCCATATATATGGTCAAAAACCGATAAACGTAAAACTATAAATCCAATGGTATTGTGTAGTATTTTTTATCGTAGATATCAAAAAAATAATCATATTAAAAAAAAATCGCCTCGATCGGACATTGAAGACACGATTTATGTCCGTTTGAAGTTGAAAATTTCAGAAACTAACCCTTTTACGTTATATTTGTTGAAACTTCAAACAGCAGTAACTTTGCCTCGAGTAAATTTTGGAGGCTATTCTTTTTTTAAACTTGCTTTTTTTAGATCTACGTGGTAAACTCAATCCCTTTATCCGATTTGACTTTCAATTTTTTCTTATTATTTTGCTTTATATATGGTCAAAAATCGATAAACGTAAAACTATAAATCTTATTGCAGTGTCTGGTGTTTTCTCGCGTAGATATCAAAAATATATACAGATTTAAAAAAAATCACCTCGATCGGATATCGGAGGCATAATTTATGTCCGTTTGAAGTTTAAAATTTCACAAACTACCCTTTTTACGTTATATTTGTTTAAACTTCAAACGGTCGTAACTTTTGACTCGAGTAACTATTTGAAAATAATTTTTCCACATACTTTCCTAAACTTTCAAAATGTCATTGACAAAATGAAACCTCTTTTGGAAATATTATTATACAAAAAATTATACTCCTTCAATTCTCTTTGACAATGTTTACAAAATGTCAAAGTTCATTCCATAGAGGCATAAAATCACAAACCTTAAGTCTCTGGTATTTTTGCTCTATCGCAAATAGACATACCACTTAGTATTCTAAATACTAACAATAAGGACAAAAAATAGTAGGATATATTTAAGGAAAAACTACATAAAATGGCAAACTACATTTTTTATTAAAATAATATGGCTATACTATATTAAATTTATATTTTATGGCTATATTTACTTAATAAATAGCAAATACATATTAAACACTCTTAAAATATTTTTTCCCTATTTTCACGTTTTTCTCTCTCTCTTATTCAATTAGCACGCCTAAATTGATTATCCCTATTTTCACGTTTATATCTATCTCCAAGAACCACTTTTCCAGCTTTAATTAATTATCCAAATCTTTCTAAAATCATATTCAACATAAAATCCTTAATCATCTTCATCTCTATATATCAAATTTCCACAAAATTAGGTTAGTAATTTTTGACCATCAGATACGCAAACTTGCTTGATTTTCGGAGACTTTGTGTTGTATAGATCATACAGGTTTCTTCAATTCTTATTTTTTCCCTATTTGTTTCAGTTATTGCATTCAATGTAATAGTAGGAAGAGATCGATGTATGTTTACAGAAATGTCCAATCTATTTGAACACATACATTTGGATATCTAACTTTGTTCAGTTGTGTATTATTTTATCAACATACTAAATAGTATAAACGTATTTATTTTGAATTCAGTTCTTACTTAATGATTACATTTGGATACTTACTGTAATTTGTAAACGTATACTGAGAAAATTGTTACTTTTATATTTGTTTTATAGGTCGTGTGTTGTATTTAATCAGTATAACTATTTTATATGTGTATTCACAACTTATACTCTAGTATTAATGTACTATATGTAGTTTGTGTGTGTCAATAATTGTTAGTAGTATCAACTTGATATTTGGATATTATCGATTGCAAAATTTGTATCATGTTTAATATTGACATAATATTCAAGTATTATAATGTAAAATAAATATTTCAAAAGGCAAATAAGTCATCATTCCTTTATTCAACATAACAAAATTTAACTAAACGAACACTTTAATAGTGGCATGTAACAGTTCCTATGCATTCCGTGTTGCAGTTCGACATGAATGCCTATTATGACCTCGCTGTCCACATGTACTACAAGAATTGGGACCCTTCCTTTTGCTCAACTCGCTAAATGACTTCTCATGTTGCTTTTTTGGCCTTCCTGGAGGTCGCTTGAATTTTGGTGGCAACACAACTTCGGTAGCAATGTGTTCAGGTATGTTCTATTCACTTTTGTCAGGGAGAGGATACACAGGGACTTCATATGTTATCAATATTGTTCCTGGCTTATAAAAATCTGAACAATATTCATCTGGAAGCATGTAGTTTTCGTTCAACACACTCCAGGCATGTGAGCACGGTATACCGTCAACTTAAAACATGTTGCAGCTGCAAGTATTTTTTTTCAAGCATACGGTATAAATTTTCCCTTCATCACTTACTGAACAAACGTAATCGGTTGACGGGACAACCTATAATCAATACAGAAATTCAATTATACACTTCAATATCAAAGCAAATATGTTTTAATTACTAAAATAAATGAATACATAATCAATTGAATAAGACAATTTTTTCTCATTTAACTTTTCTTCAATATACATACCATCATACGCCCAGATTTTGATTCATTAAGCAAAAGCATCTCCTGAAACTTCTTTCCAAGTAGTGTGAATGTGCATGATGCATTTTTTTTATTTGTGTAATTCCATCTAGCAAACATCAATCACACTTGTTCAAGAAAGTCAAATATCGGTAATTTTCTTGCTGCTACTAACGTCGAATTTATGCACTCTGCAATATTCTATGTCATCACCCAACCACGAGGAACTGGTACATACAACCTTGCCCACTTCTCATATCCAACCAACTCCAAGTAATTCTTAACCATTACATCAAACTGCTCAACCCTTTTCATTAGCTTATCAAAATCACTTTGAGTATATGTCTTTGCTATAGTGTCGAATACTTCACTCAATTGATCATTTGCTTTTCGGAAATTCTTGCATATATTAGCCCACAAGTGCCATATGCAGGCGTAATGTTGGATATTGTTGTATACAATAAATACGGCCTTAATTATGCTATTATGTCGGTCAGATACAACACACATATTCTCTCTTTCCCCATATGCTTCTTTGAATTATTCAAAAAACCATGTCCAAGAAGAAGCATCATTTACCGAATCAATAACTCCATATGCCAAAGGTAATATATTCCCTATTATAATGTACAAAAAAAGATGAATAACAAAAAAATAAAATTATAATGTATGTATGTATCCAAAATACCTGCTCTATCCATAGTGTTGGCTGATACAAATGCACCAGTATATGCTGATTTGAGGTGGCTGGCATCTACAACAACAATTGGTCTACAATGATCAAAACCCTTTATAAAAACTTCCAACGCTATAAAAACATACAAAAATTCATTATTAGGTGTTTTCTTCATTGGTATATGTGAACCAGGATACGTCTTATCCAAGGTATACAAGTACCCTGGTAGCTTCCCATAAGACGCAGCTGGTTGCCCCATGATAGATTCTAATGCTTTCTCCTTTGATCAACATGTCAACATGTAATTAATATCAATACCCAAGTCCAATCTAATGTCATCCCTAATATCATTTGGAGTGTACTTCCTCTTGTGATTCCTCAATTTAGGTGCTATTATTCCTCCAATCAATCCACTTGTTGCACAACAATCTGAATGCACCCCGTCCTTTAAAGGACATGTATGTTCAGAGTTAAAAACTCTAATTCTGAACATCTTCGACTTGTTAATGCTTGACGCTTTCATCAACCATGTGCATTCTTTAGATTGACATACAAGAGTATAGCTGCAAATACAATTTATATTTTTGTTTTTAGTTTTGAGTTGCCTCTGCAAACATATACAATAAACGTAAAATGAATAAATTTAACAACAATTTACCTAATAGAGTTTGACCTCTCCACCAAGAATTTAAACCTTTTTTCGATTGAATACTTTTCCATCACATCTTTCAATGTCGACTTATCCATGTATATCTGATCTACCATTATCTCCTTTTGCGATCTGTTCGTTATTATTAAATCATTTTCACCATCAAATACATCTACTGTTTGATCGCCAAATATTGAGACAATTGCTAATGGATCATTCACACCATTTAATTCTTGATTGTATTCAAGTTGCCACACATCACCTTCAATAGAAGTTTCTCCAGAATCAGAATATACAATATCAATATCGTAAATACTAACACACAAGGGATATACTCCAATTTGAGTATTCATCTTTTTCAACTGAACATATAGGCGCACACCCATGTCGTTACGTATTTCAATAGGCGTGTCGTCACCTTCGATAGTGTATTTAATCTTCATACACTTTTTTGTAAGATCGATGTTCAATTGTACCGAAATCACATTAACTAAATCAGAATATGAAGCATATTCCTTCAAAACAATCCCATCAATGTTGTATTCTACATAACAATTCTCATCGCTCCATTTTCCAGAATGGCGGATCAAAACACAGATAGTAGCCATGATTTTTTTTTTTGTTTCAGTCGTGAAATGAAGAAGAAAAGATCGAACATTTTTTTATATTTTAGAAACTGATAAGAATCCTATAAGGATGTGGTCAGTTAAAATTTGAAAGTGCTAGATTAGTGGGCTGGAAAATAGCCTTTTGGTTACATTTTTCGTTTGAATGTATTTATGTATTTAAAAAAAATTATTTCAGCTATTTTGTAACACAAAGTGTAGCTATTTTTTTTAAATATAATAACTATAGCCATCTCAATCTAATAACCCTCAAACTATAGTCATTTATGTAAGTTATACTTTATTTAATTGATAGTTTAGTGCCGGTGTATTGCATGTATATGTAGATTTAATAGTTTTAAAAATGTATTTAAGCTATTAATATATATATATTAAAAAATTGATGTTGTTATGCCAAATTTTAGGCCACATTATGATGGCAAAATTCCTGATTTTCGTAACATGATTCTTTCTTTTTTTTAAAAAAATCTTGTTGATGCCTCTTGTTTAGAATATATATATATATATTTTAGAATTACAACCGACCACAATTATTGGCCGTAATAATTTTTTTTTAAAAAAAAATGATGAAAGAATATAACGTAATTAGTGGATTTTTTCAAGTTGAAGTTGGGAATTTAGTTGATTTTTTCAACTCTATTTTTGGTTGTGTTGTATCTCTATTAATTTATTATTTTTTCGGAGACAACAAATGATAGTAAGGACGAGCAACGAGGTGGCGTTAGAGACAATAGTTAAAACATATATCTAATTAGGTGAACGAGTATGTGACAAGATGTGTATCTCATAAAATATATATGTATCGAATTTAGAGTTCATTTAGTTGATAAGTATATTTGTATCTGAGTTGAGTTTATACTATTGAGAAGTGCTAAATTGCCAGAAAATTTGATAAGTATAGTTATTTCCTAAATTAATGAAATTTATGTTATTTACCCTTATATTATACTATTGAGAAGTGCTAAATTGCCAGAAAATTTGACCAGAGTTTTTTTAAAATTTAATATATTTTTTATTTTAAAATAAACAATTTTTCCCCATTTTTTAATAAAAGGTATTAAAGATAAAAAGATAAAAATATTTTTTAAAAATAAAATTATATAGAAAAAATCTCATTTTAACCAAATTTTCTGGCCAAAAAGATTTTTCCTTATACTATTTAATTGATTATATTGATTTGTAATTGATATTCTTTCAAATCGGCAACAATGTAATTTTTAGGTTTATTCTTAAAACTTTTATATCGTAGTCAAAACCTTTCAATTTTATAGTATAATAAATAAAGTTATAAAGCTAACGTTTAAATATTTACATAAACAAGAAATCTAAGATTATAAGGTTATATGGACAACATAACAGAATTCAAAATTATATTTTAGCTAATTACAATTTGTTTCAAAAATATGTGACACACAGCTAAGCCACATGAGAGCAAAGGTCAAATTTCAAATTTATTCACTCTTCTGAAAATTTCTTCTCTTCTGCTGTGTAAAATATTTAGTCATTTGTCCTAAAACATCACGAAAAATAATAACAATAACAATGATAGTATATGTTATAAAATTTTATAAGTGAAGTTCGAAAAAATTAAAGTGTACGTAAATTTTATTTTTAAAATAAAGTGTTTAAAAAAAATTCAACTGAAGTAACATGTCTAGAAATTTTTTTTTACATAAAAGAGAAAATGGTTCGAAATATATCAAAATTTTGACTGAAATTACTGTAATAATTTCAAACTTTGAGCGGGGCTTACTACCCTATACTACTGTATTTTAAAAATATATATGACTCACATGGACAAATTACTATTTATAGTGATGCAATATTTATGATGTTCATGTAGGTACATATATACCTTTAAAATACACTATTAATTACTACAAAAATAAAATTTCCTTTTCCAAATTTGAGATTATTACAGTAATTTCGATTAGATATGTTTCAGACTTTTTTCCGCGCAAAAACAATCATCTCAATTTCTTTTATAGCAATTTTTTTTCCTCTTTTTTCCCAAAGACTTGGGCAAGTATAAAATATCACCACTACTGATCCATATGTACTAGTGGGAATATTCTGGTATTCCTTTTTGAGAATATTTTAATACCACCACTGCTAAATGTTTTATATAATTAAAGTAAAAATGATAAATATATGACTTTGAGTATCCCATCCACATTTTTGTTTGGTTCTTTTTGCTTACTGGGGTCATGCCTAATTTTTAAGAATATAATATGTAAAATGAGTTTTAAGCATGATTTAATTTCAAAAACTGAATTAAAGGGAGAAAATGGTCGAGTCATATTAAGGAAGCCTTTCACCTCATTTATCACCAATGTAATATTAATCCTTCATCATCATCAAATTATATTTTTTGAAATTAATATTTAAATTTAGTAAAAAGAATTAGTATAAGTTATACTAACAATAATATTAGGCATAAACAAAAGAGAAAAAGAAAAATATATTATTGTGAAAACATTTTAGCATAAGAAAGCTCTGGCCATATAGGCGTCATATTAATTAAACCTACTTAATTTTTTCCTACCATTTTCGAATCCTTTTTAAGGAGTTTTTATTTTATTATTATTATTATTATTATTATTATTATTATTATTATTATTATTATTATTTTCGATTATTCAAGAAATATTTGAAACTTATAATTGTATATATCAATTTGTATTAGTAATATGAAAGAATGTAATGAAATGATTAGAATTCACTTATACTTTTATTTCAAGGTTGAAGTATATGTGAATTAAAATTTTACACTTTTTAAAATCTCAAGTTTGGACTTGATCAGAATTTAAACTAGTTTATGTTATAAAATTCAAATCTAAATAATTAAATCAGAAAAATACTAAATTATATCAATTTAAGATGTGTATTTGTTAATTGGAAGAGCCAAATAGTGACTTATTATGTTAGTTAGTTGAGAAGCAGTACAAATTAAAAAAGTTCATCATTACTGAGTCGTAATTATATTTGTCATAAATATTGATTTCTTGACAAAAATGCAAGTAAAGTAAAGATGTGCATCTATGATTATTTTTTCATAATTAATCTATAGTGATGTAACATCTTTGATTATATTTCAACTTAATTATCAATTTACAAGATTAAAATAGAATTAATCAAATTTTTCTCAAGTATTGTAAAATTCCAAAAGAAAAAAAAAAACCTTCTCTATTCTTAACCTTGATATTTAATGCATAAGACACACAAATATAATATAGGGAATCAAAATTAAAAAGGTAAATTCTTAAATAAGACTTTTTTTATGATTTATTAAGGAGTGTATAAAGGAAAAAATCGATAATTAATATGAGACATTAGTAGAAGTAGTTTCTTACCCACAAAAAATATAAGTTTAAATTTTTTTATTTACTTGTTTATTTAATTAGTTAATCAAAAGTTATTCATTATTTTCTTCTAATATTACTCTTATAATTAAATAATAACCACATAGAATACTTTTCAAAATATAATTACTATCAATAATTTGACAAAATAGGGAAGTCAATTCAGAAGGGGACAAGAGTGATACTTATTTCCATTCTAATTAAGTAAAGGATTTTGAGGAATCAAGAAAATAAAAGAGTATTGGAATGATTGAGGTGCAACATGGAAACAAAAGAATTAAAAACTGGTAATGTTTTAGCAATATATTACTCCCTCCGTTTTATAAAGAATGACGTAGTTTGACTTGGCACGAAATTTAAGAGTATAAAAAAAACTTTTGAATCTTGTGGTCCTAAATTAAAGTTAGGTTAAATGTATGCCCTTTGATCTTGTGGCTTTAAACATGCCACGCAGAAAGTTGTTTCCAAAAAAGAAAGAGGTTATTCTTTTTAAAACATACTAAAAAGGAAAGAAGGTCATTCTTTTTTAAACGGAGTGAGATAATATATTTGTATGATTGTTTTTGGCTTGATAAGCGAAGACATTCTTCTGACATTATATAGTATTGCATATAAATATATTATATTATATTTGTAATAGGGAAAATTATGCGGATAAGCAAACTTATACTATTTAATTACTCATCATAGCAATAGTTTGCTATAATTATCACTCGCGACTAAAATTATACATTAATTACGTGGGCTGACTTCGAATTTGTATAATTATATTAGTCATATTTGTATATGTATAATTCGCTAGGATAAACAAATAAATATGTATAATATACAATTTCTTAGTCTATATACATATAAAATTCACCTCTCTCCCACTCTCTGCCCTCTCTCGCTCGCCTCTGTCCTCCCTCTCCCATATACATATACAATCACCGCTCTCCCACTCTCTGCCCTCTGTCGCTCGCCTCTCTCCTCCCTCTCTATCTCGCTCGCCTCTCTCCTCTCTCTCCCAATCTCGCTCGCTTCTCTCCTCCCTCTCCCAATCTCTCTTGCCATATATACAATTACATATGTATAATATACAATTATCTTACCAATATACATATACAAATTCACCTTTCTCCCACTCTTTTTCCCCTCTCTCTCGCCGTTTTCCTCTCTCTCCCAGTCTTGCTCGCCTCTCTTCTCCATATAACATGTAGCTACAAATTATAATTATCAAACTATAGCTATAGAGAGTAATTAATTATTTTTAAGTGGCTCTTTGTGAAAGTTTCCCTTTATAATATATGGCATGTCATGAGCATTTTCATTTCCTAAGCATTATTTTAATACCGGTGGATAATAATTGTTATGGGACTATCATAGATTATCCGCTTTAAGATGGTGTTTATAAAAAAATGATAATAATTAGAAGTATATAAAATGTGGAATTTTTGTAAATAGCTATTATAATAAATTTAATTATGTTTTATAGCTATAATTTGCATATTTAAATAGTTTTGTTACTTTTATAATTTTTTAAATGATTAGTTTTATAAAAAGAAAATTTTAAAAATGTTTGCAAGTTATTTTAAATAGTTTTGCCACTTTTTATAATTTTTAATGATATATATATTTTATATTATTATGTATATAATTAGTATATATTATGATATCCGAAAATCATCTCAAATAATAATAATAATAATAATTTGTTTTAATTAAATATTTGGTCAATTAGTTTGATTAATTAATAGTTTATATTTTTGAGTTATTTCATTTATTTAAGTTATTATTTTATTTCATTAAGTTAAGAAACTTATTAATTAATTAAGAGAAAATGGTCAAATGTCCCATCAAACTATGACCGGATTCTCAACTACACATTTATTCTTCACGGGAGTCCAATCACCCCTCTAAACTGTTTAAAACTAGAATTATTACCACTCTAAATACCTACATGGCAAAAGGAGTGTATTACACTCTCTTTGAGAGAGTGAATATAAAAAAAAAATATATAAAAATTTTACTTTTAATATTTTTTCATTAATATATGCATTTTATTGTATTCTTTAATAGTTCTTTTTATTTTATAGTACATATGTCTTTCTTTTTAGTACATATGTGTTCTAATAAAAAGCCTAAAATTACTCAAAACTAAAAAAGTTTGAAACGAAGTAGAGTAATTTTGATTAATAGGGCTAAGTCAAAAAGTATCATAAATTTATTTCGATTATAATATCATATTAGATTGGTACATACTTAAATAGACAGAACAATATCATAGTATTAACTATTGAATCAGACGTAACACGATATTAAAATTAAATTAAATCCATAAAAAAATAGAGATATTTTTGTATATTGATCAACAATGAGAACATGTGTAAGTTTGTCTTGGATTAACTAAAAATGAATGCATTATTGGTTTGTACATTTCTTTAACCAGTTGTGATGCTAAGCATTTTGGGGGTGATTGTTCTTGATCTCATTTTTATTGGCCTTCCTTGAGACTTCCAAGTATTAAGCCCATTCTAATATGTTACTAGTGTAAATATAAAAGATGGAGAAATATACTTCCTCGTATATTTTTAATTATTTTATTTTATTTTATATGCTTTTAAAAAAAAATTGATATTAATATTTCATCATAATATGCATATCAATTAATGATTTTGATATATCGTTAAAGTTATTATCTACACATATTTAATGTGCAAAATTTATTTGATAATATTATATAACAATAAGTTAAATTTGGAAATTATTAATAAATCAATATTAACGAGTACGTTTATCAACTAACCTCGTAACACTTGGACATATATATTAGTGTGAATTAATTATCTAGTTTTTTTAATTGCAAACAATTTGAAATAATTTTTAATTTTAAAATATTATTTTTTTTATATATAAATATGTATATAATTAGTACAATTTATGAATATTCAAAAATTGTCTCAAAATACATTTTCTTAAATTAGTATTTGTTAGTTAGTAGATTATATTTTTTAAATTAATTAGTTTATAAATAATAAATAAATAATTTTCTTTTGTTAAGTTGCCACCAATATTCCAATCCAACGGTCATAATATATTCCTCTAAAATATATAGTAGCGTCTACAACATTCAATTTCACATACCCACAACGCCTTGATCGTCTTCTTCCCAGCGACGCCTTGATCGTCTTCTTCCCAGCGACGCCTTGATCTTCTTCTTCCCGTCGACGCATTGATGTTCTTCTTCCCGTCGACGCATTGATCTTCTTCTTCTCGTCGACGCCGACAACAGTACAAGCTCCAGGAGATCCTTTACCGTTTTGTATGAGAACATGCTATCAGACGGCTATGTTCATCTATCCGTTCAAATTTCTGGTATATTCTTTGTGCTTGAAAATACATTCTAATTTCCCCTATCTAAATTCCCCCAATTTGTAGCCCTGATTCATTCCCTTTTTGAAATTTCTTGCAACGTATGCAAATGGATGTCAATAACTATTCTATTTAATCTGAGGGTCTACTACACTAGGTATGTTGTTGTTGTATAGAAAACGAAAACCAACAACCTTGATTGAATTAAGGGAGGTGGGTGGGTTGGTTCAAATTTGGACTTGTTAAGGGTCAACTTAAAGCAAGTCAAAGCTCACCTCCTGATGTTTGAGGTATTGTAATTATCTTTAGTAACAGAAGTTTGGAAAAATAAAGATGTTGTTGTTGCAATTTGGGACTATTAATTCCTTCTTCTTTTTTTCTGATTTTTGTGCATATTCAAATTTTTTCTTTGAAATATACAGTGAAATCTGATCCTGATCCGTCTGTAGTATTCCCCTCCTCCTGTAGTACTCAGTAGGTTGTTGTCTTGTGACCTGAAAGTTTGATATGTAACAAGGTAATCTGATTCCGATCCGTCGTTCATCACTCTCCCGGGGTTCGCTTATAAGTTGAATTTTGGGATCGCGTTCTTTAATTTTTTTAAAAAAATCTGTTCATATCCTATTCTGAGAGAAAATCCTTCATACATGTCCTCCGAGTGATATGCTGCTCACTGTCTTGCCTCAAGAAATTTGAACTCTTCTTCTGCATCTGTATCATCTCGAGATGGCCATGTCTTTGAATTTTTGGGAATGCTGGTTATTAGTTGCTATATTTTCTTGGTAGTAATGTAATGAAGTCCTGGACCTTTTTTGGTTGTAAATATAGTCCCATGTGTTGGTCTTTATGTGTATGTGCACAGTTTGAGTATTAAATGTGTGTAGTTTCTTTTCCTTAAGTGAATCTTGTTGGTTGCATTTGTATTGTATGTTATCATCTTTAATGCTTTGCTAAGTACGGGTAAAGCCGTCATTTAAATGGTGTGGTTGTTATTCTAAAATTAGACTGCTCTAACCATTGCTAAATACAGGTAGAGCCATCATTTAACTTTCTTGTCCAGTCCCTTAGTTAAATGTGTATTCACTTGAATCGATTTAATGTGTCAAACTATGCTGTTATTCTAAAAGAAAATTAATTTAGTATAGTTCCTTCTCATGCAGGTGTTATTGTTTAAATATAATCAATTCATACCTGCTTGTTTCCTCTGTTAAATCTAGATTGTTGTGCCTTTCTTTCCCTGTCGCAAGAAAATGATTGATCCTTCCTCTTTCATTCAGTCGGGAGTTTGTTTTTTTTTCATTGCGGAGATTGTCATTTGTTAAAAAAGCAACATTTCCAATACGAAATCAGCATTCACAATGGATTTATTTTTCCCTTCTCAATTGTTGTCTTAGCTTTACTTCTTATGTTTACTATGTTTTTGCTTCTTTTCAATACCTTACTGTTTCAAGTGATGATTCTCCCTTATACCATTGTGAACTTTCAAGTTCATTTGGTGTTCTGTTCTATTCAGAATTTGGATATGATTTTTCTTCTGTAGATGTAATGACCTATGTTGCTTGGACTCAGTGCGTGTCGGATCCTTAAAAAATAGTGCATTTTGAAGGAACTGACACAGGTATGTTGTCATTTTTCGGAGAGTCCGAGCAGCATAGGTGATGAGCAGTTGTGAATGTTAAAACATTGTTCTTTGAGGATAGTGGCACTTCTGTTTACAATAGATCTTTGTTGGAAAAGAGTTGTTGTTTTGCTGATTGGAAATTCTGTCAGTATACATCTCTCTTTTTTCTAGCTTGTTTGTGTGGCAGAATGGAAAGAGAAGGAAAAAGTTGAAAGAGGACTTCAACTGAACTGAAACTTTCATGTTCATTAAAGTCCTGGTAATAATAGCACCAAACAAGAAAAATAGCACTTCCATTGAGTCAGTATCATTGTTCTCATATTGCACATATGTAACAAAGTGAAAAAACTTCAAAAGAAGATGAGGGAGGAACAGAAGAAAACAGAACAGTTTCAAAGCTTTCCCCTTTAGCTCTTGGTCCTTGCTTAAGCATGCAGTCCCAATTGGTAAGAAAAGGGTTAGGTGAACTGTCCTACAAAAAAACACTCAAATAAACACCCGGGTTGTTGCCTAGTCGACAACATCTAGTGGGAGATATCAAGAATTCCATCAAACTCAGCGCGTCTATCAATACTATCATGTGAAATTAGTTGAGGTGTGTGTGTGAGTACACAGACTACTAGAAGTGTCATTCTTGTAGTTAACAAAACATCTTCAAAATAACTAGTTTCAAGATTTAGAAATACGTGCTGATGAGGGTTGTTATTCCTGTTTCTATGTATTGTCTTATATGTAACTGGCTATATGTTATTAGGGTCATGCTCCCATAATAAACTGTGTTGGCTTGATGTATATCTGCTGTTTTTAGTAATTCATTTTGAATCAACATTTTGACTGCAGTTGGAGCTAAGGGCGATGATGAAAGGATTCAACTACTACTCTCTCACGCATGGCGCCTTGAGGTCCCGGGGGGTGGAGGGTGGTAAGGTGGGGTGGTGGGGTAAGGTAGGGGGGGTGGTGGGGGGAGGGTGGTAGGGGTGGGGGGTGGTGGATTGTGGGAATGGATGGGGGGGGTGGCAGGGTAAGGTGGGTGGTCAGTGTGGTGGGGGAGGGGTATGGGTAGGTGTGGTAAGGGTAGGGGTAGGGGTGGGGAAGGGTGGTAGAAATTGGTAGGAGGTTTGTAGATAGGGGGGGAGGTAGGGTAAGGTATGGTAGGGGGAGGGGTAGGGGGGGCCTCGGGGCACGGCGCCCTCGAGGTCCGGGAGGAGGGGTAAGGTAGGGTAGGGGGCCTCGGGGCAAAAAACGGCCCCGTCGAGGTCCGGGAGGGGTAAGGGTAGGGTAGGGTAGGGGGCCTCGGGGCGCGGCGCCTCGAGGTCCGTAGGGTAGGGTAGGGGGCCTCGGGGCGCGGCGCCTCGAGGTCCGTAGGGTAGGGTAGGGGGCCTCGGGGCGCGGCGCCTCGAGGTCCGTAGAGTAGGGTAGGGGGGCCTTGGGGCGCGGCGCCTCGAGGTCCCGGGGGGTAGAGGGGGTAGGATAGGGGGCCTCGGGGCACGGCGCCTCGAGGTCCCGGGGGGGTAGAGGAGCTAGGGTAGGGGACCTCGGGGCACGGCGCCTCGAGTTCCCGGGGGGTAGAGAGTAGGGTAGGGGCCTCTGGGCACGGCGCCTCGAGGTCCCGGGAAGTGGGAGGGTAGAGGGTAGGAGGCCTCGGGGCACGGAGCCTCGAGGTCCCGGGAAGTGGGAGGGTAGAGGGTAGGGTAGGGTAGGGGAGCCCTCGGGGCACAGCGCCTCGAGGTCCGAGAGTGGTTGGGGGTAGGGTAAGATGGGTATGGGGCCATCGGGCACATGCCCGAGATGTCCGGGAGGGGCGGGGGGTAAGGGTAAGATAGGGTATAGGGGGCCTTTCGGGCACGACGCCTCGAGGTCCGGGTAGGGTAGGGGTAGGGTAGGGGGCCTACGGGGCACGGCTCTCGAGAGGTCCGGTAGGGTAGGGTTAAGGGGGCCTCGGGGCACGGCAGCATCGAGCTCCGGGGGGTAAGGGTATATAGGGTAGGGTAGGTAGGGCCTCTGGGCACGGCGCCTCGAGCTCCCGGAGGGGGTAGGGTTATAGGGTAAGGGTAGGGTAGGGGGCCTGCTGGGCACGGCGCTCGAAGTCCGGGGGGGTAGGGGTTATATGGGGGGTAGGGTAGTGGCCTCGGGGCACTGCGCCTCGAGGTCCGGGGGGGAGGCCTAGGGTAGGGTATGGGACCTCGTGGCACTACGCCCTCGAGGTTCCGGGAGGGGTAGGGTAGGGGGCCTCGGGGCACGGCGCCCGAGGTCCCGAGAGGGGGGGGATTAGGGTTAGGGTAGGGTAGGTAGGGGGCCTCGGGCATGGCCGCCTCGAGGTCCGGAGGGGTAGGGTTGGGTATGGGGCCCTCGGGCACGTCCTGGGGGTTAGGGTAGGGGGCCTAGGGGCACGGCTCCTCGAGGTCCTGGGGGTTAGGGGAGGGGGCCTCGGGGCACGGCGCCTCGAGGTCCTGGGGGGGGGGAATTAGAGGTTCATAAACAAATTAAGTCTATATACCAGGGTAGGGGGCCTCGGGGCACGGTGCCTCGTGGTTTGCTTATTTTTTTTTGGGATCTACGTGGTAAACTCAATCCCTTTATCTGATTTGACTTTCAATTTTTCCATATAATTTTGCCCTATATATGGTCAAAAACCGAGAAATCCTATGTGTGGTATTTTTTCTCGTAGATATCAAAAAAATTAGCAGACTGAGGCATGATTTAAGTCCGTTTGAAGTTCAAAATTTCACAAACTACTCTTTTACGTTATATTTGTTGAAACTTCAAATGACCGTAACTTTTGCCTCGAATAACTTTTGGAAGCGATTCTTTTTTTATATTTTCTTATTTTTTCAAAATCTACGTGGTAAAATTAATCTCTTCATCCGATTTGATTTTCAATTTTTACTTATAATTTTAACCTATATATGGTCAAAAACCTATAAACGTAAAACTGTAAATCCTAGGAAAGTGTGTATTTTATCGCGTAGGTATCGAAAAAATAAGCAGATTAAAAAAAAATCGCCTCGATCGGACATTGGAGGCACGATTATGTTCGTTTGAAGCTCAAATTTTTTTAAACTACCCCATTTATGCTGTATTTGTTGAATTTTCTAACGGCCGTAACTTTTGTCTCAAATAACTTTGGGAGGTGATTCTTTTTTTTGAACTTGCTTGCTTATTTTTTCGTGAACTATGTGGTAAACTCAATCTCTTTATCCGATTTAACTTTCAATTTTCCTTATAATTTTGCCATTTATATATATGGTCAAAAATCGATAAACGCAAAACTGTAAATCTATGACAGTGTGTGGTGTTTATTCGCGTGGATATCAAAAAAATAAGCAGACTTAAAAAGAAATGCCTCGATCGGACAACAGAGGCACGATTTATGTACGTTTGAAGTTCAAAATTTCATTAACTGTCCCTTTTACGTTATATTTGTTGAAACTTCAAACGACCGTAACTTTTATCTCGAGTAACTTTTGGAGACGATTCTTTTTTTAAATTTGCTTATTTTTTCAAGATTTACGTGGTTATTTGATTTGACTTTCAATTTTTCCTTAAAAGTTTGCCCTATATATGATCAAAAATTGATAAACGTAAAATTATAAATCTTATGACAGTGTGTGGTATTTTTTCGCGTAGATATTTGTAAAAATAAGAAGATTGAAAAAAAAATCGCCTCTATTGGACATCGGAGGCACGATTTATGTTATTTTGAAGTTCAAAATTTCATAAACTATCCATTTTACGTTATATTTGTTAAAAATTCAAACGGACGTAACTTTTGCCTCGAGTAACTTTTGGAGGCGATTCTTTTTTTAAACTTACTTATTTTTTCGAGATCTACGTGGTAAACTCAATCGCTTTATCCGATTTGACTTTCAATTTTTCTTTATAATTTTGTTCTATATATGGTCAAAAATCGATAAACGTAAACTATAAATCCTATGGCAGTGTGTGGTATTTTTCGCGTAGATATAAAAAAAATAAGCAGATTGAAATATTTTTTGTCTCGGTCGGACATCGGAGGCACGATTTTTGTCCGTTTGAAATTCAAAATTTCATAAATTACCCCTTTTAAATTATATTTGTTGAAACTTCAAACGGTCGTAACTTTTGCCTCGAATAACTTTTGGAGGCGATTCCTTTTTTAAACTTGCTTATTTTTTCGAGATCTACATGGTAAACTCAATCTCTTAATCCGATTTGACTTTCAATTTTTCCTTATAATTTTGCCCTGTATATGGTCAACAATCGATAAATGTAAAACTATAAATCCTATAGTGTGTGGTATTTTTTCGCGTAGATATTTGAAAAAATAAGAAGATTGAAAAAAAATCGCCTCGATCGGACATCGGAGGCACGAGTTGTCTGTTTGAAGTTTTGAACTTCACAAACTACCCTTTTACGTTATATTTGTTGAAATTTCAAATAGTCATAACTTTTGCCTAGTAAATTTTGGAGGTGATTCTTTTTTTCACCTTGCTTATTTTTTCGAGATCTACGTGGTCAACTCAATACTTTTATCTGATTTGACTTTCAATTTTTCCTTATAATTTTGCCATATATATGGTCAAAAAATATGGTTGTGTGTGATTTTTTTTCGAGTAGTTATCGAAAAAATAAGCAGATTTAAAAAAAAATTGTATCGGTCGGACATCGGAAGCTTGATTTATGTCCGTTTGAAGTTCAAAATTTCACAAACTACTCTTTTACGTTATATTTGTTGAAATTTCTAATGGCCGTAACTTTTGCCTCGAGTAACTTTTTAAGGAAATTCTTTTTTTAAACTTGCTTATTTTTTCGAAATCTACGTGGTAAACTCAATCTCTTCATCCAATTTGACATTCATTTTTCCTTATAATTTAAACCTATATATGGTCAAAAACCTCTAAACGTGAAATTATAAATCCTAGGACAGTGTATGGTGTTTTATAGCGTAGATAAAAAAAAAAGCAAATTGAAAAAAATAATCGCCTCGATCGGACATCGGAGGCACGATTTATGTCGCATGAACTTAAAATTTCATAACCTACCCTTTTACGTTATATTTGTTGAAACTTCAAATGGCCGTAACTTTTGCATCGAGTAACTTTTGGAGGCGATTCTTTTTTTGAACTTGCTTATTTTTTTCGAGATCTACGTGGTAAACTCAATCCCTATATCAAATTTGACTTTCAATTTTTCCTTATAATTTTGCCCTATATATGGTGAAAAACCGATAAACGTAAAACTGTAAATCCTATGACAGTGTGTGGTATTTTTTCGCATAGATATCAAAAAAATAAGTAGATTAAAAAAAAATTGCCTTGATCAGACATCGGAGGCACGATTTATGTCCATTTGAAGTTCAAAATTTCACAAACTACCCCTTTTACGTTATATTTGTTGAAACTTTAAATGGCCGTAACTTTTGCCTCGAGTAACTTTTTGAGGCGATTCTTTTTTTAAACTTGCTTATATTTTTGAAATCTACGTGGTAAATTCAATCACTTCATCTGATTTGACTTTCAATATTTCCATATAATATTAACCTATATATGGTCAAAAACCTCTAAACGTGAAATTGTAAATCCTAGGACAATGAGTGGTGTTTTTTAGCATAGATATCGAAAAAATAAGAAGATTGAGAAAACAATTCGCCTCGATCAGACATCGGAGGCACGATTTATGTCCGTTTGAAGTTCAAAATTTCATAAATTACCCCTTTTACGTTATATTTGTTGAAACCGTAACTTTTGCCTCGAGTAACATTTGGAGGCGATTCCTTTTTTAAACTTGCTTATTTTTTCGAGATCTATGTGGAAAACTCAATCCCTTTATCCGGTTTGACTTTCAATTTTTCCTTATAATTTTGCCCTATATATGGTCAAAAATCTATAAACGTAAAACTATAAATCCTATGACACTGTATGGTATTTTTCACGTAGATATTGAAAAAATAAGCAAATTGAAAAAAACATCGCCTCGGTCGGACATCGAAGGCACGATTTATGTCCATTTGATATTCAAAATTTCATAAACTACCACTTTTACATTGTATTTGTTGAAACTTCAAACGGCCGTAACTTTTGCCTCGATTAACTTTTGGAGGCGATCCTTTTTTAAAACTTTCTTATTTTTTTGAAATCGACGTGGTAAACTCAATCCCTTTATCCGATTTAACTTTCAATTTTTCCTTATAATTTTGCCCTATATATGGTCAAAAATCGATAAACGTAAAACTATAAATCGTATGACAATGTGTGGTATTTTGTCGCGTAGATATTTGAAAAAATAATATTGAAAAAAAAATCGCCTCGATCGGACATCAGAGGCACGATTTATGTCCGTTTGAAATTCAAAATTTCACAAACTAACCTTTTACGTTATATTTGTTGAAACTTCAAATGGCCGTAACTTTTGGAGGCGATTATTTATTTAAACTTTCTTAATTTTTTGAGATCTACGTGGTAAACTGAATTCATTCATCCGATTTGACTTTTAATTTTTCCTTATAATTTAACCTATATATGGACAAAAATCTATATACATAAAACTATAAATCCAATGACAGTGTGTGGTATTTTTCGCGTGGATATCGAAAAAATAAGCATATTAAAAAAAAACTCCTCGATCGGGCATAGGAGGCACAATTTATGTCCATTTGAAGTTCAAAATTTCACAAACTACCTCTTTTACTTTATATTTGTTGAAATTTCAAATGATCGTAACTTTTGCCTCGAGTAACTTTTGGAGGCGATTCTTTTTTTAAACTTGCTTATTTTTCGAGATATACGTGGTAAACTGAATTATATTATCGGATTTGACTTTCAATTTTTCTTTATAATTTTGTCCTATATATGGTCAAAAAACCGATAAACGTAAAACTATAAATCTTATAACAGTGTGTGTGTTTTTTCAAGTGGATATCAAAAAAATAAGCAGATTGAAAAAAAATCGCCTCATTCGGACATAAGAGGCACGATTTATGTCCGTTTGATGTTTAAAATTTCACAAACTACCCTTTTTACTTTATATTTGACAAAACTTCAAATGGCCGTAACTTTTGCCTCAAGTAACTTGTGGAGGCGATTCTTTTTTTAAACTTGCTTATTTTTTTGACATCTACCTAGTAACTCAATACCTTTATACGATTTGACTTTTAATTTTTCCTTATAATTTTATCCCATCGGTCAAAAACCTATAAACGTGAAATTGTAAATCCTAGGACAGTGTGTGGTATTTTTTTGCGTAGATATCGAAAAAATAAGCAGATTGAGAAAAAAATCATCTCGATCGGATATCGAAAGCACAATTTATGTCTGTTTGAAGTTCAAAATTTCACAAACTACCACTTTTACGTTATATTTATTGAAACTTCAAATGGCCGTAACTTTTGCCTCGAGTAACTTTTGGAGGCGATTCTTTT
Organism: Solanum sitiens; assembly: GCA_016801875.1. Classification (NCBI taxonomy): domain Eukaryota; kingdom Viridiplantae; phylum Streptophyta; class Magnoliopsida; order Solanales; family Solanaceae; genus Solanum; species Solanum sitiens. The sequence continues at coordinate 1,313,931 of JABWTJ010000279.1, forward strand.
TTTCACCTTTTTTATTTTTTCAAGATCTACGTAATAAACTCATCCCTTTATCCGATTTGACTTTCAATTTTTCCTTATAATTTTGCCTTATATATGGTCAAAATTGATAAACGTAAAACTATAAATTATATGGTAGTGTGTGGTGTTCTTTCGCGTAGATACCAAAAAATAAGCAGATTGAAATTTTTTTTACCACGATTGGACTTCGGGAGCACGATTTATGTCCATTTGAAGTTCAAAAATTCACAAACTACCCTATTTACGTTATATTTGTTGAAACTTCAAATTGCTGTAACTTTTGCCTTGAGTAACTTTTGGAGGGATTCTTTTTTTCACCTTGCTTATTTTTTCGAGATCTACGTGGTAAACTCAATCTCTTTATCCGATTTGACTTTCAATTTTTTTTTGTATATGCCCTATATATGGTCAAAAACCAATAAACATAAAACTATAAATCCAATGACAGTGTGTGGTGTTTTTTCGCGTAGATATAAAAAAAATTGCCTCGATCGGACAACGGAGACACGATTTATGTCTGTTTGAAGTTCAAAATTTCACAAACTACCCCTTTTACGTTATATTTGTTGGAACTTCAAACGGCCGTAGCTTTTGCCTCGAATAACTTTTGGAGGCGATTCTTTTTTTAAACTTGCTTATTTTTATGAGATCTACGTGGTAAACTCAATCCCTTCATCCGATTTGATTTTCAGTTTTTCCTTTTAATTTTGTCCTATATATGGTCAAAATCGATAAACGTAAAACTATAAATCCTATGACAGTGTGTGGTATTTTTTCACGTAGATATTTGGAAAAATAACAAGATTGATAAAAAAATTGCCTCGATCGGACATCAGAGGCAGGATTATGTCTTTTTGAAGTTCAAAATTTTACACTACCGTTTTACGTTATATTTGTTGAAACTTCAAATGCCGTAACTTTTGCCTCGAGTAACTTTTGGAGGCGATTGTTTTTTTCGCCTTGCTTATTTTTTCGAGAACTACGTGGTCAACTTAATCACTTTATTCAATTTGACTTTCAATTTTTTTTGTATAATTTTGCCCTATATATGGTCAAAAACCAATAAACGTAAAACTATAAATCATATGGCAGTGTGTGGTGTTTTTCGCGTAGATATAAAAAAAATATGCATATTAAAAAAAATTGCCTCGATCGGACATCGGAAGCACGATTTATGTCTGTTTGAAGTTCAAAATTTCACAAACTACCCCTTTTACGTTATATTTGTTGGAACTTCAAACGGCCGTAGCTTTTGCCTCAAATAACTTTTGGAGGCGATTCTTTTTTTAAACTTGCTTATTTTTTTGAGATCTACGTGGTAAACTCAATCCCTTTATCCGATTTGACTTTCAGTTTTTCCTTATAATTTTATCCTATATATGGTCAAAATCGATAAACCTAAAACTATAAATCCTATGACAGTGTGTGGTATTTTTTCGCGTAGATATTTGGAAAAATAAGAAGATTGATAAAAAATTGCCTCGATCGGACATCAGAGGCACGATTATGTCCGTTTGAAGTTCAAAATTTCACAAACTACCCATTTACGTTATATTTGTTGAAACTTCAAATGACCGTAACTTTTTTCCTCGAGTAACTTTTGGAGGCGATTCTTTTTTTCACCTTGCTTATTTTTTTGAGATCTACGTGGTCAATTTAATCCCTTTATCCAATTTGACTTTCAATTTTTCCTTATATATTTTCCCTATATATGGTCAAAAAATTGATAAACGTAAAACTATAAATCATATGGCAGTGTGTGGTGTTTTTTCGCGTAGATATCAAAAAAATAAGTAGATTTAAAAAAAAATCGCCTCAATCGAACATCGGAAGCTTGATTTATGTCCGTTTGAAGTTCAAAATTTAACAAACTACTCTTTTACATTATATTTGTTGAAACTTCAAATGACCGTAACTTTTGCCTCGAGTAACTTTTTGAGGCGATTCTTTAATTAAACTTGCTTAATTTTTTGAGATCTGCGTGGTATATTCAATCTCTTCATCCGATTTGACTTTCAATTTTTCCTTATAATTTTACCCCATATATGGTCAAAAACCGATAAACGTAAAACTATAAATCCTATGGCAGTGTGTGGTTTTTTTTCGCTAGATATCGAAAAAAAAAAGCAGATTGAGAAAAAAATCGCCTCGATCGGACATCGTAGGCACAATTTATGTCCGTTTGAAGTTCAAAATTTCACAAACTATTCTTTACGTTATATTTGTTGAAACTTCAAATGGCCGTCACTTTTGCCTCAAGTAATTTTTGGAGGCGAATCTTTTTTTAAACTTACTTAGTTTTTCGAGATCTACGTGGTAAACTTAATCCTTTCATCCGATTTGACTTTCAATTTTTCCTTATAATTTTAATCTATATATGATAAAAAACCTATATACCTAAAACTGTAAATCCTATGAAAGAATGTGGTTTTTATTCGGGTAGATATAAAAAAAATAAGCAGATTGAAAAAAAAATCGCCTCGATTGGACATCTGAAGCTTGATTTATGTGCATTTGAATTTCAAAATTTCACTAACTACTCTTTTACATTATATTTTTTGAAACTTCAAATGGCCGTAACTTTTGCCTCGACTAACTTTTGGAGGCAATTCTTTTTTTAAACTTGCTTATTTTTTTGATATCTACGTGGTAAACTCAATATCTTCATCTGATTTGACTTTCAATTTTTCCTTATAATTTTAACCTATGTATGATCAAAAACCAATAAACGTAAAGCTGTAAATTCTATAACACTGTGTGGTGTTTTTTAGCGTAGATATCGTAAAAATAAGCATATTAAAAAAAAATTGCTTCGATCGGACATCGGAGACACGATTTATGTCCGTTTGAAGTTCAAAATTTTACAAACTACCCCTTTTACGTTATATTTGTTGAAACTTCAAACGGCCGTAAGTTTTGACTCGAGTAACTTTTGGAGGCAATTCTTTTTTTAAACTAGCTTATTTTTTGAGATCTACGTGGTAAACTTAATCCCTTTATCCGATTTGACTTTAAATTTGTCCTTATAATTTTTCTCTATATATGGTCAAAAAGTGATAAATGTAAAACTATAAATCTTATGGTAGTGTGGTATTTTTTCGCATAGATATTTAAAAAAATAAGCAGATTGAAAAAAAATTGTCTCGATCGGACATCGGAGGCACGATTTATGTTCGTTTGAAATTTAAAATTTCACAAACTACCCATTTTACGTTATATTTGTTGAAACTTCAAATGACCGTAACTTTTGACTCGAGTAACTTTTGGAGGCAATTCTTTTTTTAAACTTGCTTATTTTTTGATATCTACGTGGTAAACTCAATATCTTCATCTGATTTGACTTTCAATTTTTCCTTATAATTTTAACCTATGTATGATCAAAAACCTATAAACGTAAAACTGTAAATTCTATAAAAGTGTGTGGTGTTTTTTAGCGTAGATATCGTAAAAATAAGCATATTGAAAAAAAATTGCTTCGATCGGACATCGGAGACACGATTTATGTCCGTTTGAAGTTCAAAATTTCACAAACTACCCCTTTTACGTTATATTTGTTGAAACTTCAAACGGCCGTAAGTTTTGACTCGAGTAACTTTTGGAGGCAATTCTTTTTTAAACTTGCTTATTTTTTTAGATCTACGTGGTAAACTTAATCCCTTTATCCGATTTGACTTTCAATTTGTCCTTATAATTTTTCTCTATATATGGTCAAAAAGTGATAAATGTGAAACTATAAATCTTATGATAGTGTGGTATTTTTTCGCATAGATATTTAAAAAAATAAGCAGATTGATAAAAAAATCGTCTCGATCGGACGTCGGAGGCACGATTTATGTTCGTTTGAAATTCAAAATTTCACTAACTACCCATTTTACGTTATATTTGTTGAAACTTCAAATGACCGTAACTTTTGACTCGAGTAACTTTTGGAGGCAATTCTTTTTTTAAACTTGCTTATTTTTTTGAGATCTACGTTGTAAACTCAATCCCTTTATCTGATCTGACTTTCAATTTTTCCTTATAATTTTGCCCTATATATGATCAAAAATCGATAAACGTAAAATTACAAATTGGCAGTATGTGGTATTTTTTCGCGTAGATATCGAAAAAATAAGCATATTTTAAAAAATTTCGCCTCGATCGGACATCGGAGGCACGATCTATGTTGGTTTGATATTCTAAATTTCACAAACTACCCCTTTTACGTTATATTGGTTGAAACTTCAAACGGCCGTAACTTTTTCCTCGAGTAACTTTTGGAGGCGATTAGTTTTGTAAACTTGCTTATTTTTTGAGATCTACGTGGTAAATTCAATCCCTTTATCCGATTTGAATTTCAACTTTCCTTAAAATATTTCCCTATATATGGTTAAAAATCGATAAACGTAAAACTATAAATGCTATGGCACTGTGTGGTATTTTTTCGCGCCTCGATCGGACATCAGTGGCACGATTATGTCCTTTTGAAGTTCAAAATTTCACAAACTACCATTTTACATTATATTTGTTGAAACTTCAAATGCCGTAACTTTTGCCTCGAGTAACTTTTGGAGGCGATTCTTTTTTTTGCCTTGCTTATTTTTTCGAGATCTACGTGGTCAACTTAATCCCTTTATTAGATTTGACTTTCAATTTTTCCTTATAATTTTGTCCTATATATGGTCAAAAAACCGATAAACGTAAAACTATAAATCAAATGGCAGTGTGTGGTATTTTTTCGCATTGATATCGATAAAATAAGTAGATTTTAAGAAAAATCGCCTCAATCGAACATCGGAAGCTTGATTTATGTCCGTTTGAAGTTCAAAATTTCACAAACTACTCTTTTACGTTATATTTGTTGAAACTTCAAATGGCCGTAACTTTTGCCTCGAGTAACTTATTGAGTCGGTTCTTTTTTTGAACTTGCTTATTTTTTTGAGATCTACGTGGTATACTCAATCTCTTCATCTGATTTGACTTTCCATTTTTACTTATAATTTTGCCCTATATGTATAGTCTAAAACCAATAAACATAAAACAATAAATCCTATGGATATGTGTGGTATATTTTCGCGTAGCTATCAAAAAAATAAGCAGATTCAAAAAAACTCGTCTCGATTGAAAATCGAAGGCATGATTTATGTCCGTTTGAAGTTCAAAATTTTGCAAACTATCCATTTTACGTTATATTTGTTGAAACTTCAAAATGCCGTAACTTTTGCCTCGAGTAACTTTTGGAGGCGATTCTTTTTTTAAACTTGCTTATTTTTTTGAGATCTACGTAGTAAACTCAATCTCTTTGTCCGATTTGACTTTCAATTTTTACTTATAATTTTGCCTTTTATATGGTCAAAAACCAATAAACATAAAATTATAATTTTATGACAGTGTGTGGTATTTTTTATCATAGATATAAAAAAATAAGTAGATTGAAAAAAAAATCTTCTCGATTGGACATCGGAGGCACGATTTATGTCCGTTTGAAGTTCAAAATTTTACAAAATACCCCTTTTACGTTATATTTGTTGAAACTTAAAATGCCGTAACTTTTGCCTGTCCGTTTGAAGTTCAAAATTTTACAAACTACCCTTTTTACGTTACATTTGTTGAAACTTCAAATGGCCGTAACTTTTGCCTCGAGTAACTTTTGGAGGCAATTCTTTTTTTAAACTTGCTTATTGTTTTGAGATCTACGTGGTAAACTCAATTCCTTTATCCGATTTAACTTTCAATTGTTCCTTATAATTTTGCCCTATATATGGTCAAAAACCGATAAACGTAAAATTATAAATCATATGACAGTGTGTGGTATTTTTTCGCAAAGATATCAAAAAAATAAGCAGACTGAAAAAAAATCTCCACGATTGGACATCAGAAGCATGATTTACGTCCGTTTGAAGTTCAAAATTTCACAAACTACCCCTTTTACGTTATATTTATTGAAACTTCAAACGGTCGTAACTTTTGACTCGAGTAACTTTTTGGCGGAGATTCTTTTTTTAAACTTGCGTATTTTTTTGAGATCTACGTGGTAAACTTAATATCTTTATCCGATTTGACTTTTAATTTTTCCTTATAATTTTGACATATATATGGTCAAAAACCGATAAACGTTAAACTATAAATCCAATGGTAATGTTTAGCGTTTTTTCGCGCAGATATCAAAAAATCAGCATATTGAAAAAAAAATTGCCTCGACCAGTAATCAGAGGCATGATTTATGTTCGTTTGAAGTTCAGAATTTCACAAACTACCCCTTTTACGTTATATTTGTTGAAATTTTAAACGGCCGTAACTTTTGCCTCGAATAACTTTTGGAGGCGATTCTTTTTTTAAATTTGCTTATTTTTTCGAGATCTACGTGGTAAACTCAAACCCTTTATCCAATTTGACTTTCAATTTTTCCTTATAATTTTGTCTTGTATATTGTCAAAAACATATAAACATAAAAGTATAATCCTATGGCAGTGTGTGGTGTTTTTCGCGTAGATATCAAAAAATAAGTAGATTAAAAAAAGTTGCCTCGATCGGACATCGAAGGCACGATGTATGTCCGTTTGAAGTTCAAAATTTCGCAAACTACCTCTTTTATGTTATATTTGTTGAAACTTCAAATGGCCGTAACATTTACCTCGAGTAACTTTTTGAGGCGATTCTTTTTTTAAACTTGCTTATTTTTTCGAGATCTACGTGGTAAACAGAATCCCTTTATACGATTTGACTTTCAACTTTTCCTTATAATTTTGCCCTATATATGGTCAAAACCCAATAAACGTAAAACTATAAATCCTATGGCAGTGTGTGGTATTTTTTCACGTAGTTATCGTCAAAATATGCAGATTGATAAAAAAATCTCCACGATTGGACATCAGAAGCACAATTTATGTCCGTTTGAAATTTCAAATTTCACAAACTACCTCTTTTACGTTATATTTGTTGAAACTTCAAATGACCGTAACTTTTGTCTCGAGTAACTTTTGGCATCGATTCTTTTTTTAAACTTGCTTATTTTTTTGAGATCTACGTGGTAAACTCAATCAATTTATCTGATTTGATTTTCAATTTTTCCTTATAACTTTGCCATATATATGGTCAAAAACCGATAAATATAAAAGTATAAATCCAATAATAGTGTGTAGTATTTTTTCGCTTAGATATAGTAAAAATGAGCATATTGAAAAAAATCGCCTCTATCGGACATTGGAGGCACGATTAATGTCCGTTTGAAGTTCAAAATTTCACAAACTACCCCTTTTACGTTATATTTGTTGAAACTTCAAACGGCCGTAACTTTTGGCTCGAGTAACTTTTGGAGGCAATTTTTTTTTTAAACTTGCTTATTTTTTTGAGATCGACGTGGTAAACTCAATCCTTTTATCCGATTTGACTTTCAATTTTTCCTTATAATTTTGCCCTATATATGGTCAAAAACAATAAACGTAAAACTATAAATTTTGGTGGAGTGTGTGGTGTTTTCTCGCGTAAATATCGAAAATATAAGCAGATTGAAAAAAATTGCCTCGATCGGATATCGGAGGCAGGATTTATGTCCGTTTGAAGTTCAAAATTTCACAAACTACAACTTTTACGTTATATTTGTTGAAACTTCAAACGTCGTAACTTTTGCCTCGAGTAACTTTTGGAGGCGATTCTTTTTTTTCACCTTTCTTATTTTTTCGAGATCTACGTGGTAAACTCAATCCCTTTATACAATTTGACTTTCAACTTTTCCTTAAAATTTTTCCTATATATGGTTAAAAATCGATATACATAAAACTATAAATCCAATGACAGTGTGATGTATTTTTTCGCATAGATATTTGGAAAAATAAGAAGATTGAAAAAAAATCGCCTCGATCGGACATCAGAGGCACGATTATGTCCTTTTGAAGTTCAAAATTTCAAAAACTACCGTTTTACGTTATATTTGTTGAAACTTTAAAAGACCGTAACTTTTACCTCGAGTAACCTTTGGAGGCGATTCTTTTTTTCGCCTTGCTTATTTTTTTGAGATCTACGTGGTCAACTTAATCCCTTTATTAGATTTCACTTTCAATTTTTACGTATAATTTTGTCCTATATATGGTCAAAAAACCGATAAACGTAAAACTATAAAACAAATGGCAATGTGTGGTATTTTTTGCATAGATATCAAAAAAATAAGTAGATTTTAAAAAAAATCGCCTCAATCGAACATCGGAAGCTTGATTTATGTACGTTTGAAGTTCAAAATTTCACAAACTACTCTTTTACGTTATATTTGTTGAAACTTCAAATGGCCGTACTTTTGCCTCGAGTAACTTTTTGAGGCGATTCTTTTATTAAACTTGCTTATTTTTTCGAGATCTACGTTGTATACTCAATCTCTTCATCCGATTTGACTTTTCATTTTTACTTATAATTTTGCCCTATATATATGGTCTAAAACTAATAAACGTAAAACAATAAATCCTATGGAAGTGTGTGGTATTTTTTCGGATAGATATCAAAAAAATAAGCAGATTGAAAAAAAAATCGTCTCGATCAAAAATCGAAGGCATGATTTATGTCCGTTTGAAGTTCAAAATTTTGCAAACTACCCCTTTTATGTTATATTTGTTGAAACTTCAAAATGCCGTAACTTTTGTCTCGAATAACTTTTGGAGGTGATTCTTTTTTTAAACTTGCTTATTTTTTCGAGATCTACGTAGTAAACTCAATCTTTATACGATTTGAGTTTCAATTTTTACTTTTAATTTTGCCTTGTATATGGTCAAAAACCAATAAACGTAAAATTATAATCCTATGACAGTATGTGGTGTTTTTTAGCATAGATATAAAAAAAATAAGCAGATTGAAAAAAAATCATCATGATCGGACATCGGAGGCACGATTTATGTCCGTTTAAAGTTCAAAATTTTACAAACTACCCCTTTTACATTATATTTGTTGAAACTTAAAATGCCGTAACTTTTGCCTGTCCGTTTGAAGTTCAAAATTTTACAAACTATCCCTTTTACGTTATATTTGTTGAAACTTCAAATGGCCGTAACTTTTGCCTCGAGTAACTTTTGGAGGCAATTCTTTTTTAAAACTTGCTTATTTTTTTGAGATCTACGTGGTAAACTCAATCTCTTTATTCGATTTGACTTTCAATTTTTCCTTATAATTTTGCCATATATATGGTCAAAAACTGATAAACGTAAAACTATAAATCCAATGGTAGTGTGTAGTGTTTTTTCGCGCAGATATCGAAAAATAAGCATATTAAAAAAAATTGCCTCGATCGGTAATCGGAGGCACGATTTTGTTCGTTTAAAGTTCAAAATTTCACAAACTACCCCTTTTAAGTTATATTTGTTGAAACTTCAAACGGCCGTAACTTTTGCCTCGAATAACTTCTGGAGGAGATTCTTTTTTTAAATTTGCTTATTTTTTTGAGAACTACGTGGTAAACTCAATCTCTTTATTCGATTTGACTTTTAATTTTTCCTTATAATTTTGCCATATATATGGTCAAAAACCGATAAACGTAAAACTATAAAATTAATGGTAGTGTGTAGTGTTTTTTCGCGCAGATATCGAAAAATAAGCATATTAAAAAAAATCGCCTCGATCGGTAATCGGAGGCACGATTTATGTTCGTTTGAAGTTCAAAATTTCACAAACTACCCCTTTTACGTTATATTTGTTGAAACTTCAAACGGCCGTAACTTTTGCCTCGAATAACTTTTGGAGGCGATTCTTTTTTAAATTTGCTTATTTTTTTGAGATCTACATGGTAAACTCAAACCCTTTATCCGATTTGACTTTCAATTTTTCCTTATAATTTTGCCCTATATATGGTCAAAAACCAATAAACGTAAAACTATAAATTCTATGGCGATGTGAGGTATTTTTTCGCGTAGATATAAAAAAAATAAGCATATTGAAAAACAAATCGCCTCGATCGGACATCGGAGGCATGATTTATGTCCGTTTGCAAGTTCAAAATTTCACAAATTACCCCTTTTACGTTATATTTGTTGAAACTTCAAACAGACGTAACTTTTGCCTCAAGTAACATTTGGAGGCGATTCTTTTTTTAATCTTGCTTATTTTTTTTATATCTACGTGGTAAACTTAATCATCCGATTTGGCTTTCAATTTTTCCTTATAATTTCATCTAATATATGGTCAAAAACCGATAAACATAAAACTATAAATTCTATGGCAGTGTGTGGTGTTTTTTCGCGTAGATATCGAAAAACTAAGCAGATTGAAAAAAACAATTGCCATGATTGGAAATCATAAGCACGATTTATGTCCATTTGAAGTTTAAAATTTCACAAACTACCCTTTAACGTTATATTTGTTGAAAGTTCAAATGGCCGTAACTTTTGTCTCGAGTAACTTTTGAGGGAGATTCTTGTTTTAAACCTGCTTATTTTTTTGAGATCTACGTATTAAACTCAATCCCTTAATCCGATTTGACTTTCAATTTTTCCTTATAATTTTGCCATATATATGATCAAAACCGATAAGCGTAAAACTATAAATCCAATGGTTGTGTGTAGTATTTTTTTAGTGTAGATATTGAAAAATAAGCATATTTAAAAAAATCGCCTCGATCGGACATCAGAAGCACGATTTATGTCCGTTTGAAGTTCAAAATTTCACAAACTGCCCCTTTTACGTTATATTTTTTGAAATTTTGAATGACCGTAACTTTTTCCTCGAGTAAATTTTGAGGCGTTTCTTTTTTTAAATTTGCTTATTTTTTGAGATCTACGTGGTAAACTCAAACCTTTTATCCGATTTGGCTTTCAATTTTTCCTTATAATTTTGCCCTATATGGTCAAAAATCGATAAGTGTAAAACTATAAATCCTATTGCAGTGTGTGGTGTTTTCTCGCGTGGATATCGAAAATATAAGCAGATAGAAAAAAAAATCGCCTCGATCGGACATCGGTGGCACGATTTATGTCCGTTTGAAGTTTAAAATTTCACAAACTACCCCTTTTACGTTATATTTGTTGAAACTTCAAACGGTCGTAACTTTTGACTCGAGTAACTATTGAAGGCGAGTTTTTTTAAAACTTGCTTATTTTTTGAGATCTACGTGCAAACTCAATCCCTTTATTCGATTTGACTTCAATTTTTCCTTATAATTTTGCCCTATATATATATGGTTTAAAACCGATAAAGGTAAAACTATAAATCCTATGGCAGTGTGTGGTATTTTTTCGTGTAGATATCGAAAAAACAAGAAGATTGAAAAAGAAAAATCGCCTCGATCGGACATCAGAGGTACGATTTATGTCCATTTGAAGTTCAAAATTTCGCAAACTACCCCTTTTACATTATATTTGTTTAAACTTCAAAATGCCGTAACTTGTGCCTCGAGTAACTTTTGGAGGCGATACCTTTCTTAAACTTGCTTATTTTTTCAGGATCTACGTGGTAAACTCAATCTCTTTATCCGATTTGACTTTGAATTTTTCCTTATAATTTTGTCTTGTATATTGTCAAAAATATATAAACGTAAAACTATAATTCTATGGCAGTGTGTGGTGTTTTCGCGTAGATATCAAAAAAAAAGCAGATAAAAAAAATTGCCTCGATCGGAAATCGAAGGCACTATTTATGTCCGTTTGAAGTTCAAAATTTCGCAAACTACCTCTTTTACGTTATATTTGTTGAAACTTCAAATGGCCGTAACTTTTACCTCGAGTAACTTTTGGAGGCGGTTCTTTTTTAAACTTGCTTATTTTTTCGAGATCTACGTGATAAACTGAATCCCTTTATCCAATTTAACTTTCAACCTTTCCTTGTAATTTTGCCCTATATATGGTCAAAAACCGATAAACGTAAAACTATAAATTCTATGGCAGTGTGTGGTATTTTTTCGCGTAGTTATCGTAAAAATATACAAATTGATAAAAAAAATCTCCACGATTGGACATCAGAAGCACGATTATGTCCGTTTGAAGTTTCAAATTTCACAAACTACCCCTTTTACGTTATATTTGTTGAAACTTCAAATGACCGTAACTTTTATCTCGAGTAACTTTTGGCATCGATTCTTTTTTTAAACTTGCTTATTTTTTTGAGATCTACGTGGTAAACTCAATCAATTTATCTGATTTGATTTTTTCAATTTTTCCTTATAACTTTGCCATATATATGGTCAAAAATCGATAAATGTAAAACTATAAATCCAATAATAGTGTGTAGTGTTTTTTCGCTTAGATATAGAAAAAATGAGCATATTGAAAATAAATCGCCTCTATCGGACATTGGAGGCACGATTAATGTCCGTTTGAATTCAAAATTTCACAAACTACCCCTTTTACGTTATATTTGTTGAAACTTCAAACGGCCGTAACTTTTGGCTCGAGTAACTTTTGGAGGCAATTTTTTTTTTAAACTTGCTTATTTTTTTGAGATCGACGTGGTAAACTCAATCCTTTTATCCGATTTGACTTTCAATTTTTCCTTATAATTTTGCCCTATATATGGTCAAAAACGATAAACGTAAAACTATAAATTTTGGTGGAGTGTATGGTGTTTTCTCGTGTAGATATCGAAAATATAAGCAGATTGAAAAAAACCGTCTCAATCGGATATCGAAGGCAGGATTTATGTCCGTTTGAAGTTTAAAATTTCACAAACTACCACTTTTACGTTAGATTTGTTGAAACTTCAAACGTCATAACTTTTGGAGGCAATTCTTTTTTTTCACAATTCTTATTTTTTAGAGATCTACGTGGTAAACTCATCCCTTTATCCGATTTGACTTTTTTTCCTTATAATTTTGCCTTATATATGGTCAAAAATAGATAAACGTAAAACTATAAATTCTATGGTAGTGTGTGGTATTTTTTAGCTTAGATATCAAAAAAAATAAGCAGATTGAAAAAAAATTGCCACGATTGGACATCAGGAGCACGATTTATGTCCGTTTGAAGTTCAAAATTTCACACACTACCCCTTTTACATTATATTTGTTGAAACTTCAAATTGTTGTAACTTTTGTCTCGATTAAATTTTGGAGGCAATTCTTTTTCTAAACCTTCTTATATTTTTGAGATCTACGTATTAAACTCAATCCCTTTATCTGATTTGACTTTCAATTTTTCCTTATAATTTTGCCCCATATATGATCAAAAAACGATAAACGTAAAACTATAAATCCAATGGTAGTATGTAGTATTTTTTCGCGTATATATCAAAAAAATAAGCATATTGAAAAAAAAATCCTCTCGATCGGACATCGGAGGCATGATTTATGACCGTTTGAAGTTCAAAATTTCACAAACTACCCCTTTTACGTTATATTTGTTGAAACTTCAAACTACCGTAACTTTTGCTTTGAGTAACTTTTGGAGGCGATTATTTTTTTAATCTTGCTTATTTTTTTGAGATCTACGTGGTAAAATCAATCCCTTTATCCGATTTTACTTTCAATTTTTCTTTATAATTTTGCCTTATATATGGTCAAAAACTGATAAACATAAAACTATAAATCTTATTGCAGTGTATGGTGTTTTCTCGCGTACATATCAAATATAAGCAAATTGAAAAAAAATCATCTCGATCAGATATCGGAGGCACGATTTATGTCCGTTTGAAGTTCAAAATTTCACAAACTACTCCTTTTACGTTATATTTGTTGAAACTTCAAACGGCCGTTACTTTTGCCTCGAGTAACTTTTGGAGGCGATTCTTTTTTTCGCCTTGCTTATTTTTTTTGATATCTATGTGGTTAACTCAATCCCTTTATCCGATTTGACTTTCAAGTTTTCCTTATAATTTTGCCTTATATATCGTCAAAATCCGATAAACGTAAAACTATAAATCCAATGACAGTGTGTGGTGCTTTTTCGTGTAGATATCAAAAAAATAAGCAGATTGAAAAACAAATCGCCACGATTGGACATCAGAAGCACGATTTATGTCCGTTTGAAGTTTAAAATTTCACAAACTACCCCTTTTACGTTATATTTGTTGAAACTTCAATTGGCTGTAACTTTTGTCTCGAGTAACTTTTGGAGGCGATTCGTTTTTTAAACCTGCTTATTTTTTTGAGATCAACGTATTAAACTCAATTCCTTTATCCGATTTGACTTTCAATTTTTCCTTATAATTTTGCCATATATATGGTCAAAAACCGATAAATTTAAAACTATAAATCCAATGGTAGTGTGTAGTATTTTTTCGCGTAGATATCAAAAAATAAGCAGATTGAAAAAAAATCAGCTCGATCGAATATCGGAGGCACGATTTATGTCCGTTTGAAGTTTAAAATTTCACAAACTACCCCTTTTACGTTATATTTGTTGAAACTTCAAACGGTCGTAACTTTTGACTCGAGTAACTTTTTGAAAATAGTTTTTCCACATACTTTCCTAAACTTTCAAAATGTCATTGACAAAATGAAACCTCTTTTGGAAATATTATTATACAAAAGAATTATACTCCTTCAATTCTCTTTGACAATGACAATGTTTACAGAATGTCAAAGTTCATTCCATAAAGGCATAACATCACAAAATTTAAGTCACTGGTATTTTTCCTCTATCGCAAATAGACATACCACTTAGTATTCTAAATACTAACAATAAGGACAAAAAAAATTGTACAATTTATTTCTATATAGCATTGAAGTTCATAGAAAATCAAAAGTACAACACTGACTGATTATGTGAAGTTTTCATATTCTTCAAACCAATTGCATAGTCCAATTTATCCAGAGTAGAAAACCACAAAAGCTTTTAGTCTACAAAAACCAGACACACTAACATTTCACATGGAGTATAAAATTACAAAAGCCTTTTTTTTCCCAAACAGAATAAAACATATTCTTAGACCATCACATAGAAATGTTTTTCTTTTCAAATAGTCTTCCAACTATAACATTTTAACATATTATTTATCAAACAAAAATATGCATATCTCATTCTACAAACTAGTAAATTTTAAAGGCACACTATTTGCCAAAAAAAAGTTCATTTAAAAGATATACGATTTGCAGAACTTTTTTCAAATACACACATGATAAATCTCAAAATTGTTAACCTTTAGATTTCCTCTTTAGATAAACAATAAGAAGGTTACTGGGTGTAATCTTTAATCGGAATACCACCAACTTTTTCTGGTACATTCTCACTTCGACCTTGCTAAACAAAGCAACAAATTATGGAGAAGTAATGCATTTATCTTCTCTTTCCATGATCAAATTCTCTCAATAAGTAGAATAAAAGAAATACTAATAGTATAATAATTTCCTTAAGATTGTTGTCCATCTTGTATTCCTAATATACTTAGAACAAAACTTTGAAGAACTCAGTAAGACACAACAAAGTTTAAGAATATTTTCATAACTAGAAAATTAAAACTAGTAGAGAAATTAGAATCAGAAACATATTAGAAAAAATATATGAAATGTTTTTCTTAAAGAAGAATTGTTGTCAATCTGTGTTTAAAGAATCTTACTGATTCCAACAAACTTTGCAGAAACACGAAGTAACCAAAGTTTAATGAACCAGTGAAAGAATAGAAGAACAGAAATTAATTCACAAATCTAAAATTTGCAACACATACCAGAATTTGGAAAAACAGAAAGAAGATCAAGCCCACCGAATGCACGGTGTCCCCTTAAGGAAATTATTCCCCTCTAGTATCCGAGGTTTGATTTTGAATATGTCCTCCCAGGGTAGAATGATATCAATCACCAGTGTATTGATACCCAAAACGCTGGTGTCAGCGAGCCACTCAACGGCAACAAAGTACACTTAGAATACTAAATTTGTAGTAGTAGAAGTAGTCCAGAAAATTCTATATTCTATATATATAAAATGAGAGAAAATCGCTCAATTTATAAAACAAAGGGTAGTGTGAAAAGGTTCTTATTGTGCCTTACTGGAAACGTCACAAACCTTTGGAAAAATTACAATCTTTCAGAAAGTTCGTCACATTTCATAAAAGTCACAACTTTTTTATAAAAGTAATAACTTTTCATAAAAGTAATAACTTTTCATAAAAGTCGCAGCCTTTCATAAAAGTCACAACTCTTCATAAAAGTCGTAACTCTTCATTTTCTATTCACACCTTCTAAAATCCAACACACTTTTCTCTAGCTTTATACAAATACAAATGCATTTTATATATTTTATACCAAACTCTATAAAATGACTAATTGTATACCAAAAATGGTTAATTGTATACCAAATCAGATGGCAAGAAAATGGGATGTGTGCTACAAATTATAATTAAAATAAACTATAGTTATAACATTTAATTTGAATTAATAATTAGTTATTTCATATAATTTTCCCAAATAATAATGTTAAATTAGATTAGATAGTGCTATCGATAAATTATAAAAGAACCAAAACAATGAAACTCTCCGGAAGGATTTTCTTTTGTTCACTTTTGTATTCTTAATTACTAATTAGTTTCTATTAAAATATATATATGTCCAAGGTAAAAACATAATATAATATTAAAGATTAATAAAGGCAAACATATAATAAGACCTTTGTATACACTCTTTATATTATAACAGTTTACTATAAAAAGCCAAATATTTCGGGAATTAATTTTATATTATATTATATTACCCTATATTTGTTTATAACATAATTTTTAACTATAGTAGCAACACCGTTTTCATAACAATATCCTTTATAAATTTAACCCTTTATAATAATAAAATAGTTTTTTTTGGAAATATAATAAATATAACAATTATTTTTAAATATAGAAGTAAAATATCTAAGATAACTAATAATAGGTCTAGAGATTTTAGCTAACAATTTTAATACTTTAATACACGATATGGCAAATAATATTACGTCAAGTAAAGGTTTTAAATTAAAGTTCTTACATCGATATCTTATTAAGGGCCTTTGTGTTTCTTAATATACTAATTTAGTGTACATGTTTTGCATCTGTATTTTCCACTAATTAATAAAATTAATCAATAAAATATAATAATTAAAAATGGTAATTGATGTTAAAAAGTAAGTGCTATATACATCTAATATGATAAAAAAAAATTATTTTTAAAAATGTGAATCTTTTTCTATAATAATTTTAAGAATAATTAATTTATTTTATTTTTATAATTTAAATAAGATTTATATTAGATAAAAATATTAATTTCAACGTTTTAAGTGTTGGGACTTACAATATAGTTTAAATAAGGAAAGATTTAAGAGAGTCTTTCTTGATTCAATTTTAAAGGATGAAATATTAAGAGTTATTTCCTTATTACAAATGAAAGATTTAATAGTTATATATTTAATTAATTTCAAAGTCCTATAAATAGTAGGATATATTTAATTGATAGTTTAGTGCCGATGTATTGCATGTATATGTAGATTTAATAGTTCAAAAAATGTATTTAAGCTATTAATATATATATTAAAAAAATGATGTTGTTATGCCAAATTTTAGGCCACATTATGATGGCAAAATTCCTAATTTTCGTAACGTGATTCTTTTTTTTAAAAAAAATCTTGTTGATGCCTCTTGTTTAGAATATATATATATATATATATATATATATATATATTAGAATTACAACCGACCACCATTATTGAATGCCGTAATAAGATTTTTTTTTTAAAAAATGATGAAAGAATTTTATCAAGTAGCTCATCTCTCCAAGTTGAAGTTGGGGATTTAGTGGATTTTTTCAACTCTATTTTTGGTTGTGTTGTATCTCTATTAATTCATTATTTTTTTCGGAGATAACAAATGATAGTAAGAAGATGAGCAACGAGGTGACGTTAGAGACAATAATCAAAAGATGTATCTAATTAGGTGAACAAGTATGTGACAATATATGTATCTCATAAAATATATATGTATCGAATTTAGAATTCATTTAGTTGATAAGTATATTTGTATCTGGGTTGAGGTTATATGTATCTATGAGAAAATATTTCTCATATTTTGTAAAAAGTTAGAAGAAAATTGAAAACTTAATTTTTTTCCGAGAAGAAAGTTAGAAAAAAAATAAAAGAATTCAGGGAAAAAATGTATGATTATACATGTATGGGGACCAAAAATAAGGTACAAATTGTACTGTTTGAAAATTCATAAAAGACACGTAATTATCTCTTAAATTAATGAAATTTATGTTATTTGTCCTTATATTATACTATTGAGAAGTGCTAAATTGGCAGAAAATTTGACCAGAATTTTTTAAAATTTAATATCTTTTTTATTTTAAAATAAGCAAAAAAAATTTCCATTTTTTAGTAAAAGGTATTAAAGATAAAAGGATAAAAATATTTTTAAAAAGTAAAATTATATCGAAAAAATCTCATTCTGACCAAATTTTCTGGCCAAAAGATTTTTCCTTATGCTATTTAATTGATTATATTGATTTGTAATTGATATTCTTTCACATCGGCAACAATGTAATTTTTAGATTTATTCTTAAAACTTTTATATCGTAGTCAAAACCTTCCAATTTTATAGATAATAAATAAAGTTATAAAGGTAACGTTTAAATATTTACATAAAGAAGAAATCTAAGATTATAAGATTATATGGACAACATAACAGAATTCAAAATTATATTTTAGCTAATTACAATTTGTTTCAAAAAATATGTGACACACAGCTAAGCCACATGAGAGCAAAGGTCAAATTTCAAATTTATTCACTCTTCTGAAAATTTCTTCTCTTCTATAGTCTGCTGTGTAAATATTTAGTCATTTGTCCTAAAGCATCACGAAAAATAATAACAATAACAATGATAGTATATGTTATAAAATTTTATAAGTGAAGTTCGAAAAATATAAAGTGTACGTAAATTTTATTTTTAAAATAAAGTGCTTAAAAAAAATTTCAACTGAAGTAACATGTCTGGAAAAAAAATATTACATAAAAGGGAAAATGGTTCCAAATATATCAAAATTTTAACTGAAATTACTGTAATAATTTCAAATTTGAGCCGGGCTTACTACCCTATACTATTGTATTTTAAAAATATATATGACTCACATGTATAAGTTACTATTTATAATGATGCAATATTTATGATATTGTAGATATATATATACATTTAAAATATATTATTAATTACTGTAGAAATAAAATTTCCTTCTCCAAATTTGAGATTATTACCGTAATTTCGATCAAATATGTCTGAGACTTTTTTCCACACAAAAACAATCATTTCAATTTCTTTTATAGCAACTTTTTTTCCTCTTTTTTCCCAAGACTCCAAGTGATTGGGCAAGTATAAAATATCACCACTATTGATCTATATGTACTAGTGGGAATATTCTGGTATTCTTTTTTGAGAATATTTTAATACCACCACTGCTAAATGTTTTATATAATTAAAGTAAAAATGATAAATATATGACTTTGAGTATCCCATCCACATTTTTGTTTGGTTCTTTTTGCTTACTGGGGTCATGCCTAATTTTTAAGAATATAATATGTAAAATGAGTTTTAAGCATGATTTAATTTCAAAAACTGAATTAAAGGGAGAAAATGGTCGAGTCATATTAAGGAAGCCTTTCACCTCATTTATCACCAATGTAATATTAATCCTTCATCATCATCAAATTATATTTTTTGAAATTAATATTTAAATTTAGTAAAAAGAATTAGTATAAGTTATACTAACAATAATATTAGGCATAAACAAAAGAGAAAAAGAAAAATATATTATTGTGAAAACATTTTAGCATAAGAAAGCTCTGGCCATATAGGCGTCATATTAATTAAACCTACTTAATTTTTTCCTACCATTTTCGAATCCTTTTTAAGGAGTTTTTATTTTATTATTATTATTATTATTATTATTATTATTATTTTCGATTATTCAAGAAATATTTGAAACTTATAATTGTATATATCAATTTGTACTAGTAATATGAAAGAATGTAATGAAATGATTAGAATTCACTTATACTTTTATTTCGAGGTTGAAGTTTATGTAAATTGAAATTTTACACTTTTTAAAATCTCGAGTTTGGACTTGATCAGAATTTAAACTAGTTGATCTTATGAAATTCAAATTTAAATAATTAAATCAGAAAAATATTAAATTATATCAATTTAATATGTGTATTTGTTAATTTGAAGAGACAAATTAACAAAGTTCATCATTACCGAGTCTTAATTATATTTGTCATAAATATTAGTTTCTTGACAAAAATGCAAGTAAGGTAAAGACGTACATCTATGATTATTTTTTCATAATTAATCTATAGTGATGTAACATCTTTGATATATATTTCAACTTAATTATCAATTCACAAAATTAAAATAGAATTAATTTTTCTCATTTTGATTTTTGAAAGTGCAAGTATTGTAAAATTCAAAAAAAAAAAAAAAAAACCCTTCACTATTCTTAACCTTGGTATATAATGCATAAGACACACAAATATAATGTAGGGAATCAAAAAGAGTTAAAAGGATAAATTCTTAAATATACATTTTTAATGATTTATTAAGGAGTGTAAAAGGAAAAAAATCGATAACTAATATGAGACAGTAATAAGAGTAGTTTCTTACCCACAAAAAATACAAGTTTAAATTTTTTTATTTACTTATTTATTTAATTAGTTAATCAAAAGTTATTCATTATTTTCTTCTAATATTACTCTAATAATAAAATAATAACCACATAGAATACTTTTCAAAATATAATTACTATCAATAATTTGACAAAATAAATTCTTAATAATTGATTTTTGTAAAGGGAAAAGTCAATTCAGAAGGGGACAAGAGTGATACTTCTTCTTTCCATTCTAATTAAGTAAAGGATTTTGAGGAATCAAGAAAATGAAAGAGTATTGGAATGATTGAGGTGCAGCATGGAAACAAAAGAATTAAAAACTGGTAATGTTTTAGCAATATATTAATATATTTGTATGATTGTTTTTGGCTTGATAAGCAAAGACATTCTTCTGACATTTTATAGTATTGCATTAATGTATAAATATATTATATTATATTTATAATAGGGAAAATTATGCGGATAAGCAAACTTATACTATTTAATTACTCATGATAGTTATAGTTTGCTATAATTATCACTCGCGGCTAACATTATACATTAATTACGTTGGCTGACTTCAAGTTTATTAGTTTGATTAATTAAGTTTATATTTTTGAGTTATTTAATTTATTTAACTTAATTATTTTATTTCATTAACTTAAGAAATTTATTAATTAATTAATATTAATTCATCTTATTTGAGTTTGCGATTTTGCTTACTAAATTTCATGGACTGATTTCTTAACTTCAATGCGCTACAATTGAACTCACATTGCCATGTCTTAATTTGAAATATAGTTATTTATTGCAAATTTGACCACTTCTTTTCTTTACTTTTCAGAATAGCTTTGGGCCAATTTCATACCAAGACTCAGCCCATACGTTCCTTACAACTTAACTTTTCCCGGTAATCTATCCAAATGAAAATAATATATCTTTTCAAGATCTAAAAAATATATTTTTTTAAATCAAGTAATTTCTATTTTCTATAGCCTTTTTCCAAAAAAAAATAATGTTTTAAATAATTAATTTTATTAAAAAAATATTAGTCAATTTTAGAATTTATATTAACATATTAAGTCCCATTGTGGCATGACTATTTTTTTAATTTTTTTTTTAATTATCTAAAATATTTTTTTTTTTAAAAAAAGCTATAGAAAATAAAAATTACTAGATTTACTAGAGAAAGTATATGCGTCTTTCTTTTGAGTACATGTCTTTCTAATAAAAAAGCTAAAATTACTCAAAACTAAAAGAGTTTGAAACGAAGTAGAGTAATTTTGGTTAATAGGACAAAGTTAAAAGCACCATAAAGTCATTTTGATTATAATATCATATTAGATTGGTACATACTTAAGTAGACAGAACAATATTATAGTATTGACTATTGAATCAAACGTAACACGATATTAATATTAAATCAAGTCCATAAAAAAATAGGGATATTTTTGTGTTGATCAACAATGAGAACATGTGTAAGTTTGTCTTTGGATTAAATAAAAATGAATGCATAATTGGTCTGTACATTTCTTTAACCAGTTGTGATGCTAAGGGGGTGATTGTTCTTGATCTCATTTTTGTTGACCTTCCTTTGGGACTTCTAAATATTTAGCCCATTCTAATATAATATGTTACTAGTGTAAATATAAAAGATAGAGAAATATACTTTCTCATATATTTTTAATTATTTAATTTTGATTCGTATGTTTTAAAAAAAATAATGATTGATATTAATATTTTATCATAATATGCATATTAATTAAAGATTTTGATATATCGTTAAAGTTATTATCTACACATATTTAATGTGTAAAAATTATTTGATAAAATAATCGTTAATATTATATATAATTAATACAATTTAATGAATATTCAAAAATCGTCTCAAAATATATTTTCTTAAATTAGTATTGTTAGTTAGTAGATTATATTTTTGAAATTAATTAGTTTATAAATAAGTAAATAAATAATTTTATTTTGTTAAGTTGCCACCAATATTCCAATCCAACGGTCATAATATATTCCTCTAAAATATATAGTAGCGTCTACAACATTCAATTTCACATACCCACAACGCCTTGATCGTCTTCTTCCCAGCGACGCCTTGATCTTCTTCTTCCCGTCGACGCATTGATCTTCTTCTTCCCGTCGACGCATTGATCTTCTTCTTCTCGTCGACGCCGACAACAGTACAAGCTCCAGGAGATCCTTTACCGTTTTGTATGAGAACATGCTATCAGACGGCTATGTTCATCTATCCGTTCAAATTTCTGGTATATTCTTTGTGCTTGAAAATAAATTCTAATTTCCCCTATCTAAATTCCCCCAATTTGTAGCCCTGATTCATTCCCTTTTTGAAATTTCTTGCAACGTATGCAAATGGATGTCAATAACTATTCTATTTAATCTGAGGGTCTATTACACTAGGTATGTTGTTGTTGTATAGAAAACGAAAACCAACAACCTTGATTGAATTAAGGGAAGTGGGTGGGTTGGTTCAAATTTGGACTTGTTAAGGGTCAACTTAAAGCAAGTCAAAGCTCACCTCCTGATGTTTGAGGTATTGTAATTATCTTTAGTAACAGAAGTTTGGAAAATAAAGATGTTGTTGTTGCAATTTGGGACTATTAATCCCTTCTTCTTTTTTTCTGATTTTTGTGCCTATTCAAATTTTTTCTTTGAAATATACAGTGAAATCTGATCCTGATCCGTCTGTAGTATTCCCCTCCTCCTGTAGTACTCAGTAGGTTGTTGTCTTGTGACCTGAAAGTTTGATATGTAACAAGGTAATCTGATTCCGATCCGTCGTTCATCACTCTCCCGAGTTCGCTTATAAGTTGAATTTTGGGATCGCGTTCTTTATTTTTTCTTTTAAAAATCTGTTCATATCCTATTCTGAGAGAAAATCCTTCATACATGTCCTCCGAGTTATATGCTGCTCACTGTCTTGCCTCAAGAAATTCGAACTCTTCTTCTGCATCTGTATCATCTCGAGATGGCCATGTCTTTGAATTTTTGGGAATGCTGGTTATTAGTTGCTATATTTTCTTGGTAGTAATGTAATGAAGTCCTGGACCTTTTTTGGTTGTAAATATAGTCCCATGTGTTGGTCTTTATGTGTATGTGCACAGTTTGAGTCTTAAATGTGTGTAGTTTCTTTTCCTTAAGTGAATCTTGTTGGTTGCATTTGTATTGTATGTTATCATCTTTAATGCTTTGCTAAGTACGGGTAAAGCCGTCATTTAAATGGTGTGGTTGTTATTCTAAAATTAGACTGCTCTAACCATTGCTAAATACGGGTAGAGCCATCATTTAACTTTCTTGTCCAGTCCCTTAGTTAAATGTGTATTCACTTGAATCGATTTAATGTGTCAAACTATGCTGTTATTCTAAAAGAAAATTAATTTAGTATAGTTCCTTCTC
>JABWTJ010000279.1:1341517-1444210 GCA_016801875.1 Solanum sitiens
GGCGCCGCGAGGTCTTGGTGGAAGGGGTAGGGGGCCTCGGGGCAAGGCGCCGCGAGGTGTTGGTGGAAGGGGTAGGGGGCCTCGGGGCACGGCGCCTCGAGGTTCGGGGGTAGCGGTAGGGTAGGGGCCTCGGGGCCGGCGCCCCGAGGTTCGGGGTAAGGGTAGGGTAGGTAGGGCTCGGGGCACGGCGCCTTGAGGTTCGGGGGTTAGGGTAGGGTAGGGTAGGGGGCACTCGGGCCGGCGCCTCGAGGTTCGGGGGGAAGGGTAGGGTGGGGGGCCTTGGGGCGCGGCGCCTCGAACTCTGGGGGGTAGGGTAGGGTAGGGGGCCTCGGGGCACGGCGCCTCGAGGTCCGTAGGGTAGGGTAGGGGGCCTCGGGGCGCGGCGCCTCGAGGTCCGTAGGGTAGGGTAGGGGGCCTCGGGGCGCGGCGCCTCGAGGTCCGTAGAGTAGGGTAGGGGGGCCTTGGGGCGCGGCGCCTCGAGGTCCGTGAGGGTGGTAGGTATGGTAGGGGCCTCGGGGCACTGCGTCTCTAGGATCCGTGAGGGGGGAGTTGGGGAGGGTAGGGGGCCTCGGGGCACTGCGTCTCGAGGTCCAATAGGGTCGGGTAGGGTAGGGGAGGTCCGGGAGGGGTAGGGTAGGGTTAGGGTTGGGGGCCTCGGGGTACGGCGCCTCGAGGTCCTGGGGGTAGGGTAGGGGGCCTCAGGGCACGACGCCTCGAGGTCCTGGGGGCACGGGGCCTTGAGGTTTGCTTATTTTTTTTAAAGATCTACGTGGTAAACTCAATCCCTTTATCTGATTTAACTTTTAATTTTTCCATATAATTTTGCCCTATATATGGTCAAAAACCGATAAACGTAAAATTATAAATCCTATGTGTGGTATTTTTTTGCGTAGATATAAAAAATATGCACACTGAGGGCCTCGGGGCATGGCGCCTCGAGGTCCTAGGGGGTAGACAAACTACCCTTTTACGTTATATTAGTTGAAATTTCAAATGACCGTAACTTTTGTCTCGAGTAACTTTTGGAGGCGATTATTTTTTTCACCTTGCTTATTTTTTTTGAGATCTACGTGGTCAACTCAATTCCTTTATCCGATTTGACTTTCAATTTTTACTTATAATTTTATCCTATATATGGTCAAAAACCGATAAACGTAAAACTATAAATCATATAGTAGTGTGTGGTGTTTTTTCGCGTAGATATCAAAAAAATAAGCAAATTTTAAAAAATCATCTCGATCGGATATCAGAAGCTTGATTTATGTTCGTTTGAAGTTCAAAATTTCACAAAATACTCTTTTACGTTATATTTGTTGAAACTTCAAATGACTGTAACTTTTGCCTCGAGTAACTTTTTGAGGCGATTCAGTTTTTAAACTTTCTTATTTTTTTCGAAATCTACGTGGTAAACTCAATCCCTTCATCCAATTTGACTTTCAATTTTTCCTTATAATTTTAACATATATAAGGTCAAAAACCTCTAAACGTGAAATTGTAAATCCTAGGATAGTGTGTGGTGTGTTTTAGCGTAGATATAAAAAAAATAAGCACATGGGAAAAAACATTGCCTCGATCGGATATCGGAGGCACGATTTATGTCCGCTTGAACTTAAAAATTTCTCAAACTTTATTTTTTTGAGATCTACGTGATAAACTCAATCTCTTTATCCGATCTGACTTTCAATTTTTCCTTATAATATTGCCCTATATATGGTCAAAAATCGATAAACGTAAAATTATAAATCATATGGCAGAGTGTGTGATTTTTTTCGAGTAGTTATCGAAAAAATAAGCAGATTTAAAAAAAATCGTATCGATCGGACATCGGAAGCTTGATTTATATCCGTTTGAAGTTTAAAATTTAACAAACTACTCTTTTACGTTATATTTGTTGAAACTTCAAATGGCCGTAACTTTTGCCTCGAGTAACTTTTTGAGGCGATTCTTTTTTTAAACTTGCTTATTTTTTTGAAATCTACGTGGTAAACTCAATCTCTTCATCCGATTTGACTTTCAATTTTCATTATAATTTAAACCTCTATATGGTAAAAAACCTCTAAACGTGAAATTGTAAATCCTAGGACAAGTGTGTGGTGTTTTTTAGAGTAGATATCAAAAAAATAATCGCATTGTAAAAAATAATCGCCTCGATCGGATATCAGAGGCACGATTTATGTCCGCTTGAAATGAAAATTTCACAAACTATCCTTTTACGTTATATTTGTTGAAACTTCAAATGGTCGTAACTTTTGCATCGAGTAACTTTTGGAGGCAATTCTTTTTTTAAACTGCTTATTTTTTTGAGATCTACGTGGTAAACTCAATCCCTATATCCAATTTTACTTTCAATTTTTCCTTATAATTTTGCCCTATATATGGTCAAAAATCGATAAACGTAAAACTGTAAATCCTATGACAGTTTGTGGTATTTTTTCGCATAGATATCAAAAAATAGTAGAATAAAGAAAATCGCCTTGATCAGACATCGGAGGCACGATTATGTCCGTTTGAAGCTCAACAATTCACAAACTACCCCTTTTACGTTATATTTGTTGAAAGTTTAAATGACCGTAACTTTTGCCTCGAGTAACTTTTTGAGGCGATTCTTTTTTTAAACTTGCTTATTTTTTCGAAATATACGTGGTTAACTCAATCTCTTCATTCGATTTGACTTTCAATTTTTCCTTATAATTTTAACCTATATATGGTCAAAACCTCTAAACGTGAAATTGTAAATCCTAGGACAGTGAGTGATGTTTTTTAGCGTAGATATTGAAAAAATAAGAAGATTGAGAAAAACAATTGCCTCGATCGGACATCGGAGGCAAAATTTATGTCCGTTTGAAATTCAAAATTTCACAAACTATTCTTTTACGTTATATTTGTTGAAACATCACATGGCCGTAACTTTTGCCTAGAGTAACTTTTGGAGGTTATTCTTTTTTTAGACTTGCTTATTTTTTTGAGATCTACATGGTAAACTCAATCCCTTTATCCAATTTGATTTTCAATTTTTCCTTATAATTTTACCCTATATATGGTCAAAAACCGATAAACATAAAATTTTAAATCCTATGACAGTGTGTGGTGATTTTTCGTATAGATATAAGAAAAATAAGTAGATTGAAAAAAAAAATCGCCTCGATCGGACATCGGAGGAACGATTTATGTCCGTTTGAAGTTCAAAATTTCACAAACTACCCCTTTTACGTTATATTTGTTGAAACTTCAAATGACCGTAACTTTTGCATCGAGTAACTTTTAGAGGCGATTCTTTTTTTAAATTTTCTTATTTTTTTGACATCTATGTGGTAAACTCAATCCCTTTATACGATTTGACTTTAAATTTTTCCTTATAATTTGTCCTAAATATGGTAAAAAACAGATTAACGAAAAACTATAAATCCTATGGCAGTGTGTGGTGTTTTTTCGCGTAGATATCAAAAAAATAAGCAGATTGAGAAAAAATCGCCTCGATCGAACATCAGGGCCAAAATTTATGTCCGTTTAAAGTTCAAAATTTCACAAACTACTCTTTTACGTTATATTTGTTGAAACTTCAAATGACCGTAACTTTTCCTCGAGTAACTTTTGGAGGCGATTCTTTTTTTAAACTTGATTATTATTTTGAGATGTACGTGGTAAACCCAATATCTTCATCTGGTTTGACTTTCAATTTTTTCTTATACTTTTAACCTATATATTGTCAAAAACCTATAAACGTAAAATTGTAAATCATATGACAGTCTGTGGTGTTTTTTAGCATAGATATCGTAAAAATAAGCAGTTTGAAAAAAGATCGCCTCGATCGGACATCAGAGGCACGATTTATGTCCGTTTAAAGTTCAAAATTTCATAAACTACCCTTTTTACGTTATATTTGTTTAAACTTCAAACGGCCGTAAGTTTTGCCTCGAGTAACTTTTGGAGGAGATTATTTTTATAAACTTGCTTACTTTTGAGATCAACGTGGTAAACTTAATCCCTTTATTCGATTTGACTTTCAATTTGTTCTTATAATTTTGCCCTATAAATGGTCAAAAATTGATTAACGAAAAACTATAAATCTTATGGGAGTGTGGTATTTTTTGCGTAGATATTTGAAAAAATAAGCAGATTGAAAAAAAATCACCTCGATCGAACATCGGAGGCACGATTTATGTTCGTTTAAATTCAAAATTTTACAAACTACCCCTTTTACGTTATATTTGTTGAAACTTCAAATGGCCGTAACTTTTGTCTCGATTAGCTTTTGGAGGCGATTCTTTTTTAAAACTTGCTTATTTTTTTGAGATCTACGTGGTAAAGTCAATCCCTTTATCCGATCTGACTTTCAATTTTTCCTTATAATTTTGCCCTATATATTGTCAAAATTCGATAAACGTAAAACAATAAATCCTATGACACTGTGTGGTATTTTTTGGCGTAGAAATTTGGAAAAATAAGAAAATTGAAAAAATAATCATCTCAATCGGACATCGGAGGCACGATTTATGTCCGTTTGAAGTTTAAAATTTCACAAACTACCCTTTTACGTTATATTTGTTGAAACTTCAAATAGCCGTAACATTTTCCTCGAGTAACTTTTGGAGGCGATTCTTTTTTTCACCTTGCTTATTTTTTCGCGATCTACGTGGTCAACTCAATTCCTTTATCCGATTTGACTTTCAATTTTTCCTTATAATTTAGCCCTATATATGGTCAAAAACCGATTAACGTAAAACTATAAATCATATGGCATTGTGTGGTATTTTTTCGCGTAGATATCGAAAAAATAAGCAGATTTAAAAAAAACTTGTCTCGATCGGACATCGGAAGCTTGATTTATTTCCGTTTGAAGTTCAAAATTTCTCAAACTACTCTTTTACATTATATTTGTTGAAACTTCAAATGACCGTAACTCTTGCCTCGAGTAACTTTTTGAGGCGATTCGTTTTTTAAACTTTCTTATTTTTTTGAAATCTACGTTGTAAACTGAATCTATTCATCTGATTTGACTTTCAATTTTTCCTTATAATTTTAACATATATATGGTCAAAAACCTCTAAACGTGAAATTGTAAATCATAGGACAGTGTGTGGTGTGTTTTAGAGTAGATATTGAAAAAATAAGCACATTAAAAAAAAAATTGCCTCAATCGGACATCGGAGGGACGATTTATGTCAGCGTGAACTTAAAATTTTCCGAAACTACCCTTTTACGTTATATTTGTTGAAACTTCAAATGGCCGTAACTTTTGCCTCAAGTAACTTTTAGAGGCGATTCTTTTTTTAAACTTGCTTATTTTTTTGAGATCTACGTGGTAAACTCAATCCCTTTATCCAATTTGACTTTTAATTTTTTCTTATAATTTTATCCTATATATGGTCAAAACCCGATAAACGTAACACTTTAAAACCTATGACAGTGTGTGGTATTTTTTTGCATAGGTATCAAAAAAATAAGTAGATTGAAAAAACATTGCCTCGATCGGACATCGGAGGCACGATTTATGTCCGCTTGAACTTAAAAATTTCACAAACTTCTACGTTATATTTGTTGAAACTTCTAATGGCCGTAACTTTTGCATTGAGTAACTTCTGGAGGCGATTGTTTTTTTAAACTTGCTTATTTTTTTAGATCTACGTGGTAAAACTCAATCCCTTTATCCAATTTGACTTTCAGTTTTTCCTTATAATTTTACCCGATATATGGTCAAAAATCGATAAACGTAAAACTTTAAATCCTATGACAGTGTGTGGTGTTTTTTTGCATAGATATAAGAAAAATAAGTAGAGTGAAAAAAAATCGCCTCCATCGGACATCGGAGGAACGATTTATGTCCGTTTGAAGTTCAAAATTTCACAAACTACCCCCTTCTACGTTATATTTGTTGAAACTTCAAATGGCCGTAACTTTTGCCACGAATAACTTTTTGAGGCGATTCATTTTTAAAATTTGCTTATTTTTTCGACATCTACGTGGTAAACTCAATATATTTATACGATTTGACTTTTAATTTTTCCTTATAATTTGCCCTAATAATAGTCAAAAACCGATTAACGTAAAACTATAAATCCTATGGTAGTGTGTGGTGTTTTTTCAAGTGGATATCAAAAAAATAAGCAGATTGAAAAAAAATTGCCTCGTTTGGACATAAGAGGCACGATTTATGTCCGCTTGAAGTTCAAAATTTCCCAAACTACCCTTTTACGTTATATTTGTTGAAACTTCAAATGGCCGTAACTTTTGCATCGAGTAACTTCTAGAGGCGATTCTGTTTTTAAACTTGCTTATTTTTTTGAGATATACGTGGTAAACTCAATCCCTTTATCCAATTGACTTTCAATTTTTCCTTATAATTTTACCATATATATGGTCAAAAACCGATAAACGTTAAACTTTAAATCCTATGACAGTGTGTGGTGTTTTTTTGCATAGGTATCAAAAAAATAAGTAGATTGAAAAAAGATCGCCTCAATCAGACATCGGAGGCACGATTTATGTCCGCTTGAACTTAAAAATTTCACAAACTCCCCTTTTACGTTATAA
Source organism: Solanum sitiens (assembly GCA_016801875.1). NCBI lineage: Eukaryota > Viridiplantae > Streptophyta > Magnoliopsida > Solanales > Solanaceae > Solanum > Solanum sitiens. Next base: position 1,348,049 of record JABWTJ010000279.1, read on the forward strand.
TTGTTGAAACTTCAAATGGCCGTAACTTTTGCATCGAGTAACTTCTAGAGGCGATTCTTTTTTTAAATTTGCTTATTTTTTTGAGATCTACGTGGTAAACTCAATCTATTTATCCAATTTGACTTTCAATTTTTCCTTATAATTTTACCCTATATATGATCAAAAACCGATAAACGTAAAACTTTAAATCCTATGACAGTTTGTGGTGTTTTTTTCGCATAGATATAAGAAAAATAAGTAGATTGAAAAAAATATCGCCTCGATCGGACATCGGAGGAATGATTTATGTCCGTTTGAAGTTCAAAATTTCACAAACTACCCCTTTTACGTTATATTTGTTGAAACTTCAAATGACCGTAACTTTTGCCTCGAGTAACTTTTTGAGGCGATTCTTTTTTTAAATTTGCTTATTTTTTTTGAAATCTACTTGGTAAACTCAATCTCTTCATCCGACTTGACTTTCAATTTTTCCTTATAATTTTGACCTATATATGGTCAATAACCTCTAAATGTGAAATTGTAAATCCTAAGACAGTGAGTTGTGTTTTTAGCATAGATATAAAAAAAAAGTACATGAAAAAAATAATCGCCTCGATCGGATATAGGAGGCACGATTTATGTCCTCTTGAACTTAAAATTTCACAAACTACCCCTTTTACGTTATGTTTGTTGAAACTTCAAATGGTCGTAACTTTTTCATCGAGTAACTTTTGGAGGCGATTCTTTTTTTAAATTTGCTTATAAATTTTCGATATCCAATTTGACTTTCAATTTTTCTTTAAAATTTTACCCTATATATGGTCAATAACCGATATACGTAAAACTCTAAATCCTATTATAGTGTCTGATGTTTTTTCGCATAGTTATCAAAAAAATAAATAGATTTAAAAAAATCGCCTCGATCGGACATCGAAGGCACGATTTATGTCCGTTTGAAGTTCAAAATTTCACAAACTATCCCTTTTACGTTATATTTGTTGAAATTTCAAATGGCTGTAACTTTTGCCTCGAGTAACTTTTGGAGGTTATTCTTTTTTTAAACTTGCTTATTTTTCGACATCTACGTGGTAAACTCAATATCTTTATACGATTTGACTTTTAATTTTTCCTTATAATTTGCTCTAAATATGGTCAAAAACCGATTAACGTAAAACTATAAATCCTATGGCAGTGTCTGGCATTTTTTCGCATAGATATCAAAAAATAAGAAGATTGAGAAAAAAAATCGCCTCGATCGGACATCGGAGGCACGATTTATTTCCGTTTGAAGTTCAAAATTTCACAAACTTTTACGTTATATTTGTTGAAACATCAAATGGCCATAACTTTTGCCTCGAGTAACTTTTGGAGGCTATTCTTTTTTTAAACTTACTTATTTTTTTGAGATCTACGTGGTAAACTCAATTTCTTTATCCGATTTGACTTTCAATTTTTCCTTATAATTTTGGCTATATATTGTCAAAAACCGATAAACGTAACACTGTAAATCCTATGACAGTGTGTGGTACTTTTTCGCGTGGATATCAAAAAAATAAGTAGATTGAAATTTTTTTTACCTCGATCGGACGTAAGAGGCACGATTTATGTCCGTTTGAAGTTCAAAATTTCATTAACTACCCCTTTTATGTTATATTTGTTAAAACTTCAAATGGCCTTAACTTTTGCCTCGAGTAACTTTTGGAGGCGATTATTTTTTAAAACTTGCTTATTTTATCGACATCTACGTGGTAAACTCAATCTATTTATATGATTTGAATTTTGATTTTTCCTTATAGTTTGCCCTAAATATGGTAAAAAACCGGTTAACATAAAACTATAAATTCTATGACAGTATGTGGTGTTTTTCGCGTAGATATCAAAAAAATAAGCAGATTGTGAAAAAAATCGCCTTGATCAGACATCGGAGGCAAAATTTATGTCTGTCTAAAGTGCATAATTTCACAAACTACTCTTTTACGTTATATTTGTTGAAACATCAAATGGCCGTAACTTTTGCCTCGAGTAACTTTTGGAGGCTATTCTTTTTTTAAACTTGCTTTTTTTTCGAGATCTACGTGGTAAACTCAATCCCTTTATCCGATTCGACTTTCAATTTTTCCTTATAATTTTACCTATATATTGTCAAAAACCGATAAACGTAAAACTGTAAATTCTATGACAGTGTGTCATATTTTTTCGCGTGGATATAAAAAACTAAGCAGATTGAAAAAAAAATCGCCTCGATCGGACATAAGAGGAACGATTTATGTCCGTTTTAAGTTCAAAATTTCACAAACTACCTTTTACTTTACATTTGTTAAAACTTCAAATGGCCGTAACTTTTGCCACGAGTAACTTTTAGAGGCGATTCTTTCTTTGAAATTGCTTATTTTTTCTACATCTATTTGGTAACTCAATCTCTTTATACGATTTGACTTTTGATTTTTCCTTATAATTTGCCCTAAATATGGTGAAAAACCGATTAACGTAAAATATAAATTCTATGGAAGTGTGTGGTGTTTTTTCGCATAGATATAGAAAAATAAGAAGATTGAGAAAAAACATCACCTCGGTCGTACATCGGAGGCAAGATTTATGTCCGTTTGAAGTTCAAAATTTGACAAACTTTTACGTTATATTTGTTGAAACATCAAATGGCCGTAACTTTTGCTTCGAGTAACTTTTGGAGGCTATTCTTTTTTTAAACTTGCTTATTTTTTTGAGATATACGTGGTAAACTCAATTTCTTTATCCGATTTGACTTTCAATTTTTCCTTATAATTTTATCTATATATTATCAAAAATCGATAAATGAAAAATTGTAAATCCTATCACAATATGTGGTATTTTTTCGCGTGGATATCAAAAAAATAAGCAGATTAAAAAAAAATAGCCTCGATCGGACATAAGAGCCACGATTTATGTTCGTTTGAAGTTTGAAATTTCACAAACTACCCCTTTTACGTTATATTTGTTAAAACTTCAAATGGCCGTAACTTTTGCCTCGAGCAACATTTGGTGGCGATTTCTTTTTTAAAACTAGCTTATTTTTTTGACATCTACGTGGTAAACTCAATCTCTTTATACGATTTGACTTTTGATTTTTCCTTATAATTTGCCCTAAATATGGTCAAAGACCGGTTAACGTAAAACTATAAATCCTATGACAGTGTGTGGTATTTTTTCGCGTAGATATCAAAAAAGTAAGCAAATTGAGAAAAAAATCACCTCGATCGGACATCGGAGGCAAAATTTATGTCCGTTTGAAGTTCAAAATTTCAGAAACTACTCTTTTATGTTATATTTGTTGAAACATCAAATGGCCGTAATTTTGCCTCGAGTAACTTTTGGAGGCTATTCTTTTTTTAAACTTGCTTTTTTTTTGAGATCTATGTGGTAAACTCAATACCTTTATTTGATTTGACTTTCAATTTTTCCTTATAATTTTGCCTATATATTGTCAAAAACCGATAAACGTAAAACTGTAAATCCTATGATAGTATGTGGTATTTTTGCGCGTGAATATAAAAAAAATAAGCAGATTGAGAAAAAAATCGACTCGATCGGACATCGGAGGCAAAGTTTATGTTCGTTTGAAGTTCAAAACTTCACAAACTACTCTTTTACGTTATATTTGTTGAAACTTCAAATGACCGTAACTTTTGCCTCGAATTACTTTTGGAGGCGATTCTTTTTTTAAACTTGCTTAATTTTTTGAGATCTCTGTGGTAAACTGAATCCCTTCATCCGATTTGACTTTCAATTTTTTTCTTATAATTTTAACCTATATATGGTCAAAAACCTATATACGTAAAACTGTAAATCCTATGACAGTATCTGTTTTTTTATAATGTAAATATCAAAAGAATAAGTAGATTAAAAAAAAAAATCGCGTCGATCAGACATCGGAAGTTTGATTTATGTGCGTTTGAATTTCAAAATCTTACAAACTACTCTTTTACGTAATATTTGTTGAAACTTCAAATGACCGTAACTTTTGTCTCGAGTAACTTTTGGAGGCGATTCTTTTTTTGAACTTGCTTTTTTTTTTGTAGATCCACGTGGTAAACTCATTATCTTCATTCGATTTGAATTTTAATTTTTTCTTATAATTTTAACCTATATATGGTCAAAAATCTATAAACAGAAAACTGTAAATCCTATGACACTATGTGGTGTTTTTTAGCGTATATATCATAAAAATAAGAAGATTGAAAAAGAATCTCCTAGATCGTACATTAGAGCCACGATTTATGTCCGTTTAAAGTTCAAAATTTCACAAACTACACGTTTTACGTTATATTTGTTTAAACTTCAAACGGCCGTAAATTTTGCCTCGAGTAACTTTTCGAGGAGATTCTTTTTTTAAACTTTCTTATTTTTTGAGATCGACATGGTAAACTTAATCCCTTTATCCGATTTAACTTTCAATTTGTCCTTATAATTTTGCCCTATATATGGTCAAAAATTTATAAATGAAAAACTTATGGCAGAGTGGTATTTTTTCGCGTAGATATTTGAAAAAATAAGCAGATTGAAAAAAATATCGCCTCGATCGGACATCGAAGGCACGATTTATGTTCGTTTGAAATTCAAAACTTCACATACTACCCCTTTTACGTTATATTAGTTGAAACTTCAAATGGCCGTAACTTTTGACTCGAGTACCTTTTGGAGGCGATTCTTTTTTAAAAACTTGCTTATTTTTTCGTGTTCTACGTGGTAAACTCAATTCCTTTATCCGATATGACTTTCAATTTTTCCCTATAATTTTTCCCTATATATGGTCAAAAACCGATAAACGTAAAACAATAAATCCTATGACAGTGTGTGGTATTTTTTGGCGTAGATATTTGAAAAAATAAGAAGATTGAAAAAAACTTGTCTCGATTTGACATCGGAGGCACGATTTATTTCCATTTGAAGTTCAAAATTTCACAAACTACCCTTTTACGTTTTATTTGTTGAAACTTCAAATAGCCGCAACTTTTGCCTCGAGTAACTTTTAGAGGCGATTTTTTTTCCACCTAGCTTATTTTTTTGAGATCAACATGGTCAAATCAATCCCTATATCTGATTTGACATTCAATTTTTCCTTATAATTTTGCCCTATATATGGTCAAACATCGATAAACGTAAAACTATAAATCATGGCAGTGTGTGGTATTTTTTCGCGTAGATATCAAAACAATAAGCAGATTAAAAAAAACACCTCTATCGGACATCGGAGGCACGATTTATGTCCGTTTGAAGTTCAAAAAATTTTACAAACTACCCCTTTTATGTTATATTTGTTGAAACTTTAAACGGCCGTAAATTTTGGCTCGAGTAACTTTTGGAGGCGATTCTTTTTTTAAACTTGCTTATCTTTTCGAGATCTACGTGGTAAACTCAATCCCTTTATCCGATTTGACTTTCAATTTTTCCTTATAATTTTGCGTATATATTGTCAAAAATTGATAAACGTAAAACTGTAAATCCTATGATAGTGTGTGGTGTTTTTTCCTGTAGATATCAAAAAAATTAGCAGATTCAAAAAAACAACTCTATCGGACATCAGAGGCACGATTTATGTCCGTTTAAAGTTCAAAATTTTACAAATTACCCCTTTTATGTTATATTTGTTGAAACTTCAAACGGCCGTAACTTTTGGCTCGAATAACTTTTGGAGGCGATTCTTTTTTTAAACTTGCTTATTTTTTTGAGATCTACGTGGTAAACTCAATTATTTTATCGGATTTGACTTTCAATTTTTCCTTATAATTTTGCCCTATATATTGTCAAAAACCGGTAAACGTAAAACTATAAATCCTATGACAGTGTGTTGTGTTTTTTAGTGTGGATATCGAATAAATAAGCATATTGAAATAAAATCGCCTCGGTCGGACATAAGAGGCACAATTTATGTCCGTTTGATGTTCAAGATTTCACAAACTACCCTTTTATGTTATATTTGTTGAAACTTCAAATGGTCGTAACGTTTGCCTCAAGTAACTTTTGGAGGCGATTCTTTTTTTTTAAACTTGTTTATTTTTTCCAGATCTACATGGTAAACTAAATTCCTTTATTCGATTTGACATTAATCTTTCCATATAATTTTGCCCTATATATGGTAAAAAACCGATAAACGTAAAACTATACATCCTATGGTAGTGTGGTGTTTTTTCGCGTAGATATCGAAAAAATAAGCAGATTGAAAAAAGTATCGCCTTGATCGGACATCGGGGAACGATTTATGTCCGTTTGAAGTTTAAAATTTCACAAACTACCCCTTATACTTTATATTTGTTAAAACTTCAAATGGCCGTAACTTTTGGCTCAAGTAACTTGTGGAGGGGATTCTTTTTTTAATCTTGCTTTTTTTTCGACATCTACCTCGTAAACTCAATCCCTTTATACGATTTGACTTTTAATTTTTCCTTATAATTTTACCCAATATATAGTCAAAAACCGATAAACGTAAAATTATAAATTCTATGGCAGTGTGTGGTATTTTTTCGCGCAGATATCAAAAATATAAGCAGATTGAGAAAAAAATCACCTCGATCGGAAATCGGAGGCACAATTTATGTCCGTTTGAAGTTCAGAATTTCACAAACTACTTTTTACGTTATATTTGTTGAAACTTCAAATGACCGTAACTTTTCCCTCGAGTAACTTTTGGAGGCGATTCTTCTTTTAAACTTGCTTAATTTTTTGAGATCTACGTGGTAAACTGATTCCCTTCATCTGATTTGACTTTCAATATTTCCTTATAATTTTAACCTATATATGGTCTAAAACCTATATACGTAAAACTGTAAATCCTATGACGTATGTTGTATTTTTCGCGTAGATATTGAAAAAATAAGCAGATTGAAAAAAAATTCGCCATGATCGGACATCGGAAGTTTGATTTATGTGCGTTTGAAGTTCAAAATTTCACAACTACTCTTTTACGTTATATTTGTTGAAACTTCTAATGGTCGTAACTTTTGCCTCGAGTAACTTTTGGAGGCGATTTTTTTATAAACTTGATTATTATTTTGAGATCCATGTGGTTACTCAATATCTTCATCCAATTTGACTTTCAATTTTTCCTTATAATTTTAACCTATATATGGTCAAAAACCTATAAACATAAAACTATAAATCTTATGGCAGTGTGTGGTATTTAATAACGTAGATATCGTAAAAATAAGCAGATTAAAAAAAAATTGCCTCGATCGGACATTAGAGGCACGATTAATGTCCGTTTGAAGTTCTAAATTTCACAAACTACCCCTTTTACGTTATTTGTTGAAATTTCAAACGGCCGTAAGTTTTACCTAGAGTAACTTTTGAAGGCGATTCTTTTTTTAAACTTACTTATTTTTTGAGATATACGTGGTAAACTTATTCCCTTTATCCGATTTGACTTTCAATTTGTCCTTATAATTTTGCGCTATATATGGTCAAAAATTGATAAATGTAAAACTATAAATCTTATGGCAGTTTGGTATTTTTCGCGTAGATATTTGGAATAATAAGAAGATTAAAAAAAATCTCCTCGATCGGACGTCGGAGGCACGACTTATGTCCGTTTGAAGTTCAAAATTTCACAAGCTACCCCTTTAACGTTATATTTGTTGAAACTTCAAACGGACGTACATTTTGCCTCGCTTAACTTTTGGAGGCGATTCTTTTTTTAAACTTGCTTATTTTTTTGAGATCTACGCGGTAGACTCAATCCCGAAGTCCGGTTTGACTATCAAATTTTCATTATAATTTTGCCCTATATATGGGCAAAAACCATAAACGTAAAACTATAAGCCCTATAGCAGTGTGAGGTGTTTTTTCGCGTAGATATCGAAAAAATAAGCATATTGAAAAAAAATCGCATCGATCGGACATCGGAGGCACGATTAATGTTCGTTTATAGTTCAAAATTTCACAAACTACTCCTTTTACGTTATATTTGTTGAAACTTCAAAAGGCCGTAACTTTTGGCTTGAGTAATTTTTGGAGGCGATTCTTTTTTTAAACTTACTTATTTTTCGAGATCTAAATGGTAAACTCAATACCTTTATCCGATTTAACTTTCAATTTTTCCTTAGAATTTTGCCCTATATATGGTAAAAAATCGATAAACGTAAAACTTTAAATCCTATTGTAGTGTGTGATGTTTTCTCGCGTAGATATCGAAAAAAAAAGCAGATTGAAAAAAATCGCCTTGATCGGACATCGGAGACACGATTTATGTCCGTTTGAAGTTTAAATTTCACAAACTACCCCTTTTTCGTTATATTTGTTGAAACTTCAAACGGTCGTAACTGTTGACTCGAGTAACTTTTGGAGGCAATTGTTTTTTAAACTTGCTTCTTTTTTTGAGATCTACGTGTAAACTCAATCCCTTATCCGATTTGACTTTCAATTTTTCCTTATAATTTTGCCTTATATATGGTCATAAACCGATGAACGTCAAACTATAAATCCAATGGCACTGTGTGATATTGTTTTGCGTAGATATCAAAAAAATAAGTAGATTGAAAAACAATTTGCCTCGATCGGACATCGTAGGCACGATTTATGTCCGTTTGAAGTTCAAAATTTCGCAAACTACCTCTTTTACGTTATATTTGTTGAAACTTCAAATGACCGTAACTTTTGCCTCGAGTATCTTTTGGAGGCGATTCTTTTTTTAAACTTGCTTATTTTTTTGTCATCTACGTGGTAAATTCAATCCCATTATCCGATTTCACTTCCAATTTTTTTTATATGGTCAAAAACCGATAAATGTAAAACTATAAATCCTATGGCAGTGTGTGCTGTTTTTTCGCGTAGATATCTAACAATTAGCAGATTGAGAAAAAAAATTGCCACGATAGGATATCGTAGGCACGATTTATGCCCGTTTGAAGTTCAAAATTTCTCAAACTACCCCTTTTACGTTATATTTGTCGAAACTTCAAATGATCGTAACTTTTGCCTCGAGTAACTTTTGGAGGCGATTCATTTTTTAAACTTGCTTATTTTTTTGAGATCTACGTGGAAAACTCAATCCCATTATTCGATTTGACTTTCAATTTTTATTCGTAGATATCAGAAAAATAAGAAGATTGAAAAATAAAATCGCCTCGATCGGACATCGGAGGCACGATATATGTCCGTTTGAAGTTCAAAATTTCACAAACTACCCTTCTACGTTATATTTGTTGAAACTTCAAATGGCCGTAACTTTTGCCTCAAGTAACTTTTGGAGGCGATTATTTTTTTAGACTTGCTTATTTTTTAAAGATCTATGTGGTAAACTCAATCCTGTTATATGATTTGACTTTCAATTTTTCCATATAATTTTGCCCTATATATGGTCAAAAATTGATAAACGTAAAACTGTAAATCCTATGACAGTGTGTGGTGTCTTTTCGCGTGGATATCAAAAAAATAAGCATAATGAAAGAAAAATTGCCTCGATCGGACATCGGGGGCACGATTTATGTCTGTTTGAAGTTCGAAATTTTGCAAACTACTCCTTTTACGTTATATTTGTTGAAACTTCAAACGACCGTAACTTTTGCCTCGAGTAACTTTGGAGGCGATTCTTTTTTTAAACTTGCTTATAATTTCGAGATCTACGTGCAAAACCCAATCCCGTTATCCGATTTTACTTTCAATTTTTCCTTATAATTTTGCCTTATATATGGTGAAAAATCGATGAATGTAAAACTAAAAATTCTATGACTGTGTGCAATGTTTTTTCGCATAGATATCAAAAAAATAAGCAGACTGAAAAAACAATCACCTCGATCGGACATGAGAGGCACAATTTATATCCGTTTGAAGTTCAAAATTTCACAAACTACCCCTTTTACGTTATATTTGTTGAAACTTCAAACGACCGTAACTTTTACCTCGATTAACTTATGGAGGTGATTCTTGTTTTAAACTTGCTTATTTTTTTGAGATCTATGTGGTAAACTCAATCCCTTTATCCGATTTGACTTTCAATTTTTCTTTATATTTTTGCCCTACATATGGTCAAAAACCGATAAATGTAATACTATAAATCATATGGCAGTGTGTGGTGTTTTTTCGCGTAGATATTGAAAAAAATAAGTAGATTGAAAAAAAAATGGCCTCGATCAGATATCGGAGGCACGATTTATGTTCGTTTGAAGTTCAAAATTCCACAAACTACCCTTATGTTTTTTGAAACTTCAAACGGCCCTAACTTTTGCCTCGAGTAACTTTTGGAGGCGATTCTTTTTTTCACCTTGCTTATTTATTCGAGATCTACGTGGTAAACTCAATCCCTTTATCCGATTTTACTTTCAGTTTTTCCATATAATTTTGCCCTATATATGGTCAAAAACAGATAAACGTAAAACTAAAAATCCTATGGAAGTGTGTGGTATTTTTTCGCGTAGATATTGAAAAAATATGCAGATTAAAAAAAAAATCGTGTTGATCGGACATATGAGGCACGATTTATGTCCGTTTGAAGTTCATAATTTCACAAAATACCGCTTATACTTTATATTTGTTGAAACTTCAAATGGCCGTAACTTTTGCCTCAAGTAACTTGTGGAGGCGATTATTTTTCTACACTTTCTTTTTTTTTCGACATCTACCTCGTAAACTCAATCCCTTTATACCATTTGACTTTTAGTTTTTCCCTATAATTATACCCAATATATGATCAAAAACCAATAAACATAAAACTATAAATCTTATGGCTGTGTGGTATTTTTTCGCGTAGATATTTAAAAAAATAAGCATATTGAAAAAAAATCGTCTCGATCGGACATCGGAGGCACGATTTATGTTCGTTTGAAATTCAAAATTTCACAAACTACCCCTTTTACGTTATATTTGTTGAAACTTCAAATGGCCGTAACTTTTGACTCGAGTAACTTTTGGAGGCAATTCTTTTTTTAAACTTGCTTATTTTTTGATATCTACATGGTAAACTCAATCCCTTTATCCGATCTGACTTTCAATTTTTTCTTATAATTTTGCCCTATATATGGTGAAAAACTGATAAACGTTAAATTATAAATTGGTAGCGTATGTGTTTTTTTGCGTAGATATCTAAAAAATAAGCAGATGGAAAAAAATATTCACCTCGATCGGACATCAGAGGCACAATTTATGTCAGTTTGAAGTTCAAAATTTCACAAAATACCCCTTTTACGTTATATTTGTTGAAACTTCAAACGACCGTAACTTTTACCTTGAGTAACTTTTGGAAGCGATTCTTTTTTTCACCACGGTTATTTTTTTGAGATCTACGTGGTAAACTCAATCCCTTTATCCGATTTGACTTACAATTTTGCCCTATATATGGTCAAAACCAGATAAACGTAAAACTATAAATCCAATGACATTGTGTGGTGCTTTTCGCGTAGATATAGAAAAACTAAGCATATTGAAAAAATAATCACCTCTATCGGACATCGGAGGCACGATTTATGCTCGTTTGAAGTTCAAAATTTCGCAAACTACCCCTTTTACGTTATATTTGTTGAAACTTCAAACGACCGTAACTTTTGCCTCGAGTAACTTTTGGAGGCAATTTTTTTAAAACTTTCTTATTTTTTTGAGATCTACGTGTTTAACTCAATACTTTTATCCGATTTGACTTTCAATTTTTCCTTATAATTTTGTCCTATATATGGTCAAAAATCGATAAACGTAAAACTATAAATCCTATTACAGTGTGTGGTGTTTTCTCGCGTAGATATCAAAAAATAAGCAGATTGGAAAAAAAATTCCTTGATCGGATATCGGAGGCAAGATTTATGTCCGTTTAAAGTTCAAAATTTCACAAACTACCCCTTTTACGTTATATTTGTGGAAACTTCAAACGACCGTAACTTTTGGAGGCGATTCGTTTTTTAAACCTGCTTATTTTTTTGAGATCTACGTATTAAACTCAATTCTTTATCTGATTTGACTTTCAATTTTTCCTTATAGTTTTGCCCTCTATGTGGTCAAAAACTGATAAACGTAAAACTATAAATCCTATGGCAGTGTGTGGTATTTTTTCGCGTAGATATAAAAAAAATAAGCAGACTAAAAAAAATTGCCTCGATCAAACATCGTAGACACGATTTATGTCCGTTTGAAGTTCAAAATTTCGCAAACTACCTATTTTACGTTATATTTGTTGAAACTTCAAATAACCGTAACTTTTGCCTCGATTAACTTTTGGAGGCGATTCTTTTTTTAAACTTGCTTATTTTTTCAACATTTACGTGGTAAACTCAATCCCTTTATCCGATTTGATTTTCAATTTTCTTTATAGTTTTGCCCTATATATGGTCAAAAACCGATAAACGTAAAACTATAAATCCTATGGCAGTGTGTACTGCTTTTTCGCGAAGATATTGAAAAAGTTAACAGATTGAGAAAAAATTGCCTCGATTGGACATCAGAGGCACGATTTATGTCCGTTTGAAGTTTAAAATTTCACAAACTACCCGTTTTACGTTATATTTGTTGAATCTTCAAATGACCGTAACTTTTGCCTCGAGTAACTTTTGGAGGCGATTCTTTTTTTCACCTTGCTTATTTTCTCAAGATCTACGTGGTAAACTCAATCCCTTTATCCGATTTGACTTTCAATTTATTCCTTATAATTTTGACCTATATATGGTCAAAAACCGATAAACGTAAAAGTTTACATCCTATGATAGTGTGTGGTGTTTTTATCCGTAGATATCAAAAAAATAAGCAGATTGAAAAAAAATCGCCTCGATCAGACATCGGAGGCGCGATTTATGTCCAATTGAAGTTCAAAATTTCACAAATTACCCTTTTACGTTATATTTGTTGAAACTTCAAATGGCCGTAACTTTTGCCTCGAGTAACTTTTGGAGGCGATTATTTTTTTAGATTTGCTTATTTATTAGAGATCTACGTGGTAAACTCAATCCTTTTATCTGATTTGACTTTCAATTTTTCCTTATAATTTTGCCCTATATACGGTCAAAATTCGGTAAACGTTAAACTGTAAATCCTATGATAGTGTGTGATGTCTTTTCGCGTGGATATCAAAAAAATAAGCATATTAAAAAAAAAATTGCCTCGATCGGACATCAGGGGCACGATTTATGTCCGTTTGAAGTTCAAAATTTTGCAAACTACCCCTTTTACGTAATATTTGTTGAAATTTCAAACGACCGTAACTTTTGCCTCGAGTAACTTTGGAGGCGATTCTTTTTTTAAACTTGCTTATTTTCTCGAGATCTACATGGAAAACTCAATCTCTTTATCCTATTTGACTTTCAATTTTTCCTTATAATTTTGCCTTATATATGGTAAAAAACCGATAAACGTAAAACTAAAAATCCTATGGCTCTGTATAGTATTTTTTCGCTTAGATATCAAAAAAATAAGCTGATTGAAAAAACAATCGCCTCGATTAGACATCGGAGGCATGATTTATATCCGTTTGAAGTTTAAAATTTCACAAACTACCCCTTTTACACTATATTTGTTGAAACTTCAAACGGCCGTAAATTTTGTCTCGATTAACTTTTGGAGGTGATTCTTTTTTTAAACTTGCTTATTTTTTTGTGATCTACGTGGTAAACTCAATCCTTTTATCCGATTTGACTTTCAATTTTTCCTTTTAATTTTGTCCTATATATGGTGAAATACCGATAAACGTAAAACTATAAATCCTATGGCAGTGTGTGGAGTTTTTTTGCGTAGATATCAAAAAATTAAGTAGATTGAAAGAAATATCGCCTCGATCGTACATCGGAGGCACGATTTATGTTCGTTTGAAGTTCAAAATTTCACAAACTACTACCCTTATGTTTGTTGAAACTTCAAACGGTCGTAACTTTTGCCTCGAGTAACTTTTTGAGGCGATTCTTTTTTTCACCTTGCTTATTTATTTGAAATCTACGTGGTAAACTCAATCCCTTTATCCGATTTGACTTTCAATTTTTCCTTATAATTTTGCCATATATATAGTCCAAAACCGATAAATGTAAAACTATAAATCCTATGGCAGTGTGTGGTGTTTTTTCTCGTAGATATCAAAAAAATTAGTGGATTGAAAAAATAATCGCCTCGATCGGACATCGGAGACATGATTTATGTCCGTTTGAAGTTCAAACTTTCACAAACTACCTCTTTTATATTATATTTGTTGAAACTTCAAACGACCATAACTTTTGCCTCGAGTAACTTTTGGTGGCGATTTCATTTTTCACCTTACTTATTTATTCGAGATCTACGTGGTATACTCAATACCTTTATCCAATTTGACTTTCAATTAATCTTATAATTTTGCCATATATATGGTCAAAAATAGATAAACGTAAAACTATAAATCCTTTGACAGTGTGTGGTGTTTTTTCTCGTAGATATCGAACAAATAAGCAGATCGGAAAAAATAGCCTCGATTGGACATCGGAGGCACAATTTATGTCCGTTTGAAGTGCAAAATTTCGCAAACTACCCCTTTTACGTTATATTTGTTGAAACTTCAAACGGCCGTAACTTTTGCCTCGAGTAACTTTTGGAGGCGATTCTTTTTTTAAACTTGCTTATTTTTTTTGAGATTGATGTGGTAAACTCAATTCTTTTATCCGATTTGAGTTTCAATTTTTCCTTATAAATTTGCCCTATATATGGTCAAAAACCAATAAACGTAAAACTGTAAATCCTATGACAGTGTGTGGTATTTTTTCGTGTAGATATCAAAAAAATAACCAGATTTAAAAAAAATTGCCTCGATCGGACACCGGAGGTACGATTTACGTCCGTTTGAAGTTCAAAATTTCATAAACTACCCCTTTTACGTTATATTTGTTGAAATTTCAAACGGCCGTAACTTTTGACTCGAGTAACTTTTGGCGGCGATTCTTTTTTAAACTTGCTTATTTATTCAAGATCTACGCGGTAAAATCAATCCCTTTATCCGATTTGACTTTCATTTTTTCCTTATAAGTTTGCCCTATATATCGTCAAAAATCGATAAACGTCAAACTGTAAATGCTTTGGCAGTGTGTGGTGTTTTTTCGCGTAGATATAGAAACAATAAACATATTGAAAAAAATCAACTCGATAGGACATCGTAGGCACGATTTATGTCCGTTTGAAGTTCAAAATTTCACAAACTACCCCTTTTACCGTATATATTTGTTGAAACTTCAAACGGCCATAACTTTTGCCTCGAGTAACTTTTGGAGGCGATTCTTTTTTTAAGCTTGATTATTTTTTTGAGATTAACGTGATATACTCAATCCCTTTATCCGATTTGACTTTTAATTTTTCCTTAAAATTTTTGCCCTATATTTGGTCAAAAACTAATAAACGTAAAACTATAAATCCTTTGACAGTGTGTGATGTTTGTTCGCGTAGATATCGAAAAAATAAGCAGATCAAAAAAAATTTACTCGATCGGGCATTGAACGCACGATTTATGTCAGTTTAAAGTTCAAAATTTCACAAACTACGTTATATTTATTGAAACTTCAAACGGTCGTAACTTTTGGAGGCGATTCTTTTTTTAAACTTGCCTATATTTTTGAGATCTATGTGTTAAAATCAATCCCTTTATCCAATTTTACTTTCAATTTTTCCTAAAAAATTTTCCCTATATTTCGTTAAAAACCGATAAACATCAAACTACAAATCCTATGGCGGTGTGTCATATTTTTTGCGTAGATATCAAAAAAATAACCAGATTGAAAAAAAAAATCGACTCGATCGGACATCTGAGGCACGATTTATTTCCGTTTAAAGTTCAAAATTTCACAAACTATCCATTTTACGTTTTATTTGTTGAAAATTCAAACGGACGTAACTTTTGCTTCGAGTAACTTTTGTAGGCGATTCTTTATTTAAACTTGCTTATTCTTTTGAGATCTACGTGTAAATTCAATTCGCTTATCCAATTTGACTTTCAATTTTTCCTTATAATTTTACCGTGTATATCGTAAAAAATTGATAAACATAAAACTATAAATCCTATGGCAGTGTGTGGTGTTTTTTTGCGTAGATATCAAAAAATAAGCATATTGAAAAAAAAATCGCCTCGATCGGACATCGGAGGCACAATTTATGTCAGTTTGAAGTTCAAAATTTCATAAACTACGTCTTTTATGTTATATTTGTTGAAACTTCAAACGGCCGTAACTTTTGCCTCGAGTAACTTTTGGAGGCGATTCTTTTTTTAAACTTGCATATTTTTTTGAGATCTACGTGGTAAACTCAATTCTTTTATCCGATTTGAGTTTCAATTTTTCCTTATAAATTTGCCCTATATATGGTCAAAAACCGATAAACGTAAAACTGTAAAACCTATGACTGTGTGTGGTATTTTTTCGTGTAGATATTGAAAAAATAAGCAGATCGAAAATAAGTTGCCTCGATCGGACAACCGATGCACGATTTATGTCCGTTTAAAGTTCAAAATTTCACAAACTATGTTATATTTATTGAAACTTCAAACGGCCGTAACTTTTGCCTCGAGTAACTTTTAGAGGCAATTCTTTTTTTAAACTGCTTATATTTTTGAGATCTATGTGTTATAATCAACCCCTTTATCCGATTTGACTTTCAATTTTTCCTTAAAGTTTTCCCTATATATCGTCAAAAACCGATAAACGTCAAACTACAAATCCTATGGCAGTGTGTGGTATTTTTTCGCCTAGATATCGAAAAAATAAGCAGATTGAAAAAAATTTTGACTCGATCGGACATCGGAGGCACGATTTATTTCCTTTTGAAGTTCAAAATTTCACAAACTATCTCTTTTACGTTATATTTGTTGAAACTTCAAACTGCCGTAACTTTTTCCTCGAGTAACTTTTGGAGGCGATTCTTTTTATAAACTTGCTTATTTTTTTTATATCTACGTGTAAACTCAATCCCTTTATCCGATTTGACTTTCAATTTTTCCTTATAATTTTACCCTACATATCGTCAAAAACTGATAAACGTCAAACTGTAAATCCTATGGAAGTGTGTGGTGTTTTTTCGCGTAGATATAGAAATAATAAACATATTGAAAAAAAAATTGACTTAGTAGTACATCAGAGGCACGATTTATGTTCATTTGAGTTCAAAATTTCACAAACTACCCCTTTTACGTTATATTTGTTGAAACTTCAAACGGCTGTAACTTTTGCCTCGTGTAATTTATCTGATTTGACTTTCAAGTTTTCCTTATAATTTTGCCCTATATATGGTCAAAAACCGATAAACGTATAACTATAAATCCAATGGCAGTGTGTGGTATTTTTTCGCGTGATATCAAAAAAATAAACATATTGAAAAAAAATCGCCTCAATCGGACATCGGAGGCATGATTTATGTCCACTTGAAGTTCAAAATTTCACAAACTACCCCTTTTATGTTATATTTGTTGAAACTTCAAATGACCGTAACTTTTGACTCGAGTAACTTTTGGAGGCGATTTTTTTTCACCTTGCTTATTTATTCGATATCTACTTGGTAAACTCAATCCATTTATCCGATTTGACTTTCAATTTTTCCTTATAATTTTGCCCTATATATGGTCAAAAACCGATAAACGTAAAACTATAAATCCTTTGACACTGTGTGGTATTATTTCACGTAGATATTCAAAAAATAAGCAGATCGAAAAAAAATTGCCTCGATCGGACATTGGACGCACATGTCCGTTTTTGTTCAAAATTTCACAAACTACCCCTTTTACGTTATATTTGTTGAAACTTCAAACGGCCATAACTTTTGCCTCTAGTAACATTTGGAGGCGATTCTTTTTTTAAACTTGCTTATTTTTTTGAGATCTACGTGGTATACTCAATCCCTTTATCCGATTTGACTTTCAATTTTTCCTTATAATTTTGCCCTATATATGGTAAAACGGATATACGTAAAACTGTAAATTCTATGGAAGTGTGTGGTGCTTTTCGCGTAGATATCGAAAAATAAGCAGATTGAAAAAAAATTGCTTCGATCGGACATCGGAGGCACGATTATGTCCGTTTATAGTTTAAAATTTCGCAAACTACCCCTTTTACGTTATATTTGTTGAAACTTCAAACGACCGTAACTTTTGCCTCGAGTAACCTTTGGAGGCAATTCTTTTTTTAAACTTGCTTATTTTTTTGAGAACAACGTGTTAAACTCAATCCTTTATCCGATTTGACTTTCAATTTTTCCTTATAATTTTGCCCTATATATGGTCAAAAACCGTAAACGTAAAACTGTAAATCCTATGACCTTTTGTGGTGTTTTTTCGCATAGATATCGAAAAAGTAAGCATATTGAAAAAAAATCACCTCAATCGGAAATCGAAGGCACAATTTATGTCCGTTTAAAGTTAAAAATTTCACAAACTACCCCTTTTACGTTATATTTGTTGAAACTTCAAACAGCCGTAACTTTTGCCTCGAATAACTTTTGGAGGCGATTCTTTTTTTAAACTTGCTTATTTGTTCGAGATCTACGTGGTAAACTCAATCCTTTTATCTGATTTGACTTTTAATTTTCCTTATAAATTTGCCCTATATATGGTTAAAAACCGATAAACGTAAAACTCTAAATCCTATGACAGGGTGTGGTGTTTTTTCACGTAGATATCAAAAAAATAAGATGATTGAAAAAAAAATTGCCTCGGTCAGAAACCGGAGGCACGATTTATATCCGTTTGAATTTCAAAATTTCACAAACTACCCCTTTTAAGTTATATTTGTTGAAACTTCAAACGCCCGTAACTTTTGACTCGAGTAACTTTTAGAGGCGATTCTTTTTTTAAATTTGCTTGTTTATTCAAGATCTACGTGGTAAACTCAATCCCTTTATCCGATTTGAATTTCAATTTTTCCTTATAATTTTACCCTATATATCGTCAAAAACCAATAAACGTCAAACTGTAAATCCAATGGCAATGTGAGGTATTTTTTCGCGGTAGATATAGAAATAATATACATATTGAAAAAGAATCGACTCAATAGGACATTGTAGACACAATTTATGTCCGTTTGACGTTCAAAATTTCACAAACTACACTTTTTACGTTATATTTGTTGAAATTTCAAACAGCTGTAACTTTTGCCTCGTGTAACTTTTGGAGACGATTCTTTTTTTAAGCTTTCTTATTTTTTTTGATATCTACGTGGTATACTCAATCCCTTTATCCGATTTGACTTTCAAGTTTTCCATATAATTTTGCCCTATATATGGTCAAAAATCGATAAACGTAACGTAAAACTATAAATCCAATGGCAGTGTGTGGTGTTTTTTCGCGTAGATATCAAAAAAATAAACAGATTGTACAAAAATCGCCTCGATCGGACATCGGAGGCACGATTTATGTCCGTTTGAAGTTCAAAATTTCACAAACTACCTCTTTTACGTTATATTTGTTGAAACTTCAAACGGCCTTAACTTTTGCCTCGAGTAACTTTTGGAGGAGATTCTTTTTTTAAACTTGCTTATTTTTTCAAGATTTATGTGGTAAGCTCAATACGTTTATCCGATTTGAATTTCAAGTTTTCCTTATAATTTTGCCCTATATATGGTCAAAAACAGATAAACGTAAAACAATAAATCCTATGGCATTGTATGGTGTTTTTTCGCGTATATATCGAAAAAATAACCATATTGAAAAACAAAATCACCTCGATCGAACATCGGAGGCACGATTTATGTCCGTTTGAAGTTCAAAATTTTGCAAACTACCCCTTTTACGTTATCTTTGTTGAAACTTCAAACGGCCGTAACTTTTGCCTCGAGTAACTTTTGGAGGCAATTCTTTTTTTACACTTGCTTATTTTTTTGAGATATATGTGGTAAACTCAATCCCTTTATCCGATTTGACTTTCAAGTTTTCCTTATAATTTTGCCCTATATATGGTCAAAAACAGATAAACGTAAAACAATAAATCCTATGGCAGTGTGTGGTATTTTTTCGCGTAGATATAAAAAAAATAAGCACATTGAAAACAAATTGCCTCGATCGGACATCGGAGGCACAATTTATGTCTGTTTGAAGTTTAAAATTTCACAAACTACCCCTTTTACGTTATATTTGTTGAAACTTCAATCCTATGGCAGTGTGTGGTGTTTTTTCGCGTACATATCGAAAAAAATAAGCAGATTGAAAAAAAATTGACTTGATAGGACATCGGAGGCACGATTTATGTCCGTTTGAAGTTCAAAATTTCACAAACTACCTCTTTTACGTTATATTTGTTGAAACTTCAAACGGCCGTAATTTTAGCCTTGAGTACTTTTTGTAGGCGATTCTTTTTTAAAACTTGCTTATTTTTTTGAGATCTACGTGGTAAACTCAATCCCTTTATCCGATTTGACTTTCAAGTTTTCCTTATAATTTTTCCCTATATATGGTCAAAAACAGATAAACGTAACACTATAAATCATATGGCAGTGTGTGGTGTTTTTTCGCGTACATATCAAAAAAATAAGCATATTGAAAAAAAATCGCCTCGATCGGATATCGGAGGCACGATTTATGTCCGTTTGAAGTTTAAAATTTCACAGACTACCCCTTGTACGTTATATTTGTTGAAACTTCAAACGGCCGTAACTTTTGGAGGCGATTCTTTTTTAAAACTTGCTTATTTTTTTAAGATATACGTGGTAAACTCAATCCCTTTAACCGATTTGACTAACAATTTTTCCTTATAATTTTTCCCTATACATGGTCAAAAACTGATAAACGTAAAACTATAAATGCTATGGAAGTGTGTGGTGTTTTTTCGCGTAGATATCAAAAAAATAAGCAGATTGAAAAAAAAACGCATCGATCGGACATCGGAGGCACGATTTATGTCTGTTTGAAGTTCAAAATTTCACAAACTATCCCTATTACGTTATATTTGTTAAAACTACAAACGACCGTAACTTTTGCCTAGAGTAACTTTTGGAGGCGATTCTTTTTTTAAACTTGCTTATTTTTTTTAAATCTACGTGGTAAACTCAATCACTTTATTCGATTTGACTTTCAATTCTCCCTTATAATTCTATATATGGTCAAAAATAGATAAACGTAAAACTATAAATTATATGGCAGTGTGTGGTGTTTTTTCGCGTAAATATCAAATAAATAAGCAGATTAAAAAAAATCGCCTCGATCTGACATCGGAGGTACAACTTATGTCCGTTTGAAGTTTAAAATTTCACAAACTACCTTTTTACGTTATATTTGTTGAAACTTCAAATGACCGTAAATTTTGCCTCGACTAACTTTTGGAGGCGAATATTTTTTTAAACTTGCTTATTTTTTTGAGATCTACGTGGTAAACTTAATTCCTTTATCCGATTTGACTTTCAATTTTTCGTTATAATTTTAACCTATATATGGAACCGATAAACGTAAAACTGAAAATCTTATGACAGTGTGTGGTGTTTTTTCGCATAGGTATCGAAAAAATAAGCAGATTGAAAAAAAATTCGCGTCGATCGAACATCGAAGGCACTATATATGTCCGTTTGAAGTTCAAAATTTCACAAACTACCTCTTTTACGTTATATTTGTTGAAACTTCAAATGACCGTAACTTTTGCCTCGAGTAACTTTTGGAGATGATTTTTTTTAAACTTGCTTATTTTTTCGAGATCCACTTGGTAAACTCAATCCCTTTATCCGATTTGACTTTCAGATTTTCCTTATAATTTTGCCCTATATATGGTCAAAATCCGATAAACATAAAACTGTAAATCCTATGACAATGTGTGGTATTTTTTTGCGTAGGTATAAAAAAAATAAGCAGATTGAAAGAAAAAATCGACTCGATCGAACATCGGAGGCACAATTTATGTCCGTTTGAAGTTTAAAATTTCACAAACTACACTTTTTACGTTATATTTGTTGAAATTTCAAACGGCCGTAACTTTTGCCTCGAGTAACTTTTTGAGGAGATTCTTTTTTTATACTTGATTATTTTTTTGAGATCTCTGTGGTACGATCAATATCTTTATCCGATTTGACTTTCAATTTTTCCTTATAATTTTGGCCTATATATGGTCAAAAACCGATAAACGTAAAACTGTAAGTTCTATGACAGTGTGTAGTGTTTTTTCGCGTCAATATTGAAAAAAGAAGCAGATTGAAAAAAAAATTGCCTCGATCGGACATCGGAGGCACGATTTATGTCCGTTTGAAGTTCAAAATTTCACAAACTGCCCTTTTACGTTATATTTGTTGAAACTTCAAACGACCGTAACTTTTGCCTCGAGTAACTTTTGGAGGCAATTTTTTTCTCAAACTTGCTTATTTTTTTGAGATATACGTAGTAATTTCAATTCTTTCATACGATTTGACTTTCAATTTTTCCTTATCATTTTTGCCTTATATATGATCAAAAACCAATAAATGTAAAACTATAAATCATATGGGAGTGTGTGGTATTATTTCGCGTAGATATCGAAAAAATAAGCAGATTGAAAAAAAAATTGCCTCGATTGGATATCGTAGGCACGATTTATATCCGTTTGAATTTCAAAATTTCACAAACTACCCCTTTTACGTTATATTTGTTGAAACTTCAAACGGCTGTAACTTTTGCCTCGAGTAACTTTTGGAGGTGATTCTTTTTTTAAACTTAGTGTAGGGGGCCTTGGGGCACGGCGCCTCGAGGTCCGGGGGGGGGGAGATAGGGGGCCTCGGGGCACAGCGCCTCGGGGTCCGGGTATGGGTGGTCTTTAGGGGGCGGGGGGGTATGGGTAAGGGTGAGATAGAAAAAAAATTAAAGTTAGAAATATTTTTTAAAAAACAAGTTTTTTTTTTTTTTTGGGGGGGTGGTGGTGGTTTTGGGGGGAAGGGGAGAAGGGTTGATTTGAGGGTAGGGACAAAATAAATTGATTTTTTCAACAAAAAGAAAATTGTAATTTGAAGTTGGAAGATAATTTCGGAATTTTTTTTGGAAAAACTACAGAATATGGCAAACATCAATATATATTCAAAATAAATAGCTATAGTTTACTTTTTTTTATATTATATGGATATAATTACACAATAAATAGCAAATTTAATTATATACAAATAATCAAAAGTTATTAAATATTAAATAGGAAAATTATTATTACAAACATAATTAATTATGTCTAGGCACATTTATGTGATCAGTTTTCCTTTTTTATCTCATTAGTACTTTCTCTTTCTTCAATATTTCTATATCACATATTCTCAAGATTTTCCTCCCATATTTCTTCCAGTTTAAGATCCTTTTGATGAATCTAGGAGTAATTTTTGTACTTTGAATCCATCAAGTATCTTCTAATTGCTTTTCTCTCTCTCTCTTTTTTTAATGAAAACTATATTTGTATCTGCCCATATTTTCATCTATTTTTATAGGATTTCGATTGAAGTATTATTTTGTTTTCTCCATTACAATGACTATAGTTATATTAAAAAGTAGTACAGGAAGAACATGAGCAAAAAGAGATGAAGGTTTGTGTGATTGTCAAATTCGTATATAGTAGAATACTTATGTACATAGATATTTATATTATAATATTAACACAAGTTGAAATGGTGATTTGCGAATAGAAGTATATCTGGATACATAAGTAATCTATCCAATTTAAAAGATTGATTAGGCAATACAAGTATAATTTGTAACACTTCGAAAACCCAAGACGTGTCGTAAAGCCTAACATAGGTGTCATGAGGTCTAGACACTGTTTTTAAGTCCATTTTAATGAATATAGGTCATTTAGGATGTTTAGAAACCAAAACGTTCAAGAACGTCCATGACGTCCGGAAGTTGGTTCAAAGAGTACTAGTGTGCCTTAGCCTATTTGACTAGCTTTTAGGAGTCGGAAATGCATGAAATTTGGTAGAAGGGTGTATAACATATGTTAAAGTCGATTCATGGTCGAAACGTCCAGGTACGACTCCCCAAGGACCAACCAAGGGTGCTTGAGGAGGACCCTAGCACGTAGGAGGCAACACTGCCTGGGCAGTGTGCAACCACGGAAGGCAAACGATGGCTCGTGTGTGGATCGACGGGGCGTCGATGCCAACCGTCGTCCCACACTTAGCCAAAATGGGTAATCCCTCGCCTGCACAACTCTCTGACCAAAATTATGGTTGTGCAGGACGGAGGGAGGGGTGTCTCGTCGATTGACCCACGATCCGTCGATCGTGGTGTCGTCGATTGGACTGTGATTTTCCTGAACGTTTTAAATTAATTTCATTTAATTAGTTAAGGGGTTAGGGGGTTAGTTAGCGGATTAAGGTAGCCTAATTAAGTTAATTAACCCCCAATATAAAGACCCCAACCCTCATTAGTCAAAACACAACTCACAAAATAAACTCTCTTCCTTCTCTCTTCTTTCTCTCTCTATTGGAAGACACCATTGAAGACTAAGCTAAGGAAGGGTTTTGGGGTCTGGAAAGGGACGATTGCATCTCCTAATCTTCATCAAAACATTAAGATATGTTATCTATTCACCTTTGAGACCTCTTTCCTCAAAGGGTTCCTTCAAAGTATTTCAAAAACTTGAGTTTTCATGTGGGTTTCATCTAATCTCGAAATTTAAGTTATGAATTGAGTTGCTGATGGTTTATTTAGGTTATAATGGATAGATTAAAATGTATTTTAACTTGATCATGATAATTGTTGATGGTTTAGTCTAAATTGTAGAACATGACCCTATACCTTTAACCCTAGGTTTGATATTGATATGAATTAGGTTGTAATTGGTTCAATTAACTTGTTTATAGGTTGAATTGCTACTAGATGATGTTGTTACACTGATTATGTACAAATTAGAATGATTTGTTATGACTCCCTAAAACGAACTAAGGTGAACTAGAGCTTCGTAAGTGTTGCTTGAGTGAATTTTGTGTTAAACTAAGTTAGTTTAGTATTCCTTAGGTGTGTGTGAAGTTTGGTTGAGTTTGTAGGTCAATCGACCAAAAATGTTCATGACGTTCGGAAGGTGTGCCCTAGAATGTACTATTGTGTCTTGTTGTGTTTGGATGAATTTTATGTGTTTGTTTTACCTGAAACTTGCATGGGATGTTCCTAAGACCTGGAAGACTTATTTTAGGGGTTTAAAGTCTGGGAACGACCCCACCTAGGACCCACAAGTGTCCCTAGATGAAGAGCCCAAGACTTGGGCAAAACTGCCAAAAAGCAATGACCAACGACGACCCTAAGGACGGTCCGTTGGTCCATCAACGGTCCGTCAACCTAGGGCATCAATTGTCCCATAAGGTCAAGGTGGCCAGGCTCCATTTGGAGCTAAGTCCCAAACCACGAGAACCTACCAATGGTCCGTTGATGCACAGACGGTCCGTTGGTTAAGGTCTTGTGTGTGAGGCCTGTAAATCTGTGAAGTTGCTGCCAAACTTGGAGTGTTTTATGTAAATCACCCAAAGTCATTTAAGACCCTAGGCTGATATTTTTAGTGTTTTTAGGTTATACTAAGTTAGTTTTAAACCCTAGACCTAGACAAGACCCCTCACTTCAAAATTCAAACTCTCTCTCTAAAGACAAACTCTCTCAAGACTCCATTGAAAGCTAGAGGTCAAGGAAGGAAAGAGGTCTGGTTGGACGTGTCTCTTCATCAAAAACTCTTGGATTTTTCTTGCTTAGTGAGGTATGGTATCCATTCTTGAATATCTTTTCATTCAAGAAGCCAACTTCCAAAAAGTTTTCAAAAGCGTTTCTAAACTCAAATTTCTTCTAACTTTGATTTGTAGTATGGGTCCTCTTATATTTGTGTTCTAATGGTTTAAATGTATTTAGTTTGGGTTGAATTGATGATTTTGATGTTAAAACCCTAATGAAACTCTTGCTTATGCATACTTCAACTTTTGGCTTGAAAATGGGTTATGTGAGCATGATTTGAGTATTGTATGAACTTGGGTCTTCTTGTATTTGTCATGTTGGTGTAGCTAATGCCCTAAGGGCCTTAATATGGTGAAATATTGATAAATTACTTATGGGTGATGATGGTTTGATTTGTTGATGAGTTACTCTCATTGTATAGTTCTTATTATGAATTGCTATTTGAGTGGTATGGTCCACCTTATGGGTGGTGGTGCTAATTGATGAACTTGATGTTATTTAGTATGTATTGAATATGTAATATTGAAGGTCTAATATGTGAAATAAAGAGATATTGGAAATGGGTATTGTATTGTGTTTTGTGTAGCTTGAATTGCATGTTTGACTTAGTTCATGTCTAAATGAAGTATATGATTATGTGAAGCATGTAGAGTGTGTAACTTGATGAATCAAGGTTGAAGCATGTGTAGAACTTTATAAGAATGAAATGATGCTTATATGTAAGGTGTGATCACATGTACACACACACTTTAAGGAATGTATTATGCCAAGTTGAGTAAAAAGGGAAATCTTGAGGTGGACACTCTTCGTGAGTTGAGATGTAGTGTCTAGTAGCAACCTCTCCATTCCTAGTGAGCTTTCTATGATAGACTATTATGTTGAGAAATCCGTGGGGAGTTATGCCTAGCATTGAGAGGATATGAAGATGAGGTGGATTACACTTCGTAAGTTGAGATATTGTAGTCCAAAGTACCTCTTGAGATGAGTACTCCTCGTTAGTAGAGAGTGAGTTACTTAGTAGCAATCTCCTTATCCCTTAACTATGTGCCCGCATAGGTGTAGCTATTGGAAAAGCCATGTAAACGCTAAGAAGCATGACCTTACACTAGGCAAGTAAGGACCCCTCATTCGATAGGGGTTAATATCGGGATTCCATGTCTAGCTCTCGTGGTCTTTGTCGGTTAAGCTAACTCCCACAAAAGAATTGATTTGAACTAGTTAACTTATATATTGTGATATTGTGTATGTATGTCATGAAGTGCTCGATCCACATTAGTTAACCATTAGGATCACTAAGTGGGAGTAGTAGTATGGGATGCTATTCTCACATTGCACTTGGTGTGACCTATACCTACTATGGGAGAAGAGTACTTTCATGAAATCCGTGTGAATGAGTGTTATGGTGTGGTGTTATGGATGATTATTGTGAAGTGCTTGAGTAAATGGAGTCCATTAGGATCACTAAGTGGGAGTGGTAGTATGGGATGCTACTCTCACATTGCACTTAGTGTGACCTATATTTCCATGAGTGTTTTGCATATGTTAGCCAAGGGCGTGGATTTGATTTCCAATGAAGTAAGCCTAAGATTAGATGGTTTGAAGGGTCTCTTTGGTGTGCCTTGAAGGGGGGTGTATTGAAGATTCCTTCTTGGCTCACCTTAGGGAGTCTTAGGATGACCTTGGGTTAGGGAAACTTCAAAGGAAAAAGAGTTCATATGACTTGGACCGTGCCATTCACTGTAAGGTCTTCATTATAATAGTTCAAAACGTTCACTGTAATATTCCTTCAATTTACTGTAAGTTTTAGTAGTTCACTGTAAAGGCAAAAGTTGAGTTTACTGTAAGTTTTATTAAGTTTACTGTAAAGTGTCTCTTGGTTTAGAAATTATGTGAGTCTTTCTTTAAGTGCTAAATGATGGTTCTTATGTTGATTTGCTTCTAAATTCATGAATGTTACACTCTAATTGCATGAAAGGTTATTTTACTAAAATTTCCCTTTTGGCATGTTTTTGCATATGTCATACTTAGTACATTGTTGTACTAACCCCATACTTTTATATACCTTATGAATATAGGTTGGAAGCCTTTTGGAGGATAGGAGTTGAAGCTTGGGAATTCTATCTCTCAAGAATTTGGTATGTCCTCATTTATTCGAGGACATAGTTTATGTTTCTTAGTTTTTATGTATTTCCTTTCATTGTAAAGGGCCGTGTCCCTAAGATTCTAAGTTGTGTCTTTAAGTTGGCTTGTGACGACAAGATTTCCTAGTATTTATGAAAAAACTTATTTTATTATTATTATTATCGTGAAAATTTTTAATTCCGCACTACTTTTAATGTCTTATGTAATGAATGCTAGTTGAAGGGCTTGTACGAGACCCCAAATGGGTCAAGTACGCCCGGTCACGATTCGAAGGTTTTTCCTAACTTCTAGGGGGTGCTTTCGGGTTGTGACATTTGTAGTCCTTCATGCTAGTTCTTGAGAAGTAATCTGGGTTATGATGAATTAATCTAATCTTAAGCTTTGACCTAGTATTGAATTGTGATGTAGAGATTCTTTTAGCATTATAATCATGTTGGTTATTGAATTATGATGACTTGATGACCTAATTGAGTTGAACTAAGGGTTGATGATAAGACCTTGGTCATGAATTGTGAAGAAGACTTGGTAAGTCTTATGATCCCTATACTTTACTTCAATTTATGGTGAATTGTGATTAAGTCATGATGTTGTATTGGAGTGTGCCTTGATTAGGTTTGATAGGGTGGTATGATGATGAATTGAAATGTCTTGTCTATGGTTGTAAGGTTGATTAAGGTGAAATGTTATGAGGGTGTTGATAACTACCAATGTGCCTTATTATGAATGAATATGTAAAGGTGTTGACCTTACTTATATGGATTGTGATGAGAGGATTATATTCATGCAATTCCTATTGAGTTATGATGATGATGATTATACAAGGGCTAGACCCTATGCCCTAAACTAAGTTATGATTGATAAATAAAGACATTAAAGACATTTCAAGAAGGGACCTAGCTTAGCACCGAGTGATCTTGTGTATGAGGGGGTGACACTTTCCCACATAGGGAAGGTAGGGTTCACTACGGTCCTCACGGGGTGGATAGACTCATGACCCAAATAGGGTGTAGAGTGATATTTCCAAGACGGCCCCAAGTTCCTTAACTATGTTGCCACCATAGGAATACTAGCTAGTGGATCCACCTAGATGCTACGTTTCATGTTAGGTATCATCTTGGCCGGTAGTCCACCTTCCATCGGTGTAAGGTTTTTCAACACCGGATTCCACACTTAGATCTTGTGGTCTATGTAGGTTAAGGCAAGTATTTCCTAAACTAAAATGAAGTAATAAAGTATAAACTAACTAGGGTGACTTAAGAGGTTTGAGTTAGCTTAGGTAGGGGTATGGGACTCTACCTATGCCTTGCACTAGTTTGCCTTGAGAGGAGCTTTATGAAGTTGATATTTTGTATGTATATGCTAATGATGTAAATGATGATAGTATGTTGACTTTACATGTAAATGATATCATATGGTGATGGTTATGCTTATGAACATGTATGTGGTCTATATTGTTAAGGTATGATGTTATGTATCATTAAAGGTCATATTGTGTAAAGTTGGACATTGGTTATGGATTTCTTGTTGGGTTACTTGATTAATTAAGGTTATGGGGCTTTGCTTAGTTATTGCACTTGTTGACTTGATAGGGATTCGTGAGTACTTGTCTTGCTTATTATGTTATGATAAACTCTTATTCATGCTTGTGATGTTATTCCTTGATGATAGGGTTGTAGTAGATAATGGGTTCTCGTATGATGGTATGCATACTATTTACTTTGCCTAAATGAATATGTCATTGTTGCTTGGTATGGCTTGTTTGATTATGCATAAGATTTTCAAAGGATAAAAATGGCATGATTTAACTAAATGTCCTTTTTAGCATGATTTGACAATATGTGTGCATATGGTCTCATACTTAGTACAAGTGGCGTACTAATCCCATTTTCTTCCTTTTCCCAAACATTTTAGGTTCCGGTCGTTGAAGGCTCATTTGAGACAACTTGAAGAAGACTTGGATATTCTCTACCATCCAAGTGGGTAGGTCCTCACTTTCCGAGGGCGATGCCGATATCTAGCTTACGGAGTTGCTTTACTTTTTAAACTCTTATGTTCATTCTATTTTGTTCGAGTAGGATTTGTACAAGCCTATATGTGGATTCTTGGTATTGATGTAGGGCTATGCCCAAATTGCTATGATCGTTTTAGATGGTTATGAGATAAGACGACTTTGAGACTCTATTTTATGTTATATATATATGTGTGTGCAATAAAAATAGAAGACTATGTAATCTTCTTATACGAAGGGTCTATGTACACTCGATATAATTATATGTATGTGTATGTAGAAGTCTATGTAAACCTCAATGTTGAATTATTAAAAGTTTTAAATTCTTCCGTATTTTTGACTTATGAATGCAATGATGTAAACTAAGGGGCTAGTCTTAGTCCTCAAAGAGGACGACGACGTCGGTTACGTCTAGGGGGTAAACCCGGATGTGACATAATTGGATACATTTATACTATATTTTTATAAACAAATACCTGAGTTAACACCAAAGTTCATGTATTGCAGGAAAAACTTATCAAAAAGAGATTGACGTTTGTTATTTATCAATTTTTTATATAGACAAATTCTTACACACTTTGATACCTACACATTCTATTATTTTCCATTTTTTTTGTATGTTGTCCACTTTATCCATCTTTGGTTAAATAACAATGTATTCATATGTATACTATATTGCATTCATTTTTTGAATAACAACAATGTATTCACTTTTCAAATAGTCGTGTTCATATGCTAATTGTCATACTTTACCTTGTTTGATATATTAATACATTAAGTTTTAATAAATACTTGCATCATTGATATATATATAAATACTTTAAGTTTTATAAATACAGATACTAATTTGAATTCAAAGAATTCATATTCTAACTATACACAATTAATACATTTTCCTTATTTAGTTCATTGAAATTAAAACTGCATTAGTGTATAAATCAAAAAATAAAAATATATAAAGAAATACAGCTTGAAAAAGATATAAATTGTAGTCATCTTTTATAAATAACATACTTATAGCTATTGTAATTTAATAACCCTATAAATATAGTCATTTTTGTAAGTTACTCAATTTTTTTCCTTAACACTATGTTTGGATCATTGTTACGCGTTGTATTGTATTGTATTGTTACTATACCTACAATGTTTGTTTAGATTGTTACTTAAAATATATTGTATTGTATTGTTAAATTTCGTTGTTACGTAACAATGAAAACCTAAATTTTATGGAACAACTGATTTGGTGTTCCCATTGTTACTTAATTTCTTTTTCCAATTATATCTTTACATAATACTTCAAAATACTATTTTACCCTTTACCTTAATTATTTAAATCTAGTCACACCTCCTACCCTAGAATAATTAAGGATATTTTAGTAAATTTGTAAATTACATTAATACTATCAAATCAAACAATTAAAATGTTATTTATTAAACAACAACAAATAAAGTCTAATCAAACATTGTATGTATCATACAATAAAATATAATAGAGTACAATACTTATGAAACAATGGGTAACAACGAACCAAACAAAGGGTAAGTTTTAAAGGGAAATCATACTTCATGGAGTGCGATCCTTGCACAAATCATGCTAATACAAAATAAGCTGGCCTTTCTTTTCCCAATTGCCGGTACTAGCTGTTCAACAGGCACTGAGAAGCACATTTTCTGAATATTACTCTCTGTTAATTTCCCATTACTAATTTAGCACCCATATTGTTCCGTAATAATTTCAAAAACAAATGTTCAAGGTATCTATTTTCTGGCTAAAGATTGTAAAATTTCTAGCTATGACCAAGATAGGCTGTTTGTCACCTAGCTTGAGTGCTTAAGCCTTAAACGAGCTTTTGACGACGCTGTAAGCAGAAACTTAATCTGCAAAGCAGTTATCTTTGGTCAGAGGTCAGAACATGGTAGTACATATCAATCGAGCATCTACTGTACATCCAGGAAAGACAGGCTTCTGTTAGTTTTGATTGTGTTCATGATCACAATTCACAGATGTGAACTTATCACCTGGTGTTGCTCCTTAAACATTTTGAATCAATGATAATCGATGCCAGAATTAGGTATTCTTAGTCATTCTTGAAAAGAGAGATCATAATATCAAACATGGAAGAAAACTATTCTTAGTCACCAAATATATTGAGTTTGTTTAGTTGGAACCCACAAACCAACAAACTAATATGCAACTAGGATATCAGTAGTGAAATTCTAACTACTAATATCCGTCCTTCCCAGCTACTTCTAACTCTATCGTACATGATAAGGTTAACAAAAAGGCTACTCTATGTTCTAAGGAGGGACTTCTTGTCTATCTCACTTTGCATTTGCCGGTTAGCAGAGGAGAAATTTACAAATACTAAAGAATACGAGCACCAAGCTGCACTTATCTTGGTATCATCTCGGATACACTTTGAAAACTATGGAAATCTGTTGTATTTGTGGATGTTATGCCTTTCTTTCCCTTGGAGGATGTAGTAATGTTACTACCATAACTCAATCGTTTAGAGCTATGTGGTCTGTAGACTCCTGGCTCGGTTAGCAACTTCTCATTTAGCTTGACCTCTTTAGATAACATTTCCATCACTTGCTTCATGTTAGGTCTTTGGTTATAAGAAGATTGAATACAAAAGAGAGCAACTTTGATGAAGCGTAGCACTTCGGCTTCTGGATAATCTGTCAGCTCCGGATCAACAAGATCTAGAAGCCTCCCTTCTTCTCTAAGTTTCCATGCCTGCAGCAGTTTAAGTTCAAGATATCAGCATAATAAGATAGGATTTCTTATTATCACTATTTGAGTCGCGGTAGGTTGATGGATGACTGAATAGTCTAATTATGATCAATCCTCTGAATTCTGAGCTATTGAATACACAATTTGTATAGCCGATTCCAACTAGTTTGGCATTGAGGCGTATTCGACTAATATATGCATCTAAAAAGTTATTGTTCCTGAATAAACCTACCCATTCCACTAGTATCAACAGATCTTCTCCAAATGCTGCATTGCTACTGCTACTGCCACTTACAATTTCAAGAATAAGAACTCCGAAACTGTAGACATCGGCTTTTTTTGTGAGCTGTCCTAGCAACGCATATTCGGGAGCAAGGTATCCTCTGTAAAACAAGAAGATCTCCGATAGTAAGAACAGAAAAAAGGTCGTACTTTAATGGATGCAGTTCAAAATTGCTTGTGTTTACTCTCTTGAATGTACACTCACATTGTTCCAGCCACTCGAGTACTAACATGAGTGATATTATCAGGGAAAAGCTTCGCGAGTCCAAAATCTCCAATTTTAGGATGAAGATTTTCATCAATAAGGATATTACTAGCCTTAATATCCCGATGAACAATTGGTGGTTCTGCTTCCTCGTGAAGAAATGCTAGACCGGATGCTGTACCTAAACATATAGCTGCTCTCTTGGTCCAGCTTAACGGAACACGTTTCCCTTTAGAACCTGCAATGGTAAATTGTATACGTCGTTAAGCCATGCCCTTGGATAACACTCCTTCCAGTACTAAAAGCAGATGATCATAGAGAAATTGGCTAACAGAAAATAGAAATATCAAAATTTGGAAGCACATTATATCAGCTACTTGGTCCTTAATGTTAGTAAGGGTTCATACACGGGCTAATGCAGACTCATTTGCTATCATCTATATACTTATGTTTTTTTGGTACAAACAAACATTTTTAACTTTGTGAAAAGTACCTAGTAAAGCACTGGCAAGGCTGTTATTCTCCAAGTATTCGTACACCAGTATTCTATTGACACCCTCTACGCAACAACCAATCAACTGAACAAGATTTGGATGTCGGGTATTTGAAATCATATTAATCTCTGTCAACAATTCACTGGTTCCTTGTTTCGATTCAGCGGAAAGACATTTGATAGCTACCGTCCTTCCATCCCTCAAAACCCCCTGCAATTAGTACACTAACAAGGATTTCATATTTTCTCTCAATATTTGCACTATATAAGGCATTATTTATGTAGAAACAAACATTGTAAACACACTAGTAGAACCTTATAGACAACTCCAAAACCACCTCCTCCTATTTTCTTTGATGGATGGAAATTCTCCGTTGCTGATCTCAACGAGTTATAAGAAAACAGTCTCACATTGTTGGTGGCAATCTCTAATCCTTCAAAAGTAAGAAAATGAAAGAACATCAAGTCTTGGAAGATGAAAATGGAGGAGAAAATCAACAAAAGAGAATGGGATTTTGAGCAAGTACTCAAATAAATTAGGCCTTAATAGTTCATACCATACAATACATTTGGTTGTACAAACAGGTATTTCAGAGGCAACATGTTAATGTTCTATGATCTAGGTGAAGTATATTTAAAACATCACTTAGACATGAGAATAGCATTGGCATCAATCTCTAATATACCGCGTATTGATATCAAACTAAGGTCAAATCATAATGAAATTAAGACCAGAAGAAGATCACCACATCTAGTCATGTCTTTGCTGGTAAGGCCTCAATCTGCAAATGCCCATGTTATTCAAAGCTCAATCTAAACGAACTCTTCTATTCATTGATTCGCTGAGGAAAACGCGACACATAAAGTGCTTAATCAATGATACCTTATGGCTTATGGAAAGTGATTAACAAAATGGGCTAAAGATTAGTAAAGCTGGATTGTTCAGTCCAAACTCACATGAACATATTTTTTTAAATCTGAATGGTGAAACATTATATTTTCAACTTTCAAGGTCTGTTACAAATCCAGAGGTTCAAATATCATCAATTCCACTTCTGTAACAACAAATTTGACAGTTTCTTTTTTCTTCATAACATGAAAGACAAAGATGAATTTAACAATAACAAAATATCACGGAGAAGATAGAAAGAATATTTTCGACAGACCCTCGACTAAAAAAGAAATCTTAAAAATATACAGGGGAAGATGATCTTACCTTGTACTTGAGTTCCTCTAATATCCTTGCACTGCCTAAAAGAACCAAAACAACTAAAAGCCATTCTTCAAATATATTCAAACTTTCAAGAATTGAACTTTGAAAGCCCAAAAACAGAACAATTAACAAGTACTAATTCAGGTGGAATACGAATTCACTATGGTTAGAGATTAGAAATATCGTATATTGTATGAAGTATAAAGAAGTTAGTACGATATTTATAACTAGTGACAATTCATGTTTCACTTTAATTTATATCATCCATCTGTGATGACAATTGACATATTCCTCTTCATTTTATTATTATTATTATTATTATTATTATTATTATTATTTATTTATTTATTTATTTATTTATTTATTTATTTATTTGTGATGGGGCCTTTACAGTGTAATTGAGACAAAATACTTCAACTGTGGGAAACACACTAAAGAATTGGTCCACGGAGAGGATCATTATCTCTGTTTCTTTTTCATTTTTGTTCAACAGTCACAAATCCAATGAAAAAGGAACATGTAGTTTACTTAATATAATTTGCCCATAATGGAAGTATTTAGCTGTTGAGTTAGACTCAAATTTCATTAGAGCACGATATATCACAACTATTGTTTAAAGATTTTGGGCGTGATAAATCACAACTACTTTATACTCTGTTTAGTTTATATTGAGTGAATTATTAAGATTATTTTTATAACTTAAATAAGTGAATTGTTTGAAGTTCAACAAAATTATCACGAACTTTTTTTTCTCTTCATTTTTATCTTTTATTTAAGAACAATTTTCACGTATAGCAAACACAAAAAATTATATTTGTATGTTATATCTATAATTTGCATAATTGCGCTCCATAACAAATTTTATGTTTGCTATGAAGCTTTTGATTTGTATAATTCGCTACAAACATTCAATTTTATATAAATTTTTCAGTTTTGTATAATTCATTATTTGTATAATATGATCTAAATTTGTATAATTATAAGTGTATTTGGACGAAAATATATGTATTTGTATTTGTATATACACTTTTCTCTCGTTTTATACAAATACAAATGCATTTTATACATTTTATATCGAACTGTATAAAATGACTAATTGTATATCAAATCAGATGGCAAGAAAAGAGGACTTTTGCTGCGAATTACAATTAAAATAAACTATGGCTATAACATTGAATTTGAAGTAATAGTTTGTTATTTCATATAATTTTCCCTTTATTTAATAAGATTTTTTTA
The DNA here is from genome assembly GCA_016801875.1 of Solanum sitiens. Classification (NCBI taxonomy): domain Eukaryota; kingdom Viridiplantae; phylum Streptophyta; class Magnoliopsida; order Solanales; family Solanaceae; genus Solanum; species Solanum sitiens. The sequence goes on from JABWTJ010000279.1 coordinate 1,383,860, forward strand.
ACTATGTTACATTTTTTGAAAGAATAGTTTGAGAATTATTATAAAGACAATAGTGGAAAGTTACATTTTGTTTATGTCCTATAATATTTTTCTTAAGCAATGTGTCATACCCCAATAATTTATCTTAATATAGATTAAAGAGAACGTAAGCTAACTTTTGAGATCGAATTAGATTCATAATTATTTATTTATATAGTTTGCTATTTTCTAATATATATGAGTCAGCTTGTGACTTTTCTGATGTATTCATGACAATTTACGAGTATAGGAATTCAGACTTGAACCAATACACTGAATGTTACAATTGATTGAGATTCAACTATATAATCTTTATAGCTTGTTTGGATGATTATTATATTATTACTTAAGTATGATATTTAATTATATTTTACTCTATCATAGTTAAATTCATTGGTACATGAAAGGTGAATTTTTTTTATTTTATGTTAGGATTAATTTGATGTGATTGTATTTTTTTTCTCATTTGTTTTGCTTATTACTACCATGATCCATTTTATTTTACGTGATCATTGACTTGACATTCTCTTTTAAAGAAATATTTATTTTACTAATTTAACTTTATTAATTATATTTTGAAAATTTAAACTTGACTAATAGTACTTTAGATATTTGAAAAATCTATTTTAGCATGAAAAACAACTAAAATAAAATAGAGTGAGTATTTTATTTTTTACTCTATCCCTTTTAATGATAATTCCATCTTATATCTAAATTACTTTATAATTTTATAGCTTTATTTTAAAATTAATAATATGTGTCATTATATTTTATTTAAAATATTATATTCGTTATAATAATATGGTAAAAATTATATTAGTAGATCATATACTTTGAAGCTCAATATAATAAAGGCCATTTATTACCACGAGCTTCATCTGCCTCGTCAACTATAATTATTAATTACCATTGTACTTCTTTTAGTTCCGTGGCAGGGAAATCCCAAAGAGCCTACAAAATGGGGCAGTTAATACAAAAATTTGAATTGACGTCCGAAAATTTTATTTTGGCATAATAATTCACAATCAAAGAAGTAAAATCATGCATCTAAATTTTATTTTTTTAATTTTCGTACAGTGTTTGATATTTATTTATGGACCAACTAATTTAGATAGGTGTATATATAAAAAATAACCTTTAGTAATAATTAATTTACGGTAATAGTTTACTTACTGTTAAATATGTACTTTAATGACAATTAATACTTTTTGTAAATATATCTAAAGTTTATAGTGACACTTAATCTAATGACAATTAACTAAAAATATAGGTAAAGATTTAATTTAGCACTCTTTATTAATGTGTATATTTATTGATGTTAAAAGTTATTTTTGTTGTCAGTAGTAAAAAAGTTGCACTTTGAAGTTAAGTGCTCGTTAGCAGAGATAAATTCATTTTCATAACTTAAATTTGACACTCTAATTGAAGATGAAGAAATACTTATTACTCCACGACTTCTCCACAATCTTTAAATGATATACATCTAAAGAGCTTCTTCCACAAACTTAAATGTACGTACGAAAAATGATTATTATAGAGTGGTAAATATCCATTCTTCCTTAACCAAAGTTTTTGAATTTTAGTGCCCTTAAGTAAGGAGTCGCTTTTATTAGGGAGAGTTTTACCTCTGTGGAATTTTTTATGATTCAAATTTAATCGAACTTCGAAAGAAAAAAAAGTACAACTTATTTGTACGTGACATGACTCAATCGTCGATTTGAATCATATATTCAAGTGAAACATGTCATTTATAAAATCAAACAAATAAAAAGTTGAATATAAACTGGAAGTAGTAAAATTATGGGTTAATGAATCACATTTTGCTCGACAATTGACTCATGAAAGTAATAAAACAAAAAATGAATTGTCTTCAAAAAATATATTTGAATGAAATGTGAACTGTTAATTGATGACATATAGGAGTCGGTGCATGCATGTATTAGCTGGGCTAAAAAATATTGAAGTTCTCTAGAACTGATCATTCTAATTCATGTATGTACGATAATCAAAAGTGAATTCATAATTTCAAACACCATGATTTTAACAATAACATATTTGACGTTTACGTTGTGAATGTAGAAAGATATTGACAATTTCATTGAGAATCTTTTAAATTTGTCAGTAAATTTTATTTAAATACTCGAACTAAAACTTGTTTATATTGAGCATCTAAACCCCTGATAAAGTATTTCTATTAGATATTTCTTATTCAATTTTTAAAGAAATTAATTATGTGTGTTTTCAAATGTTCAGTACTAGATAAATTAACTATTTAAAATATGTTATATTCTTCAATTATTACGAGCTAGTCTCTATAGCCATAAAATTTTAAACATATTCTAATTGAGGATGATGTAATCAGACCTTTAAGGTAAGAGAGTTCACCAACAGATCAATAAGTAGTTGAGGGGGGACTGGTCCTACGACTGAGCCAAGATCGAACTTTTCATGAAATTTATAATTGTATTACTTATAGCTTCTCTGTTTATAGATAAGTCGGTTTTGAAATTGTCTATTATTGAAGACATAACTTGTATTCATGTACTTTATATTCATCCAAAGTTTTCTCTCATCATAAATAAAGATAATTTTGTACCCTCAAGGACCTATTATTCATTCTTATTGACTGACGGCGGGGGAGTGCGTAAATACAATTAGAACCCCTGCCCCCTCCTCATTGGGCTTAGGGATAATCAATCTTGAACGGATGAGTTTCACCATGTTAAAGTGACACTCTCTATCGTTGAGTTATATCATTGAGAATCTGAATACATGGTAAAATATTTCTATTACCTATAGACACTTTCGATTTAAATTTTGAATATATTTTTATGAGTAATATCGAAATTGTCTTAATTACACACATCATCCTCAACTAGAACATGTCTAAGGTTTTACGACTTACATAAACTAATTCTTATAATTAACGAATCTAAAATATTTTAAGTAGTTAATTTATCCACACATAATAAACATTTAAAAATACACATAAAATAAAATTATATATAAAAAATAGCTAATAAAAACATTTCTTAAATATCTTAATAAATTTGTAGCAAATTTAAAAAAAATTATCAATATATTAAGACAAAAGTAAATATAAATAAAAGTTATTAAATTCATGTAAATCCACAAATTACGCGTAGATATACCTCAAACTATATTTATTTCGTATTTTGAATTATTGGTAAAGGACAAGTGACCTAGTGGGAAGGCAAAGTGAAGATAAGAGTGGATCATGGTACCGTCCAAAGTGAAGCCTCAACCTATTTAAGGATGACATCACCAATTTTTTGTGACATTTTATGTTGAAAAAGATGGTTACCATCATAATTTCACGTTAAGAAAATGTGAAAGTGCGTTCTATCGCTATAAGTAGGCGTTTAGCCAAGTGATATCATATCATGGTATGATATCGAGATAAAATCATCGTTTGGACATGTAATTTTACGCTAACTACATCTCATGATTCCATACTATAAGATGTGATTTCATATTCTCTAAAAACCATGCTATGGAATGATATAAGAATATCATATCATGATTTGAGTTATTTTAATGCAAAATTGATCCACGAGTTTATATTTTATTAAAACAACTCTACATTTATATCTACTAACCATTTATTTCACATGTAAATAAAATTTATAATCACATCATTACTTTTTAAAATTTATTATTCTCACCGACATAAAATTTATTATTCTCACCAACATATAATCACTTTAACTCACACTTCACGATTGTTGAGTAATAAAATCTTGAAAGACCCGTGAAAGGTGTTTCATTTTTACTCAAATATATTGATGAAACGATTACTTAAGTGGAGAACAAATAACTTGAGAAAATTAAATGAAAGGTGTCAAATAAGTCTTGGTTTGGTTTTGGGTGACAGATTGACCAAAAGCTGGTCAAATCATTTTTAAAATGTAATTAAGTAAATTTGGGACCAAATTAACATTTTCAAAACTTTCTAATCTTTTATAAAATACAAAAAATACTTCATTTTTCAACTTTTATAATTCTATCCAAACCATTCTTTTTTTAAAAAAAAGTAAATGAAAATAGATATTTCTCTTCTTCTTCTCTCAATGTTCTCTCTTCTCTTCTTCTTCCTCTTTAGAAAATCTGAAAATTCGACTATCAAAAGAAATATTCTCCCCCATTATCTTATCTTCCTTCTCATCTCCAGTCGTGACTCTCTTCTCTTTCTGAACTGAAGATTGTGTTTGACTTAAAATGGGTAAGTCATTTTTTTTGAGAGATTTTACAATTTTGGAACAATACTAAGCTTTTTTCTTGGGTTAATGAAGAATAAATCGTTCTATAGATGTGAAAAATGAATAATAGTGTAATGTCACCTATTATTTATTGTTTTAGAAAGAAAATTAACAAACCCAAAAAGCCATAATTTGAGAAAATGGATATGTAATGTTAACATTCAGTGAAAATTCATTTTTTTATTGTTTTTGTTGTTCTTTTTGTGACCATTTTGTTTATATGATTTAAGAAATATAGGTTTGTTTAGTTTTCCACAAATATTTGAAGTGTAGGAGATTGAAAAAATCTATTTCTCAATCACTATCTATAATTAGTGAAAGAAAAAAATAATGACTACTGCGCTATATCACACTCAAACCCAAAAGGCAATGAGAACAAGAAGGAGAAGGAGAAGGATATAGAGATGGAGAAGGAGAAATTGAAAAAGAAAGCGAAAGAGAAAGAGAAAAAAATCGATGTCGTCAATTGATGTGAAGCAACAATATCCACCATTGATTATATTGATGGTTATGTATACCATTGTGAATTACTTTTTTTGTTGATAAGTTGTATAAAACAATTGGTGAAGTGTTTATTTTTGCTGATAATATTAATGATTTTTTTGTTGAAAAAAATGTCAATTATGATGGAAAAGAAGAAATGTGGTGTATGCGGTAACATATATAACCTATGTTGTAAAAAACACCAAAAAATTATCTACATGTGTCCTAACAGAAAGGATATATGTGGCAACATATGTCACAAAAAAAAAGATATGTGGTAACATATGTCACTAAAAGAAGATATGTGGCAACATATATCACAGAAAGAAGATATGTTGCAACATATGTCACATAAAGAAGATATGTGGCAACATATGTCACAGAAAGAAAATATGTGGCAACATATGTCACAGAAAGAAGATATGTGTCAACATATGTCACAGAAAGGAGATATGTGTCAACATTTCATTGTTACCAATGTGGTGTCTGTGGCAACATATATAACCTTCGTTGTAAAAAAAACTATAAAATTATTTGCATGTACCCCAACAGAAAGGATATATGTGGCAACAGATGTCACACTATGAATTATCAAAATAAAATTAGAAAAATAAAATAAAAATGTCTAAAAAGGTCATTTCGTTTCATATTTCAAATTTAATTTATTTTTACTAATTTTCGTTTTCTTTTCTCTCTTTCCTTTCTCTCGTTCCATTATTTTTTTACAATTCAAATTGTTGCTATATTTTCTACAACATCAGTGGTAATATGTTGCGATTTTCTTCTACAACAAAGCGTCGTTGCCCTCATCATTTCTAGTTTATCGTTGATATCTTCTAAGATGAAATATAATAGTTATTGGTATTAAATCAGGACTTTTTTAGTGGTTTTCATCACTTATTTGTTTGTAGGATGGTTGGGTTGTTATTCCTTTTGAAATATTATCCGGAAAAAAATACATTTTAAGATGTACATGTTGTCACATATGACATGTCTGTTGCAATTTTTCCAACAAAACGTGCATATGTTGTCACATATGTCACTTCAAGGTTGACTTAATCGATAATTGAGCGATTTAGGAATGGAAAAATGTCAAATTGGATCAAATTATAGTACTTTGGACCATAAAACAATAAAAAATATGTTATAACACTTGGAACAAAAATTTACATGGGTGTTATATAACCATCATATGAAGTTACTTGGTTATTGTATGATGAACTAGTGATATGATAGTCTTTGTAAAAATAATTGATAAAATTGATGAAAGTTGTTGTATTAGACCATATTTTTATGTTTACACGTGTTGTATGACTATATATTAGTGTTACATGTTGAATTAGGTGACAATTTAATTAAATTAATCCCCAAAAGACCATTTTATGATATACATATGTTGCCACATATGACATGTCTGTTGCAATTTTTCCAACAGGACGTGCATATGTTGCCACATATGTCACTTCAAGAATGGGTTAATAGATAAATTGAACGATTTAGAAATGGATTAATGTCAAATTGGACCAAATTTTAGGAATTTGAACCATAATTATGCAATAAAAATATGTTATAACACTTGAAACAACGATTTATAAGGGTGTTATATAACTATCATATGTAGTTACTTGGTCATTGTATGATGAACTAGTGGTAAATGATAGTCTTTGTAAAAATAATTGATAGAATTGATGAAGGTTGTTGTATTAGACCATAATTTTGTACTTAGACATGTTATATGACTATATATTAGTGTTACATGTTGAATTAAGTGACAATTTAATTGAATTAACCCCCAAAAGATCATTTTATGATATACATATGTTGCCACATATGACATTTCTGTTGCAATTTTCCCAACAGAACATGCATATGTTGCCACATATGTCACTTCAAGGATGACTTGATCGATAAATTGGACGATTTAGAAATGAAAAAAATATCAAATTGGATAAAATTTTAGTACTTTAAACCACAATTAAGCAATAAAAATATGATATAACACTTGAAACAATGATTTACAAGGGTATTATATAACTATCATGTCGATTGCGACATGTAAGTCATATGTTGCTACATGTCTAGCTTATATGTTGCAGCTTGTGTAAGTTATATGTTGCAACATCTGTCAATTCTGTTGCTATTGAAATAACCTTTCTGTTGCTACATATGGTTATAATTTGTTCCAATAGTCAATTGTTGCAACATATAACAATCTGTTGGAAACGCGAATGCAAATTATTGAAAAAATTGCAGGTGCTCGAAGGATGATGAATGAATGATTTCAAAGAACTATTAATTTTACATATCAAAACAATGGTGTGTGACCCTAATCATTTATGAAGTAATTTGAATTGAGAGCAACCAAAATCTAATCCACTAATTAAATTAGTTAAGTCTGATTCAAGAAGAAGAAAAGAAGAAAGCTCCAGGACTAGCAGCCAAAACCAATAATGTACAAAAAGAAGAAGAAAAGATAAAGAGAACGGAAAGAAAGACAAGTAAGCAAGCAAGAACGACGAAGAAGAATAAGAGAAAGAAGAAAAATATGACGAGAGGTGGGGGGAAATATTTTATTTTCCCTTTTGGTACAGCTTGCTACTTCCCCCAATTTTAATTCCCACCAAAATTGGTTAAATTAGGTTTTAGTCAATTTACCCTTTTACCCTTCATTTAATTCAATGGACCAAACTGTCAACTTATAAACTTGAGGGCAACTCCACAATCGTTAATCATTAATCACATAATTGTCACCTACACCCAATACTTAAGACTTATGTCACCGCCCATTTATTTTGAAACCTTATTGTCACTTTATTTTAAAAAGTCCCAAATAACTTTATAATAATCTATTATACAATATGATTTTTTGTTTATTTGATAAGATTGAATAAATAATTGGGGTTATTTTAATAGTTTTAGAACTTATGAGATTTTTTTATGTTTATGAGAAAACATACAACACCAAAATTCCATATCGCATGTCCAAACAAAACCTCAATTTCATCTCATTATTCATAACATAATACCATATCGCATCGCCAATCGGACCCTAAATCTATAAGAAGGGTGTATTTCGAGGTGTGAAGTGGGAGAGAAGGGATGTCTATAATTTATTGAGTAATTGTTTGCTCAATCATAATTAAGATATCGAAATATTTTAAGACGTTATATTAATAAATTACAAATTTTTATATATTTTAATCAATAAATATTTGGGATTATATGTTATTATAAAGTTTCAGTTACATGAGTATAATTTATGAAGATTTACTAATCCAATAATCAATAATATTATTAACTAATTGTTCTTTAGTATAATTCTTCCATATGATATGAACAACTTCTTCACATTGAGCTTACCTTTTTTTTTTTTTAAGATTTGAAATTATAGGTCCTTTGTTACACCAAAGTCCAAACATTGTTTTGTGGGGCAAATTTTTAAATTTTAAGAAAATTGATATCACAGACTTGAAATTAAAATCCTACCTTTTAATAAATATATTTGAAATTTTAAAAAATTATATTTCAAATTGAATTTCAAGTTTTGTTCAAAGATTATAAATATATATTTGTTTCAAATTTAAACTTCAAAATGCATGGCTAAACGTGTGCCTGATTGGTATGAAGAAAAATGTTTTATATAGAAAATAAATTTCTAAAAAATGTTTTCTTAAAAAAAAAGTGAATTTATTTATTTATTTTCTAGTGTTTGGTAAGCTAAGTAAGTAAGAACATATTATTCTAAAGACATTTGAGGCTATGAGGAGTGGGATTGAGGGGTGGTGGAGGGTTGGGGTGGGGAGACTGGGTGAGTGGGAGGAGAAAAAATAAATTTGGTACGTCACTTATATAACCTGGTTTTCTTTATCTCTATAAAGGAAGTTATTTTTCTCATTTTTAAGGAATTTATCCTCGATAAAATATTTTTCAAACATTTTAATCAACCAATCACGAAGATTTTGAAAAACATCTCCATATATACAAAACACCCGGCTCCGGCTCCTTTCCATTTCTCTTCTCTCCATTTTCCCCATGTTCTAGCTTGGATTGGAGACACATGTAATATTTTAGAATTAATGGTTGAGATCTGATTGATTAAAATAAAGTCCTAATCATAGTTATTTACTTCTATATATTTAGTTCTTAATATTTTTGCAATCCATTATATTTTCCTTAAATATATTTAAAAAATTCTTTACTGTCTGCATACATATTGAAAACTTTACTAAATATTTCTATTTTTCTAAAAAAATATATAATACAATTAAACGTTTTTATTATTCTGATAGAGTACTAAGAGCTAAAATGTCTATACTCTATGGACCAATATAGATTCCATTGAGGGAGTGAGAAATAATTTAAAGTTGTGTGACAAAATTTATTTTACTCCTATAATTAAAAAAAAAACGTCAGATCAAAAATTTTAATTTTTAATTTGGCAAATATTATTTGAGAAATGACAAACGTTAGCGAAAAAAGTAAAATATCAGCAAAAATTTACTCAAGTAATTAAGAAGAGAAATTATTTTAAATATATTTATGAAAAATATAATGTAAATCTAGAATTGTTGAATTGCAAAAATATTTAAGAAGTAAATATATAAAAGTAAATAATTATTCAATTAGATCTCTGCCATTAATTATAACTATCGAGTAGTTTATAATTAATGGCAGAGATCAAATTGATTAAATGAAGAGCAGAGAAATAGAGAAGTTTTGAGAAGTTTGTGTGTCAACGCGTATAGGTGGAGAAGTGCACAAATATTGAGGAAAATGAAGAGCAGAGAAATGGAGAGAAGCCGGATTCAAAACATCCTATACATTTCCTCAATTTTCTCCCAATTCATTAAAATATGAGCTCGTTTTGATTTATATTTTTCTTTTCATGATATTATAATAAGAGAGCAAGCAAAAGATCATGAAATCCTAAAATTCAAACTAGCTATTTTTCAAAGAACATTTTTTATACATAAACTTACAATTAAGTAGATATGTGATTATCACATAGATTGAATTTCCACCCTTTTTATGACTAATTAGAAACTATTTTAATTTAACATTTTTCAATGTGTGCCAATTAACCAATTGAAGTTAACAAAGAAACCAAAAAAAATAAAAATAGAAGCATCCGATGAAAGAAAGCTACTTAAAAAATTAGCTCATGAAATTAACTATCCCCCCCCCCCCCCCCCGAACATACAAATTTGAGGAAGATTAATTAAATAAAACAAACTAATTAAGAACAAGTCAAAAAATGAACACCCGTTTAATTTTTATTTTTATAAAAAGAAAATTAGATATGTTAATTATTGTTGCTAGACTCTCTAATTTCAACATGGAGAAATTTGACTTGGTCACTCTTTTTCAAGAATTATGTATGTATTTCTCTACGTGATTTTTCTTAGCTTAACATTTTAACAAGAAAATTAAGACATAAAATTGTGTTTCAAATTCTTAATATAAGGCATTGGTTGGTTTTACTTTGACTTACCACATTCTTTACTTACAACTTTCAATATTATTCTCTTTAAATTAATTATATTTATTAAATGGAACTATCTGTTAGAACAGGTTGATGGCCAAGAGGCCAAAATTCAACGCATCGTTTAAATCTCAATAATATAATAAAGTTACTTTAATATCTTAAAAAATTAGACTCCACTGTGATTGAAGTTTTAATCAATTTTTACCTGGAAAAAAAATCAAAGAAAAAAAAATCACTCACACTTCTAATACAGATTGCTAAAATTTTAACCTTCTTTACATGTACTTCACTCATATATGACCGAATTTAAAAAATAACTTTTGTTTAAGAAAAAAATATTTAATCACTTCAAACACACATGATTAAAGTTTTAGTTAATCTTAACTTACACTATAAATATTAAAAATTAACTTTAGCAAATTATATCAAACTTCAGATAAATGTACTCGATATTTGTGCACTTTTCCACCTATACGCGTTGACACACAAACTTCTCAAAACTTGAAGGACAAAATTTCAAAGTTTTCAAATTACCTTGCTTTTTTGGGGGAAAAAATTGTCAAAAAATTTCACTTTCATTTTTTGAGAAAAAGAACCTACTATTTGACCTACAACACTTAGAAAGAGACCATGAAATCACTAAAATTCAAACTAATGATACAATATTTCAAACCCAACAAATTAACTATCTGACTGTCCATTTGGAGACATATTCAATAGGATTAATTAATTAATTATTAATTAATTAATTAAGAAGATACCATATGATTATCTCATACATTGATCTACTTTAAATTATGACTAATTTGTCGCTAGTACTTATAACATTTTTCAACGTGTGACTATTGAAGTTAATAAATAAAGAAACAGAAAGTAAAAGCAAACCACAAAAGACTCATAGAAATTAAACATTAAGTACAGAAATGAGGAAGATTAATTAAAGAACTAAACTAATTAATTAGGAACAAGTCTTAAGTATGAACACCCGTTTAATTCCATTTCTATTAAAGAAAATAAACATTCTAAATGGAGAAATTTTGACTTAGTCACTTTTTTATACATATCTTTCAAGAATTATGTATTCTCTACATGTATTTTTTTTCTTATTCTAACATTCCTAAAAGAATATTAAAACATAAAAATGTGTCTCAAAATTCCTAATATCAGTTAGGTTGATTTTACTTGACTTACCGCATTCTTTAATTTATTTACAACTTTCACTATTATTCTCTTCATATAATTATATCATTAATAGAAAATATCAATCAGAACATGTTGGTGGCCAAAATTTATAGTAGGCAATTTCAATAATATTATATGTAGTAAAGTGATCAGTTCAACATTTTTTTTCAAAAATTATATTATATATATAAGTTGAAAATTATTTTTATATAACAAGAACATACCTAGTAAAATCCCACAAGGTGGGGTTTGTGGAGAGTAAAGTATACGATGAATTTGTCTGTATCTCGTAGAGCAAGGTAGAGAGGTTGTTTTTGAAAGACCATCGGCTCAAGTATAACAAACTCAGGTAAAAAAAGACGAATACAATGGACAAAGCATAAGAGAGAAATAGTAACAACAGTAAAATAATGTAAAAACTAAAATGCAATAAACAAAATATGGCCAGAACTATAAGGGGTCGATTAGTCAGGAACTAAACTTCTACACGGTTAGACAACATCTACCTCTTATAGCCTTCTACCCTAATACGTTCTCAATAATATGAACTTGTCTCTCCTCAATACTTTTTTGAATTATCCCTGCCCTCTGTGTACCCGGTTCCCCTATATCTAACCTATTGTACCTCCTCATTGAAATGTCGATTCACCTACTCTATACATGCTCAAACCATCTCATATTTATACATACATAATAAAATATTGTGAAGCATCCGACTACACCTTACAACTGATTATTGTTAAAATAGTTTAATCACCACCCTTTATCTAGAACTCTGTTGTAAGAATATATCATTGACCTATATGTTTCTAATCCCTTTAATTTAATTTTAAGAAAATTATAAGAAGTCTTTTGTGGTGACTTAAGGAGAAAGAGACATGCACTAACAAAAGCAAAATTAAAGGTCAAAATCAAGGCCACATCTAATAATAATAAGTAATCGCGTTGAAATATATAAAATTAACTGCGATATGATAAATTCATCATTATTTATGCTACTAACTCTCAGTTTTGTCCTACTTTGATTAGTACATAGAAAACTCAACTTAAATGTTTGAGGAAGTGGTCAGCTACCAAAGACGTATGGAATATTTGTCAATTTCCGCGTATCTCTATTTTATAAGTAAACCATTAATTAGTACAAAAACCAATCACTTACTGCCAAGTGTCCTTTATAATACAAAAAAGTAAACTTACTTGTTTAGTATAACTTATCGTGGTTAAGTAATTTAATAAATAACTTTTTTGATTAATTAATCGTGATAAGTGAAAGTTGTGTATGTCTCAATATGTGTCGTATATTCATTGGTTGATGTAAACACTGAGCAAGGTTCTACCATTCATATTTGAGATAATACTAAATTATTTTATTGAAATGAATTTTTTAGTTAATTTATGTATTATGTTATGCGGGAATATCCTGCATAAAATAATACATAGATTTCCTCATACTTTATATATGTGTATTAGTAGAGTGAATTTCTAAACTATCAACCAAATATCATATTAATTTTACACATAAATAACTCTTCTCTTATCTACCTATCAACTACCATGTTAAGTTATATGAATATTAATACATAAATAACTTGTTTCTTAATCGTACCATGAATACACCCGAATTGTTTACTCATCGTACAAATAAAACTTGAATCAAGTACACAACTAGATTTGAGTAAATATATGTTATGAATCCAAAGTTAGGTCATATTGTTCATCATTGAATGAAGATAGGCAAGTCCCATGTGGTAATGTTCACAGAAATATCACACGATAATTAATTAATTCTCTTTTTTTATTTCTTGTCAGGTATTCATGTTAAAGTCGTAACTTGTGATAAATTTAGATTCTCATGGTGTAAGGCCTAGAGGAGAAGAAAGCAATCCCTATCTGAACTTTTTCTAATCTTTAAGTCTCGAAATTAAGGGTGAAAATCTATCCATTGCACCACAACTCTTGTCGGTAGGCACATTATAATTGTTCTTGTGATGTGTTATAAATCATATATTTGACATGGCATCAACTATCAAATGCTTCTCCACTATTACCTTTATTCATATTTCTTGGGTTCCTCTTCTACACCATTTTGGCTACTTACTAACCTGCATCTTTTATAGCAATATGAGTCCAGAGGACCTTGGTAACAGCTGGGTACAAGGAAGTTACAGATGTGACCTAAGAGACCGCGTGTCACCCGATAATTTATGTACCTAAATGTGGTTGGAAGTGTGATCAAGATCAGGCAAAAACTTCAGCCAAAATACTGAAATTACACTTTCTGGTTGCTTAAACCAACCTACTACTGAATACTTCACTTCTGTCAAAACAAGTATAAGAGCTAATTTTCCAATTCGAATTGTCTAGGACGAAAAGGATGACCGTTCTAAAAGTATCCTGTAAAACTTGGCTATTACAGGTTAGAATATGAAAATCAAGGTTGCTTATACCAACAGGGGAGGAAGTTAGAGTATGTACAGTTGAAAAGCGAGATTGACTAAAGGGATGAGTAATGATATGGTAGGATGGCTAGTTAAGGTTCATCATCGCTTCCAAGCTCATCATCATGGCTTACTGTATAGAGGCTTCCATCTGGACCCGCAACCTTAAACCTATAGATTAATAGTACAAAGAAAAATACAAGATAATTAGACTCTTGGAATACCAAGATGCCACGTTAAAGCGCGAAAGCACACTAGATACCTCTCAAGAATAAATTTCCCTTCCTTGTACTTTTGAGTCTTGTCATGTGCGGCTTCCTGGGAATTAGTTGAGAGTTGACAGTAAGAATATCAGAGTAACTAAAGATCAGAAAAAGAGAGATAAAAATCAGATCTTTGGTGAAGAGAAAGCTCACATATTTCCAGCCCACAATTGAGCCACACCCCACACAGAATATGTCAACAACAGTGTGCATTCCGGTCATCATCATCCGATCTTCTTTTGCTCCAACTGTTACATTCACGCTACAATGCACAAAAAAGGAGCAACACATAAAACACAATATTGCAAGTGTAAAGCATGAAGCATTGCATGTAATGACTGTGTCTACTATGTCTATCCCCAATATAGTATCTGAGAAATGTGAATCTTACTCTGTGATGCATAACACCACTACAAAGACTGTTGTGACCTCAAGTAGATTATGTTGGTAGTAGTTCAAGTAATTGCAACAAAAAGATTAAGTTATTAGAGAATGTGGAGATGCATGATCTGATATAATTCAACATTCACTGCCTGATTTAATCACTGATAGCTTTAAAACTTTCCTCCACTAATGAAGGTGAAAGCATTCCATATAAATTGACAGGTAATTTTGAGCTTCACAAGTCAAAGAACACTTACACTTTATCAAAGAGGTAAGCTCTCCCATGACTGCAGTGGAATGACTGTAAGAAAACTTACAAGCTCATTAGAATACATATATATAAAGCAGACATATCATAACTCACGTAAGTGTAATGTGTTTTCCAGCCAGTTTGCAGTTAGTAGCATAAAGACAACATAACAACATAATCCAGAAGACCAGGAATAATACCAGTAAGAAACTAATAGCATCCGTAAAGCTTTCTTCAAGGGAATAGCAATTAGAAGTGACTTAACTTCATTCGTATTCGAAATAACCTAGTAAGTCCTATTGACATAGTTAGAAATAAGATAGCAATAGATTGGACATGTTGGTTCGAGGTGGTCTCTTTAAGAGTATACCCATTAGAAAGTGCCCAACTTCATTTATATTCCAAATAACCTAGCGAGATGAATACTCATATAGATTGGAATAAGATAGAAAAGATTGAAATGGTTGAAACGATTAGGTTTAAGGACAAGAAATGCTGGTGGGCCTTATATAAAACTGATAACAACAAATGGAAAGTTATCCAAACTTCGTCATAGAAAAATGGAACCAACACACTAAGACTGAAGGCGAACCTTCAAGATGAAAAAAATCAAATAACTACCTACAAACATAACTTATAAACAAGAATCATAGTTCCATCAGGTACCATAGATTTTCAGTATAAGAAGTATGATCAGTTACTTGTTTTTGGTTGTTATGTGTTGCCTAACAATATCAAACAGCTGATGTTTTGCATAACTTTGTCTTCCATGGCTAGAATAACAGTCTCACTGTTAAAACATAGGGATATTGAGTATTAGAATGACTTGGATATAGTACAGAAATTATCCAGCATTAAATTCAGACCACTCTTCCATTGATACAGGATGGGTGAATGGTTATGTGGCAGTATTATGTTAAATACAATGGCAACTAGTGCCATAAAAAATTCAACATCAAGACCCAAAGTGGACTTCTGTCATTGTGAAGCATCAGTATGTCAGTGCTTAAAGTCATGGTTATGAGAAAAAGACACAAATGAGAACCCAACAATTTGTGGTGATCTACTACTTAACTCATTTATAGGTAAGAAATCTCTGTAGAAGCCTTATGCTAAGAAAACTAGACCATGCCCAGTAGTTTGTGCACTGGGTAACCATCTATTGCTAGCTACACAACCCTGCTTCAGAGCCCAGATTATGAGAGAGATAAGCCATGTAAAGCCAACTTAATGATTAAACTGGTGAGATCCATTTCATAGTGAACCCTTCAAAGGCCAACACATTCCCACAATCCTACTAAATCGACAATCACAATTTTGAGCAATCAGGATGCCATGTCCAGACTCCACTGAAAATCAATAGATAAGAAATAACCATATTCATGTGATGATTAAAATCAGAAATTGGTTCATTTTCCACCCAAAGGATGATATATCATAGAATTCCAAACACTTTTTTTTTTCTGAATTGGATTAAAGATTCCACTTTTGCTTAATTGATATAATACTAAGGATGCCGGTGAAAAAACACCATAAATCAACTGTACCTCAATCCCAAGTTAGTTGGGTCGACCATATGAGTCCTTTATATCCACTCCTCATTTTTTGAGCCTACATACCAAAGACAACTTAGTGGTTCCCTAAATTATAGACTTTATAAATGTTACAGTTATTTCCTACATTGACTTACACTTATTCAACCAAACCAAAAAGACTCGTAGCAAACACCGAACCTGTGTATGTATTGTAAATAGCCCTTAATCCCAACTAATTGATATTTTCTATATGGATAATTTCCTTCAGTTTTGTTCGGGTCTTAACAAGATCATTAATTCTATAGGATTTTGGGTCTTTGGAGACAATTGGGCAGCTTGCAATTTTTATACTACCTTGTCTGTTTTTAGAACCTTCAATCATTATGATATCACACCTG
Source organism: Solanum sitiens (assembly GCA_016801875.1). NCBI lineage: Eukaryota > Viridiplantae > Streptophyta > Magnoliopsida > Solanales > Solanaceae > Solanum > Solanum sitiens. The sequence goes on from JABWTJ010000279.1 coordinate 1,400,576, forward strand.
TTGATCAGCGTATTGGGAAGTTTAAGTACAACATGGTCAAACCATCTCAAAGTGACCTTCTCTTGATTTATCGTCTATGAATGCCACTTGTTTCCTCAATATGATGTGATCATTTCTCATCTGTTCCAATCTTGTATAATACTATATATCTATCATAAGATTCACATTTCCATAATAGCCATTTTGAATATATTTTTGACTCCCCACATTCATTTGCATATAACTTTGTAGGTGATACACCCGTTATCAGGACTTGCCTTTAGACATTCTCCTCAAAGACTGGCCTAGATTTTTGAACTATCTGCATTTAGGTACCAAATTTCTAGCTAATCTCACTTCACCTTCCCTTTGTGCGACTTACAGGAACTAAATTATTAGTACATTTATTCTGTCTTACTTCTAAGTATCCTAAAACCTATACTCTCTAATACTTTTTCAAGGTTCCGTTTGAATTCCTACATAATTTGCCAATTGATACATTGGTAGGAAATGTAATATCTATGTCCCAAAAATTTTAGTTAAGAAATGGGAGGGAGTAATCGACAAATATTTCAGATGGTAGTTAGCTAAAAATATAATGTGATCATCAGCTTTATTCTTGAACTTATAAATAGCATAGCTAGTCAAGTCTTAAATCAGCTATTTGCCACTTGTAAAAGGAAAGAAGTGACGATATTCAGGAACAAAACCAAAAGGTTGATTATTCAACAACCAGAATACATCCACTATAAAGCAGGACAGAAAGAAATTAACTACACAGGCTACAAGATAAATACAAAAATATCCCGCCAAGTACATCTGTTTGTTATTGAAACGTTTGTTGGGATGCAATATCATAATACTTCTCTAGAAAAACATGAGAATGGATTAGACCAATGTCACAGAAATCAGTCAACCACCACCATCTAGTGACAATAGCTCAATTTAAGCCTAAACGCACAATTGAGAGGAGTAGTTCCCCAACAGTCCAAAGCTCTGGGATGCACATTCAACAACCAAGGTAGGGGGAGAAATATTCAGCATATTACAAAATCAAGCAACCCTGCAGAGTGGAAACTGTGAAGAGACGAAGTATAACTGCAACTACTATTACAGTCTCCCACACCTAACACTCCCGCCCCACCCACCCCCAGACAAAAAGCTCTAAAGAGGCCATGTGGAATTTCTGGCATTGAATCTCAAACAATATCCACAGCATGGGTCGCACCCTGTGTATCCTGATCTGTCCTAACTCCCAAGGCAGAGAGTTTTTTCTGTTATTTTTTTTTCTTTTGAGCTATACTAGATAAAAAAAATTCTTTCTTTCTCGATTTGCAATACGGTATTAATATCACATAGTTATATATATCAGTAAGGAACTTGCACTAGACTGCAATTGAAGCCATAGTATCAGAACAACAACATTTTACGAAGAAACAATATTGACAATAATGATAAATCAATCAACAATGCATCCTATGTATTCGTTCCACTCTGATCAGATCACATTCTTACAAGCATAATTAATATCAACACAAAAAAATAGTAACATACAAATGGTATTACATCTCCAATAAAACATCAAACTTATAATATTTCAAGTTCAGCAGATTCATAACACAATCATATTTGGGATCCCTCCACCCTAACCAGAGTTCTCGGATTTAAGCCCCCCAAAAAATGCCCTACAACCAAAATAGAGAAAGGGGAAAAACCAACCTTAGAAATAATGTGATCAGCCAAAGCAAAATGGGTTTGACAGTGTTTGCATTTGTAGATGCGTCCTTCAAGAGTTAACACAAAAAGCCTACCCATTTTCTCAACTTGCTATGTACCTTCAAATAAACCGATCAAAATTATTATACGCTTAATTCAACCACAAAATCACTGTTTCATCACAAATTAAAACATCAATAAAACAAGATAACGGATCCAAAGTTACATTTCGAAGAATCAGTACAAAATACCCAGACCCATTTCATAAAATCATATATAATTACAGGTGAATCAAGGAAAAAAGAAAAATTGAACCGAGATGATGAACTCACCAGAGAAAAAGTAGTAATTTTTACAGCAATTAAGCGTGTGTTTGTTACATTTATAGGCGAGAAATCTGTATTTTCAGAAACTCACCAAAATTAAACTTGGGGATTTGTTGCAGGTGTCCCATTTGTATCAATTTGTTATTTCGAATTTATTATATTTGTATAATTTCAAACTTTATATTATTCAATTACACAAAAACATGTGAATTATATAAATGTATCTGCGAATTATACAAACGAGATAGAATTATACAAAAAAAATTCCTCTCTCGGTCGCCTCTCTCCTCCTTCTCTAATCTCTTTCGCCAGAATATACTAATACATATGTATAATATACAAGTATCTAACCAATATAAATATACAATTATAATTAACAGTCTTGCTCGCCACTCTCCTCTCTAAACATGTTGCTACGAATTAAATTAATAAACTATAGCTACGAAATATAATTTGACTATTTTTTAATGGCTAGATGCGAAAGTTTTTTTTTTTTTTTTTATATACGGAGAGTATATCTCACCATCTTTTATATTTATGTTAGTGCCTAGTAACTTTTTTTTTTTTTTGCTAGAACAGGCATTTTATATATTGAAAGGGAATACATAAGGTATTGGACAAACCATAGCAGGGTACAGACACCCTGGTTATTTAGATAGTAGAGACATACGAAAGAAAGGGAGGGGGGTACACATAAGTGATAAGGTTAAAATCTAAAGAGAGAGCTACTGATTTTCCATGCTTTGCCAATGCATCTGCCAGATTATTTGCAGTCCTAGAGATATGGCGAAGTTCAGTGTCCGGCAAGTCAGCCAACAGGTCCCTGCAGGTAGATAAAATAGTGAAATATTTTGGGTTATCTGATCTTAATAAATCGAGTAATACCTGGGAATCTGTTTCGATAAGTAGGGGGTGAAATGATGATTTTTTGCAATGAGTAGTCCATGGTATAGGCCAAGCAGTTCCGCATGTACCACCTCAGTCCGATGAAGTGGTTGGGTGTATCCAAGCACCCAATCACCAGTAGTATTGCGGAAGACACCTGTAGCGCCTCCAACAGCAGTTTCGGGGTCCACAGAGCCATCGATATTTAATTTAAATGAGTGCAATGGCGGAGGTGACCAGCTAGTAGGCGAGCTGGAGCGATGGGTGGCTGTATTGGCGATGGGAGTGGCCAAGGCGGTAAATTCAGCGACTTGGAAGAGGAGTTTGGATGGGGATACAAAGTCACGGTGGTTGTTGAAGACATTATGGTTGCGATTGAGCCATAAATGCCAAAGAATATACGGGATGAGAGTAGCAAACGGGACGCCAAATGAAGGCGTGATCAGGGAGGAATTTGGCATGCTTGTTTTAACCAGGAAAGGTGATCTACAGTAGGTGGGTGTATGTTAAAGTAAGTCCAAAGATGTATTGCCGGAGAGCAATGAAGGAAGATATGAAGGATGTCTTCATTAGTAGTGCGACAGAAAGGGCATAAGGCGCTAGGGAGTAGACGACGGGCAACAAGGAAGGATCGGGTAGGAAGTCGAGAATGGAGGAGGAGCCAGAGGAAGGTTTTGAGTTTAGGGAGTATCGGAAGGGACCAAATCCAATTGATAGTAGGAAAGGTAGGAACAAGAGTATAAAGTTTGAGATAGAGCTGATAAGCGGTAGCTGTAGTGAAATTTCCAGAGGTAGAGAGGAGCCAGTAAGGGTTGTCGGTAGTGGCTGTGGGGTGGGAGATAGTGCCAAGAATAAGAGAAGTAATAGAGGGGGGAAACTCAAAAGAGCAGCAGTCAAAGCACCACACCTTATCAGGGAGGATGGAAGAGAGGGGTAGGTCAAATTCATGGCGTAAAAGAGGTCCCGATATTAATTCGCGCAAGGAGAGGTCAGATTGTATCCATTTATCACCCCAAAGGAGTATGTGATGACCATTGGCAATGTTCCAGGTTGTACCCGAGCGTAGTAAAAAGTTGGTTTTGGTAAGACTTTTCCAAAAGTAAGAGTGATACGGTTTTGAGGAAATGGGAGGGAGGGGGTGGGAAGTAAGAGAGGTAGGGGATACGTATTTACCGCGCAAAATTGTGGACCAAAGTGAGTGGGGTGTACGAAACAACTGCCAGTGAAAATGACTAAGGACGGCATAATTGTGTGCAAGCAGTTGAGGAATCCCAAGACCGCCCGAGTGCTTTAGGGTGGTGACTACTTTCCAGCTAAGGAGATGGAGCTTTTTCTTTTCCGCAGTAGAGCCCCAGAGAAAATTACGTTGCAGGCGATCAATGTGGACGAGTGTTGTGGTAGGTAGGATGTTAAGCTGCATAGCATATGCAGGGATAGCAAAGAGCGTGGATTTAATAAGAGTGATGCGTCCTGCTAGTGTAAGAGTAGTACTCTTCCAATCTTGGAGGCGAGCGTTCATGCGATCAAGGATGAATTGGTAATCGGATAAGCGTGGATGTAAGCTAGGCATGATAAAACCCAAATATTTCCCAAAATTATCCGAAGATTTGATATTTAATTGCGATGAAAGGGCATGTCGTTGGGTAGGGTCAACGTTGCGAGAAAAAATAATTCTAGATTTAGAGAAATTAATATGTTGGCCAGAAACTTGTTTGAGATGGTTAAAGATGTTAAGTATAGTGGTGGTATTTGTAGTTGTAGCTTGGGAAAATAATACAAGGTCATTGGCAAAGAGTAAGTGGGAGAGGGAAGGTCCTGTACGGCTTAACTTAACCGGTTACCAAGATTTGGTGCAGACAGCATGCTCAATGGAACGTGAACGCGATTCCATACAGATAATGAATAGATAAGGGGACAAGGGATCTCCTTGTCGGATACCGCGCGAAGGCTGGAAAAAAGGGGTGGGGGTACCATTATTAAGTATAGAAATAGAAGAAGTAGTAACGCAGGCCATAATTAGTTTGATAAGAGGCTGGGGAAAATTCAGGTGGAGAAGGGAAGAGTGAATAAATGACTACTCAAGCCGATCAAAAGCTTTATCCAAGTCGAGTTTTAGCATCATAGCCCCGATGCTGCCCTTTTTCTTCCAAAAGGAATGGATAGCTTCTTGGACAATAATGGCATTTTCAGCTGTTTTCCATCCAGGAAGGAAACTGCTTTGGGAAGGGTTAATGAGGGAAGGGAGGTAGGGGCGAATACGGTGGACAATGATTTTGGTAATGGTTTTATAAATAGTATTGCAAAGTCCAATGGGGCGATATTGAGTAATGTTTTCGGGTGATTTAACCTTAGGGATTAGTATAATATTAGTCTCGTTGAGGTATGCTGGAAGAGTGGATGTGGAGAAGACGTCTTTACAGAGACGAATAACAGCGTCTTGTGTGGAATGCCAATATTTTTGGAAGAAAATGGGGTGGAAACCATCGGGTCTCGGAGCTTTGAGGGGTTTAAAGGATTGAATTGCTTGAATTATCTCAACGTCAGAGAGCGGTCTTATTAGATGTGACTGTTGTTCGGAAGTGAGGCCCAAAAGAGACGAGAGGGGCGATGGACGGGTAGAGTGAGTGAGTTGGGTGGTATAGATGTGGGTAAAGTAGTTAACAACAGTGTGAATGATTTAGTGATGGTCGAAAGTCCATAGCCCAACTGAATTTTGTATACCTAGGATACGATTGCGGCAGCGGCGTTTAACAGTAGATAAATGAAAAAAACGAGTATTGGCATCACCATCAACCAACCACTGGACGCGAGATTTAAGTTTCCAAAATTCTTCCTCTTGTTTGAGGATGAGGTGAAGATCTGTAAGAAGTTGGTTTTCTAGATTATAATGAAAGCTGTGTTTGCGAAGAGGGTCCATGGATTGGATGCCTTTTAATCTTGAAAGGATGATTTTCTTTTTATAAAAGATGTTGCCAAATATGTCCCGGTTCCATTTGGTGAGCTGATCTGTGAAGTGGTTTAGAACCTGAGGATAAGTTAAGTTATTTGACCATGAGGAAGTAACAAGATGGGGAAAATGTGGGTGGTTTAGCCACATAGTTTCAAAATGAAAAGACGACAGTGGTTTAGAGATAGTTTTAGAGAGATTAAGGAGTAACGGGCAGTGATCTGAATGAATTCGAGGAAGATGATGTACAGTAGCATCTTCGTACCTATGGAGCCAGGCGGAGTTGCCAAAAAATTTATCTAGTCGTTCAAGGATTAAATGTTTATTATTATTTTTATAGCGTTTATTAGTCCAGGTAAATCTAGCTCCCGCAAAGCCTAAATCAATCATATTTAGTAGGTTGAGATATTTATTAAAGGAGAGTGAACGAGTGGTGTTGATAGGCAAACCCCCAAACTTATCAGAGGCGCTAGCAACTTCGTTAAAATCGCCACAAAGGAGCCATGGCCCTGTGTGGTGACTAGAGAAAGTGTGAAGATTATCCCATAGTTGTTGTCTACGCAGAAAATTGGTACTGGCATAAATTAGAGTGAGCAACCAAGGAGTAGAAGAAGCAGATACCTGTATTGTCGCATGGATTTCGTGAGCAGTAACAGTAATTGGATCAACTGAGATGGTGTCACCTCGCCAAAGAACAACCATTCCCCCAAAGAATCCTTCAGCAGATGCTTGGATGAGGTCAGTGAAGTTGAACTCGTCCAGCAGTGATCCATGATCTTCCATTTTTGTTTCAGTCAAGCAGAGGATAGTAGGAGCATTCCAGTTGAGCAGGAAGCGAAGAGATCTGCGAAATTCAGGGCCATTTGCTCCACGGCAATTCCATAACATTATCTTCATAAAATCAGAATTGGGTGGATCTACGCTCCCTCCCGGAGCCAGAGACATGGAGAGGTGCATTACCAAGCAGTGGGAGCTGGGGAGATCCTGAAGCAGTTGGTTGTCGTTCAACGTCGGGACCAGCAGAATAGTATATTTCTGAGTGATCGATAGTGGATCCAATCGGAAATTGAGGGATGCAGTCTCCAAGGTCCTTGGTATTTTGACAAGATACTTTTTTCGATGTTCCGGGCATGGAGAGCGTCAGTGGAGAGGACAAGGTGAGGGTCTCCATGAATGTCTCGTGCATGTTTGAAGGTCCCTCGTCCAGAAGTGGAAGGGATGTGGTCACCATCACGCCCGTGGTGGGAGACGTCGGGCGTAGTGGTGGGTGGAGCAAGGTCGACCCCTGTGTTGGGATAGCGATCAATGACAGTAGTGGTTCCTGGGCGAATGAGTTCCATGAGTTCATGGGTGGGGGTGTAATCCAAGTTGATACCTGTGGAGGGTCGTGTGTGACTGCCTCATAAAAGTCCACAAGATTGTTGTGGAGGTCTGTCGCAGTGATTTCCTGAATATTCAGTAGATGAAGAGCATTGTCGTGTTGTAGCTGGGTGTGAAGGCCGCCCTGGAGGAGAGTGTTGATGGTGGCGTAGTTGTCCAGTAACATGTTCGTTTGCTGGAGCATTATTTCTACATCCTCCGGCAGGTTCGCAGGGATATTCGGGAGGCCTTGCGGATAATGGAAAGGTGCTGCAAGTGGAGTCCCTGCAAAGGGAAAGGGTGGGGGTGGAAACAGAGGAGGGGGTGCTGGATGAAAGTGGTTGTGTATTTGTACAGGTGGTGGCGTCCTGATCGTGCTCGGAGGAGAAGGACGCTGATAGTTGCGAGGATGGTTGATCAGGTGATTTCGATACATGTTGATTTTTTGATAAAGGAGTTGTAACAGTAGTAAAGGATGAGTAAGAAGGTGTGGTAGGGGTATCCATATTTATAGTAGTGGGATTTGTAAACACAGCATCCACCGGCGGAGTATGGAGTCGTGGTGAACAGGGGGTGACGTCGAGAGAGTCTGTGGTAGGATAATTTTTAGTAGAGTTGTAGGGGGTAGGTGTGGAAGGTGGCTTTGTAGAAGAGTGCATGGTAGGGATGGATGATAATGTGTCAAACGTAAAGGGCTGTGAAGTTATAGTAGAAGTGAAAGATGTACGAAGGGGGCAAGTATTGTCTGGGAAATTGGCGCCGCAGGTGTTTGCAGAGGGAATGTTATGATGAGGAGACACAGAAATGGGACCCATTTGTATGGGCGCCGGTTTTTTAAGGTCAAGAGTAGGCTCAGATAGGGGAGTGGTGATAGGGGCAGGATCGACAATATGGGAAGATGGTATTTTATTTTCCAAATCATCATGTGCTGCAATTGTGTCGAAATGGGCCTTAGCAAATGTGGGTTGTGCAGGAGTGTTATTGGTATGTTGGGTAGGAGGTTCAGTGGTGTCCAAAGGAGCAAAAGTATTGTGGGCCTGAGGTATTGGTTGTTGAACAATTAGTAAAATGTACAGCTGTCAGTTAGTGTTATTAGAGTTAGTTAAGTTAACAGTGTTTAGGTGTGATAATCAGTTAGAGTTTGTTAGTCAAGTAATTAGATGTATTTTACTTCTATAAATATAAGAGTAGCAGTCATAATGTAGTATGAGATTATATAGTGATTTTCTGGAAGCTTCCATAATTGAATGATTGCAGTTTCTTCTTTTCTTCTCTTCTTCATTGTTGTTCCATTGTTCATCGTTCAATTACTCAATTCTCCAGAACTTAACATGGTATCAGAGCTTGGAGGACGATTGTAAGAGTTTGTAGTATCAATTTTTTGCTTAGATTCAATTGATTATGGCAATCGAGGAGCAGTCTGGAGGATCGGGTGACAGATCTCAAGGGGAAACCATTAATGGTAACATTGTGACAATTGATCACAATCATCCCCTGTTCTTGAGTTCATCTGATATGCCAGGAGCATTGTCAATTGGGATTCAATTGACAGGAATGGAGAATTATACACTTTGGAGTCGAGCTATGAAAATCGCATTGCTTGGGAGGAATAAATTGGGATTTGTTGATGGATCTATTCTGTTTGAGAAGAACCTGGGATCGATGCAATGCAGTTGTTATCTCTTGGCTCATATGCAATGTGAGCAAGGAATTACTCAGTGGAATACTATATTCAACCAGTGCATATCAGGTATGGCTTGATCTCAAGGAGCGATTTGATAAAATAAATGGATCTAGGCTTTATCAGTTACACAGGAACATTTTCACTCTTACACAAGGAGTTTTAACAGTATCTGCATATTTTACGAAATTGAAAAATCTGTGGGATGAATATGATTCCATTTTACCCCCACCGAGTTGTGATTGCTATAAGGCCAAGGAGTATGTGGAGCAGATGCAATATCAACAATTACTTCAATTCCTAATGGGGTTGAATGATAACTATTCACAAGCTAGGGGTCAGATTCTCATGATGAATATTTTGCCTACTGTAAATCAAGCCTATGCATTAGTGATGCAGGATGAGAGCTAGAAGGGAATTGCAGGCAGTGTTAGTGAAGGGATGGAGTCTTTAGCCCTGTACACAACTAAAAATAATAGGAATCAACAGTTTAATAACATGCCCAGGAAGAACTATCAATATCTGTATTGTGATTTTTGTAACATGAAGGGGCATATTAGGGCAGATTGCAACAAATTGAAGAAATGTGATCATTGTCATGCAACTGGACATGTAAAGGGAAATTGCTATCAGTTAATTGGTTATCCTGAAAATTTTAAAGGGAAGAAAAAGGTGAATACAGTTTTTGCAGGAGGAACTTTATATCCGCATCAGTTGACTACTGGAGGTGGTGTTTTTACACCACATCAGTCGACTACTGGAGGTGGTGCTCCTACATCATCTTCTATGGAGGAGCAGACAACCAGGACAGGACATATGATTGCGCAGGAATATATGTACAATGATCAGGGCACACAAGAACAAGTGTTATTGCAGTTGTTGCATAAGTCTTCACCAGAACTAATTCATAATATGATTGATGTTTTAAAGAAGGCCACTAGCTCAATGGACTCTCAGAGTAGTGTCAACATGGCAGGTATTGATAATAGTAATCCTAGCTACTATTTGAAATGAATTATAGATACAGGTGCAACAAATCATATGATAAGTAATTACAACCACTTACATGCTGGGAAGGTAATGAAACATGCAGGGAATGTACAATTGCCCAACGGAGAGTCAGCCACAGTTACACATATTAGAAGTATTCAACTTAATGAGAATGAAATGATCAATGGTGTTTTGTGTATACCATCTTTTAAGTTTAACCTTTTGTCTGTGCACAAGCTGACAAAGGAATTAAACTACTCTGTTTCTTTTTTCCCCACATACTGTGTGTTTCAGGATCTCTTGTCTGGGAAGGTCAAGGGGATTGGTGAAGTTGAGGATGGACTGTATGTGATGAAATGGAACAAGATTAGAACACTATCTGCAGTTAGGAGAGTAGATGAAGATCCAGCACTTTGGCATCAAAGACTAGGACATGTTCCTATGGGTGTTATTAGAAGAATAAAGGAGTTCAGTGCTCTAGATAGTTTTGCTATTGATCAATGTAGTATCTGTCCTCAAGCTAGACAAACTAGGGTTCCATTTCCTGTTAGTATCACTAAGGTTGATGATGTATTTGATTTAGTGCATATGGATGTGTGGGGACCATACAAAATAGCTACTCATAATGGGATGAGGTATTTTCTTACTCTAGTTGATGATAAGGCTAGATGGACATGGACTTTTCTGATTCATTTGAAGTCTGATGTAATTGTTGTTCTGAAATATTTCTTAATACTAATAAAGACTCAGTTTGGAAAATGTGTTAAGGTGTTCCGGACTGATAATGGAGGTGAGTTTGTGAATTCTAATTGTCATGATTTGTTTACATTGAATGGTATCATCCATCAGAGATCTTGTCCATATACTCCACAACAAAATGGTGTTGCAGAAAGAAAGCATAGACACTTATTGGAGACAGCAAGAGCTATTAAATTCCAAGGTAAGTTGCCAGATAGATTTTGGGGTGACTGCATAGAAAGTGCAACATATATCATAATAGGATACCACTATCAGTTCTGGAAAATAAATCACCATATGAATTGTTGTATAACAAACTACCTTCTCTAGCACATCTAAGGGTGATAGGTTGTTTAGCTTTTGCTACAAATTTGAGAAAGGATGATAAGTTTGCAGCAAAGGCAAGGAAGGTTGTGTTACTTGGTTATGCTGTCAGTCAAAAGGGGTACAAGTTGTTTGACATTGAATCAAAGACTATCTTTGTTAGCAACGATGTAACTTTTTGTGAGAAGGAGTTTCCTTTTCAAACCAAACGTATTGATTCTACCACTGATCAAGATCCACTATTCCATGTCCCACACTCACCTGTAGATGATTGTGAGCTCACACCATGTGTTGTAATCAACAATGTCTCTCCTTTATCTGATTATACATGTCATCAAAGTTTTGCTCATGATAGTTCACACTCTGATTCCAACAACACAACTACTACTTCAGAAGATGCAGATACCATATTTGATACTTCTCCTCAAAGTCAGATGCCACAAGTTCCACCAGCTGTTGTTCTTAGAAGGTCAACTAGACCAGTCAAGCCTCCTTTTTGGCAAACAGATTATGTTTTGTCAAAACAGCCAGCTGGACATTGTTTGTACTCTATTACAGATGTAGTTGACTATGACAGTGTTACACCAGCTTATAGAAGTTTTATCACACAGTTTTCTTTGGAGAAAGAACCTACCTCTTATAAGGAGGCTATTCAAGACCCCAGATGGATTCAAGCAATGCAGGATGAGATTCATGCTTTGGAAGACAATCACACATGGGATCTTACTCAGTTACCTAAAGATAAGAAGGCTATAGGGTGTAAATGGGTTTACAAAGTTAAATATACAACTGAGGGAAAGGTTGATAGGTTCAAGGCTAGGTTGGTAGCCAAAGGTTACAACCAAAAGGAGGGTTTGGACTATCAGGAAACATTCTCTCCTGTTGTGAAAATGGGAACTGTTCGAGCTGTCATAGCCTTAGCTGCTGCACATCATTGGGATATACACCAAATGGATGTTTTTAATGCTTTCCTTCAAGGTGATTTAAATGAGGAGTTGTATATGGAGTTGCCTATGGGTTTTGTCCATACCAGTGAGGTGGGGATTGTATGTAAGCTCACTAAATCACTGTATGGTCTCAAACAGGCTAGCAGGCAATGGAACATCAAATTAACCACAGCCTTAGTCAATTCTGGTTTTCAACAAAGTCACTATGATTACTCATTGTTCACAAAACATCAAGGAGAAAGTTTGGTAGTGATACTAGTCTATGTTGATGATCTATTGATCACAGGTAATGATAACAACTTGATATTGGAGACCAAGAAAAGTCTCAAGGATAATTTCAAAATAAAGGATCTAGGGAACTTGAGATACTTCTTGGGAATTGAGTTTGCCAGGAATGAAATAGGAATTCTCATGCATCAGAGAAAGTATTCTCTTGAATTGATTTCAGAGATGGGGTTATCTAGTTCTAAACCTGTTGGAACACCTATTGAGCTAAATCAAAAGTTGACTACTACAGAATTTGATCTGCATTTTCCTCCTGCAGATGAGAATGACAGATTGCTAAGTGATCCTAGTGTATATCAAAAGTTAGTGGGAAAACTACTTTATTTGACGATAACAAGACCTGATATTGCATTTGCAACACAACTTTTGAGTCAGTTTATGCATAATCCGAAAACATCTCATATGAATGCAACAATGAGAGTGGTTAAATATGTTAAACATGCACCAGGATTGGGAATATTCATGTCTGCAGATTCAGGCAACCAGTTGACTGCATATTGTGATGCAGACTGGGCATCATGTCCAAACAATAGGAAATCTATAACTGGTTATATGATTACATATGGGAACTCTTTGATCTCATGGAAGTCCAAGAAGCAAAACACCATCTCAAGAAGTTCAGCTGAGGCTGAGTACAGAAGTCTAGCTTCAACAGTTGCAGAAATTATATGGTTGACTGGGTTGTTTAAAGAGTTGGGAGAACAAGTGAAGTTACCTGTGCCCATATATAGTGACAGTAAGTCAGCAATACAGATTGCTGCCAATCTAGTTTTTCATGAGCGAACAAAACACATTGATATTGATTGCCATTTTGATCAGGGAGAAGGTGCAACAAAGACTCGTTCAACCTATATACTTAAACACAACAGAGCAGCCTGCAGATTTACTCACTAAGGGTCTTACTTGTGTGCAACATACATATCTACTTACCAAGCTGGGAATGAAGAATATTTTTCATACGCCCAGCTTGAGGGAGGGTGTTGAACAATTAGTAAAATGTACAGCTGTCAGTTAGTGTTATTAGAGTTAGTTAAGTTAACAGTGTTTAGGTGTGATAATCAGTTAGAGGTTGTTAGTCAAGTAATTAGATGTATTTTACTTCTATAAATATAAGAGTAGCAGTCATAATGTAGTATGAGATTATATAGTGATTTTCTGGAAGCTTCCATAATTGAATGATTGCAGTTTCTTCTTTTCTTCTCTTCTTCATTGTTGTTCCATTGTTCATCGTTCAATTACTCAATTCTCCAAAACTTAACATTGGTATTGTTTTTGCATCGAGGCCCAAGGATGTTCGAGTAGCCCGTTTAGAATTTTTAGGGTATGTAACAGTGTGCCATCGTTCAGAGGGAGCCGCCGTGGACGGAGGCATAGCTGGCGTCTGAGATGATGACGGGGGGCCCTCTGAAGAGGAAGTCTGAGAAGGGTGACGAACGGTACATGTTGCAATGTTATGCCCCAGGCAGCCGAAATGAGCACAAAAATAAGTAGAGTCCTCATAGTAGATGGGTTGAGAGTAGGATCCAATTAGGACTTTGGTCGATAGTGGGGTGTTTAGTGGTACGAGAACGCATAGGCGGGCGTATCGCCCTCTGGTGGTCTGAGCAGTGCAAGCATCAATTTTAATGAGTGAGCCAATAAAGGAAGAGATTTGTTGGAGTATGTGAGAATCATAATACTCAGTAGGCAGATCTTGTAGGCGAATCCAAATAGTGGAGTAGTTGTTTGTCGGCTGTTGGGGGTTAAACTTAGGTTCCCAGTGTCGGACAGTGAGGTATTGAGACCCAACAAACCAAGGTCCTTCAGACATGACTTTAGTATAGTTTTTGGGTTGGTTGAATTTGACGAGATAATAGTCATTGCCAAGGTCGATAAGGTTGATGTCTTCAGTAAGCTTCCACAGAGAGGTGAGCTTATTTTTTAGGTAGTTGTATGCAACCTTTCGACCTAGTAGTTTGATGATAATAGCTGTTCGCCAAGGCTGGTAGAGGCGGTTTTTATCTTGGGTTGATATAGGTATGAAGTGAGGGTGGTTACTGGGGTTAACGTTTTCAGGCTCAAGATTTAGCTGAGAGTGGAAAGCCGAAGTGAGATCTGGGACAGAGTCGGTTGGTGGCTGAACTTTATCCCGATAACTTACCTTAGGGGAAGTATGAGTAGTTGAGGGTGAAATTGTTGCAGTTGTTTGTTTATCCTTTGGCCGATTTGTGATACGTTGCAGCTGGTCAGTTTCTTGATCAGTCATGTTCATATTTTGATTGATGAAATAAGGGCTAAATTTATGGCTTGACCCAAAATTTGACAAAGATGACCTAAGATATTTAGGACCCTTGTCCTCGTAAGTTCATTGAACCTCTTAAGAAAACATCTATTATGGAATTAAGAGTTAGTGCCTAGTAACATATTAGAATGGACTTAATATTTATATTTTTTCTGTATTAATCTATAGACATATTTTTTTAAATTTGTTTAGAAAAAGATACCATTCTTCTATATTTACAATCATTTTAACTTCAAAATTTTTATTTACGCTTAATGAAATAATTTATTACCGACACAAATCTTTGAAATTTATTTTTCACCACAAACTTCAGAAGTCTTTTTTTCTTTTAGAAAAAATAATTGTCTAGTCAAATGATCAAATTGGTCATTTATACCAATAATGTTTTATTTTGATCTTTAATATATTTCAATTGATTAAAATAATTCTTAATATATAACAAAGGGTATTTATTTTGGTCCTTAGCTTTACCTAGACCTAACAAATTTATCAAAAATAAAGTGTTAATTTATTATTTTTCTTTTGCTTAACATATTTCTACGCTTAAGTATATAATTTTTTGAATCTTGAAGTAAATTTTGTTGAAGAAATTAGAGGAAAATGGTGTTATATTTTATTAAGTTCTTACTCTAGAGCTAACCAGGAAGACAATACCAATGAATTTTGTTACCCATATATGATCCACAACAATTTTTGGTGCTTGTGCCACCTAATGAATTTGTGTTCCTTTGTATGTATTTGTATTTGTATGTTTTTGCATTAAAAGGAAAAATCATTAGGAGTTGTTCTAAGTGTGAAATAAATGAATATTTAATAGCTATAATATTAACTAATTTCAAAGTTTTAAATATAAGAATAGATTTAATTTCCATGCATCGCACAGACTTAGAAGCTATAAATGGCAAATTAATGAAATAAAGGGAAAGATAAATCCCAAAATTTGAATTCGAAGTTTTGTTGAATACTAATACATTAAAACAGACTAATAATAAAGCAAAGAAGAAAAATAATAATTTATAATTATGAGCATGAGAATCTACAGAATTTAATACAAGCTATAAAAGTTATTAGGTCGTGTATGATTTTTAATTTGCAACAATAACATAAAAGATCTCAATATTTAGCGATACAATGCTAAATATTTAGAATAATAAAGGGTGTGTTTGGAATGAATGAAAATGTTTTTCTAAAACAAAAGAAGATTTTTGACTTATTTTCTCATATTTGGTTGCTGAGTAAAAATTTTTTTTCTAGTGTTTATATTATGAATAAAAAATATTTTTGAGAAAATATCTTTTAATTTTACTAGAGAGTAGAAAATAATTTTTGAATTAAAATTGAAAATATATATCGAAAAATATTTTCCTTCCTACCTAACACACAAATGTATTTGAATTATTAGATACCAAACAAAACAATGTGGACTATTTTAAGATGGGAAACTTAATATAAATATAATATAAATAAAAAATATTTACCATTTATAGAAATAATATTTTTTTTCACTTTATCACTTTTAATACATTTATAATACACTTTTAATTCATATTACAAACAATTTATTATTCACATATAATACAAGTTTTATTGGTGAATAATACATTGATCGCACATTTTAATACACTTATAACACAATGTGTCAATTTCTTACCAAACAAACATACTATATATTTAAAATAGTTATAATACATATATATTGGATACTTAATTCACTTTTAATACATATTACAAATTTAACATATTATTGTTATAAATGGTAACAAATAAAGTATCGCTAAAATTAGTAATTATTTATTAAAATACATTCATCCAAGTAATTTTTCCCATTTATAAATATTTTAGCCTGCAATTTTTCATTAAATGGAAATAAAGAGAATGAATTTCAAAACATAAATTAAAAAGGGAAAATTACTTGTATAAGTAAATATATACTAGTTAATAACTTAACATAATTATAATTTGTCTTACTTACAATTCGCGACTTACTTCTAGCTATAATTACGCTGCTCAACTTTTTAGTTTTGTATGATTCACTTGTTTGTATAATTCAGAATTTGCATAATATAATTTGTATCATTTTTGTATAATTTAGAATTTGAATAATATAATTTGTATAACTACTTATATTTTATGTTTGTAATTGTATAAATTCGTTATTTCGATTAATAGAAAAATAAATGAATTATACAAATATAGCCACGAATTATATAAACCTGCGAATCATACAAATTCACGAATTATACAAACGAGACAGCTTAACTATAACTCCAGCCCGTAAATATTCAAATTATATCTATTGAGCATATATTATAGTGGCTATTTGTGAAAGTTCCTCAATTAAAAACGATCCCAAGATAGAAATATTTAGGGAAACTTACATAAATATATCATATTAAAAAATATTTACCATTTATAGCAATAATTTTTTTCACTTGACCACTTTTAATATATTTATAATACAATTTTAATACATACTCCCTCCATCCACAATTATTTGTCATGGTAAGGTCATGCACTCCCCTCAAGGAAAATTTAATACAAGGTGTAATTTTGAATAATATAACCCTACTATAACATAAATATCAAAAGTCTACATAACGTTTCAACTGAACAAAATGGAGTAATTATTAAGGGCAGAATTGGAAAAAATAACTAATTATTTCTTGATTGTTTAAATTGACAAATAATCTTGGACATCTTTTTTAGTATACCTGTCAAACATTTATGGACGGAGGGAGTATTGCAAAGGAAAATTTATTATTCACATATAATACAAGTTTTATTGATTGTTAATACATTTATCACACATTTTAATACACTTATAAGATAATGTATCAATTTCTTACCAAACAAACATAATATATTTTTAAAAAAACATTTATAATACATTTATATTGCATACATAATTCACTTTTAATACATATTATAAATTTAACATAATATTGCTATAAATGGTAATAAATAAAAAGTATTACTAAAATCAACAATTATTTATTAAAAGGTATCAATCCAAGTAATTTTTGCTATTTAGAATAGTTGTGTAAAATGGGTAATCCAAGTGGGTAGCCCCAGTTGGTTAAGTAGGCCCCTGTTAATGCTGCTGAAGGGAAATTACATATAATATCAAATTATTAATTCAAATTAAATGTTATAAATATAATTTGATTTAATTGTACCCCATAGCAAACTGTTGTTATTTTGCCTCTCTCCAGGTGAATCTCACTCGTCTCTCTCGCTTTTATACAGATGCAAATGTATAAAATTCATTTGTATTTGTATAAAGCGAGAGAAAATTGTATATATACATATATTTTCATTTCCCTCTCCCAAATCTCGCTCGCCACTCTCACTGATCTCGTTCGCCAGTCTCTTCCTCGCTTCTTTGGCTTAGAAATTAGAAATTGTGTTTCTATTTGTATAAAGCGAGAGAAAATTGTAACTTCATATGCAAATACATATATCTTCATCCTATACACTTATAATTATACAATACAAATATTCCCCTGCCTAGTTCTCTTTTGTCTTTCTCTCTTTTTCGCTTTATACAAACACAAATTATACAATTGATCTTTTGTATATGTATACCGAAATAGAAACAGAGTATACAACTGCTTTCTTTTGTATATGTATAACGAAATATACATATTTATGTTTGCTATGGAGCGGAATTATGCAAACAATAGTAATAACATACAAATAAGATTTTTATGTTTGCTATGTGTGAAAGTTGCTTTAGCTGAAGCTTCACTTCACTTTTTTCTCCAAGTCATTAAGAGATTAGAATAGGGAAAACGATCCCTTAGCAACACTTTCAATATTTATTTAAAATTGACATATTTTAATTTGTTATGTATGATTTATGTAATTTTTAAAATAAAAGAGTTAAGGTAGATTTTGCAAATAGAAAATGGCAAACCAAATAAAGGAGTGGAACTAGAAAAAGTTGTTGTAATATGGTGAAACTTCAAATGCTCATAAATTTGACCGGGGATGTCCGTTTCAGACGATCTTTTTTTTTTGAATTTGGATATTTTTCGAAAACTATATGAACAAAATGCCGAAAGGCGGTTTGACCTAGCCAAATTTTCGAAAGCATTCTGTCATTTTCTTTTATTGATTTTCTCTCCATTTTCATCATCCAAGACTTGATGTTCTTTCATTTTTTTTACTCTGAATGATTAACATTGCCACCAATAATGTGAGACTATTTTCTTATAACTCGTTGAGATCAACAATGGAGAATTTCCATCCATCAAAGAAAATAGGAGGAGGAGGTTTTGGAGTTGTCTATAAGGTTAGACTTGTATCAATCAATCTACTAATGTGTTTACAATGTTTGTTTCAACATAAATAATGACTTATAGGGCAAATATTGAGAGAAAATATGAAATTATTGTTAGTGTACTAATTACTTAAGCAACTTCATTGTTTGGTTGCAGGGGGTTTCAAGGGATGGAAGGACGGTAGCTATCAAATGTCTTTTCGCTGAATCAAAACAAGGGACCAGTGAATTGTTGGCGGAGATTAATATGATACTAGGCACTTTTCACAACTTCAGTACGAATACTTGGAGAATAACAACCTTGCCAGTGCTTTACTAAGTACTTTTCACAAAGTTAAATGCTTGTTTATACCAAAAAAACATAAGTATATAGATGATAGCAAATGAGTCTGCGTTAGCCTCATTTGCTAACATAAGGACCAAGTAACTGATATAATGTGCTTCCAAATTTTGATATTTCTATTTTCTATTAGCTAATTTCTCTGTGATCATCTGCTTTTAGTACTGGAAGGAGTGTTATCCAAGTGCATGACTTAACGGCGTATACAATTTAACATTGCAGGTTCTAAAGGGAAACATGTTCCGTTAAACTGGACCAAGAGAGCAGTTATATGCTTAGGTACAACATCCGGTCTAGGATTTCTTCACGAGGAAGAAGATCCACCAATTGTTCATCAGGATATTTAGGCTAGTAATGTCCTTATTAATGAAAATCTTCATCCTAAAATTGGATATTTTGGACTCGCGAAGCTTTTCCCTCATAATATCACTCATGTTAGTACTCGAGTGGCTGGAACAATGTGAGTGTACATTCAAGAGAGGGTAAACACAAGCAATTTTGAACCGCATCCATTGTTTTTTCCATAAAAAAATTTAAAGCTTACTTTTAAAATTGTTTTTAGCTTCAATTTTGTTTTTACATCACCCGTAATTACCCCTACCCCAAGCCCCCTAACACCATCCCCACCCCGTAAATAAAAATAAAAATCTAATTTATATAACCTCCCCCCCTCCAAAAATAATTTTAAGTTTGTTTTAAATTTAAGTTTATTTTAAAAAATATTTTCAACTTCAAAATTTTATTTTTTCATCCCTAACCCATCCCAGACCTCGAAATGTCGTGCCACGAGGACCCCTACCCTACCCCCAGGGCCTCGGGGTGTGTCGGGACCTCAAGGCGAACGCCCTGAGCCCCCCTACCCCAAGACCTCGAGGCGCACACCCTGAGGCCTACCCCCCGCACCTCTAGGCGCACGCCCTGAGGCCTACCCCCCGGACCTCGAGGCGCACGCCTTGAGGCCTACCCCCCGAGCCTCGAGGGGAACACCCTAAGTCCTACCCCCCCTCCTAGACCTCGAGGCGCACGCCATGAGGCCCTCCCCCTAACCTCGAGGCGCACGTCCTGAGGCCTATCCCCCCGAACCTCGAGGAGCACGCCTTGAGGCCCTACCCCCGGACCTCGAGGCCTACCCCTCTATCCCGGACCTCAACGCGCACGCCTTGAGGCCTACCCCCCTTTCCCCCCCCCGACTCGAGGCGCACGCCTTGAGGCCTACCCATCCCCTGTACCTCGAGGCGCACGCCCTGAGGCCTACCCCCCGGACCTTGAGGTGCACGCCCTGAGGCCTACCCCCCGGACCTTGAGTCTCACGCCCTGAGGCCTTTCCCCCGAACCTCGAGACGCATGCCCGAGGCCTACACCCCTCGAGGAGCACGCCCCGAGGCCCCTTACCCTACCCCTACCTCGAGAAGCACGCCCTGAGCCCCCTCCCATACCCCCTTCCCCCGTTACCTCGAGGTGCACGCCCCGAGGCCCCCTACCTCCCCCCCTCCCCCCGTACCTCGAGGCGCATGCCCAGAGGTCCCCTACCCTACCCCCTGTAACTCGAGGTGCACGTCCCGATGCCCCCTCCCCTACCACACGTACCTCGTGGCGCACGCCTCGAGGCACCTCCCTTACCCCCCCTCGAGGCGCATGCCCCAAGGCCCTTCCCCTATCCTACCCCTTTACTGTAACATTTTGAAATCCCAAGGCATGTTGTAAAACTTAACCCAGGATCCATAAGGTCTAAATCATTGTTCCTAGTCAAATTAGGTGTATATAGAGTGGTTAAGGTATTTTAAAACCAAAATATTCAAGAACGTCCATGGCGTCCGAAAAGTTGGTTCATGAGAGGGCTAGTGTGTACTAATCAGTTTGGCTAAGTTTAAGGGTCAGAATCGAACGAAAGTTTGTAGCAATGGGTGTAACACATATAAGGGATGGTTTCATGATTGAAAAGTCAGGGTACGACTCCCCAAGGACCAACCAAGGGACCTCGAGGAGGACCCTTGTGGCAGGAGGTGCAACACTGCCTGGCAGTGTGCCTCGACGGAAGGCTGGCGACGGGGCGTCGAGGCCACCGTCGTCCCACCCTTGGTCATTTCCTTAGAAGCCCTTGCCTGCACAGTCTCTGACCGAGACGACGGAGTGCAGGACGGAGGGAGGGCTGTCCGTCGACCCACCGACGGCCCGTCGATGGGGTTCCGTCGGTGAGGGTCTGCCAAGTTCCTGCAAGTTTAAGTTAAAATTCATTTAATTAGTTAAGTGGTTTAGGGGTAATTGGGGGATTAAGGGAAGACTAATTAAGTTGAATTAGCCCCATTATAAATACCCTCAAACCTCATTAGCCTAAACAAAACTCTCAAAATAAACTCTCTTCCTTGTCTGTACTTTCTCTCTCTATTGGAAGACTCCATTGGGGATTAGCTTGGGAGGTGCATTGGGGGCTGGTTAAGGACGAAATCACCATCAAAAGGTCATCAAATCTTAAGGTATGGGATCTAATTCACCTTTGAGACTTCTTTCCTCAAAGGGCTCCTTCAAAGATTTTCCAAAAGTTGAATTTCATATGGGTTTCATTCAATTTCGAATTTTATGTTATGAATTGAGTTATCCATGTATTCTTTGGGTTATAATGAGTAGATTATCATGTATTGTAACTTGGTTAGGATGAATTGATGTGGGTTGGTTTATAATTGTAGATTATGACCCTTAACCCTTAATGAGATTGACATGAATTAGGTTGGGTTTGATGCAATTGATCTTATTATTGGTAAATCATCTTTTAATGATTGTTATTACATTTATCATGAACCTATTGTGATGAATTAAAGTCCTTCATGCTAATTCTTGTGTATTGATCTAGGTTAAGAAGATAGACTTAGATATCATGTTCTCAAGCTTTGATTTAGTATTGAATTAAGGTGTAGTGACTCTTCTAAACTCGTTCTTATGTTAGTTGTTAAATTACATTGGTGTGATGACCCAAATTAGGTTGATCTATGGGTTTATGGTAAGGACCCTTATTGATGAACTATGGAGGAGTGTTGGCAAATTTTGACTATCCTAATTCGCACTTCAATTGTGGTTAATTGTCATCAAGTTATGATGTTCGTTTTGGTTGTGAGGTTGCTTTGGAGTACATGTTATAAAGAAGTTGATGTGTAAAGATGTGCCCTATTATGACGATGTGCAAGTGTCAACTTCACCTATATGAATTGTGAATGAAAGGACTATTTCTCATACAATTCTTATCGAGATATGATGATGAATATACAAGGGCTAGACCCTATTATACAAATTAGGTTGAAATGATCAATGAAGTTTAAAGACTTTTCAATAATGGGGACTTAGCACCGAGTGAACTTGACAATGGGAGGTGATGGCTTTCCTTAGAGGATTTGTTACCCTATAGTTCCATATTGGATGTTGACTCCCCTTTTGAGGGATACTCACCTAATGATTCCCATGAGATGTGGCCCCAATTACCAAAAGGTATGTAGAGGGAATACCTATCTCTTAGTTCCTTAAACTATGTTGCCACCATAGGATACTAATTAGTGGATGCACCTAGATAGCTACGTTTACGTTAGGTTCTACATTAGTCGGTAGACCACCTTCCATCGGTGTAAGGTTTCATGACACCGAATTCTACATTAGCTCATGTGGTCTATGTCGGTTAAGGCAAGAGTTCCCTAAACTAAAATGAATGAATAAAGTATAGACTAATTGAAGTGACTTGAGGGGTTTGGCTTTAGCTTAGGTAGGGGTATGGGACTCTACCTATGCCTTGCACTAGCTTGCCTTGATAGGATTTTTGAGAAGTTAATTTTATGTATGAAAATGATGATATAATGTAAATGACTTTGTATGATGAATAAGATTCTTATGAGTATGAAGTTGGTTATCATTGTTGAAGAAAGAATGCTATATGAGGGTGGGAGATTATGTTAAGCAAAGGGAATTTGCTAATTGTGATCTTTGGTAGGTCACTTGATTAAGTAGGGTTATGGGGCTTTTCTTGGTCATTGCACTTGTGGCTTCATGAGGATTATAGTTAGTAGGTTTGTTTTGCTATGCTTTACTCTTATCCATGTTTTATGATGTTATTACTTGATGATAGGGTTATATGAGATTATGGGTTTAGGTATGATGGTATGCATATGGTATAGTTAACTTGTTTAGTATATTCAAGTGAATGGTTTAAATAACATGACTTTCTTAAATGTCCCTTTCTAAGCATACTTGATTGGTAATTGTGCATATGGTTTCATACTTAGTACATGTGGAGTACTAACCCCATTTTCTTCCCTTTTTCCAAATATTTTAGGTTTCGGTCGTTGAAGTTGCTTTGAGGTGATTGGAAGGAAGACTTGGATATTCTATCATCCAAGTGGTAGGTCCTCATCCCCCCGAGGACGATGCCAATATTCTTTTACAACGTTACTTAGTTACTATAACTTTTGTATTGACTCTATTTCTTATTTGAGACGATGTTGTATATAGCCTATATGTGGCTTATTTTTATGGATGTAGGGCTATGCCCAATGTTCTTGCTCTTGTTTTAGATGGTTATGAGATGAGACGGATTTTATGACTCTATTTCTTTATTACATAAATGGGTGGAATAAAAGTAGAAGACTATGTAATCTTCTTATATGAACAAGTCTATGTATACTTGATATAAATATGATTATGTGTATGTAAAGGTCTATGTAAACCTCCGAGTAGATGTAGTTGAAAATTTTTAAATTCTTTCGTATTTTAATCAATGAATGCAATGATTTAAGACTAAGCGACTTGTTTTAGTCCTCAAAGAGGACGATGATGCCGGTTACGTCTAGGGGGTAAACCCGGATGTGACAAACTTGGTATAAGAGCATGAGGTTGAATATCCTTGATGTTGATGTCTCTCTCAGCCACGTCTATGTAGGTTTGTATTCATAATTGTGAAGCGCGCCACACTTTTGAATAGGAACTTATTTGATGCTTAGGAATCACTCTCATTTTTGGAAATCCATATCGTGCCTCTAGAGTGTACTTCATATATAATTCCACCTAAACCTTATGTTTTGGTTATAGGAGATGAATACTCGGAGGAATGCGGCTAGGAGACTTGAGGAGGAGATCGCTAATGCGGGAATTCCGCCCCGTGATGATCCCGTTCCTCCTCTTGAAGAGATTGTTACTGATGATCAGGCTCCCGCTGACCCTCCACCTATGACGGAGGCTCATATGAGGGCTATTGTTGCTCAAATGGCTCAAGCCATGACTACTCAAGCTCAAGCCGCAACGGTGAAAGCCCAAGCTATGACTGCCCAGTCTAATCGAGATATTGCACCTAGGGTTCATGAGCAAACTATGGCTTCCTGACTTAGGGACTTCACCCGAGTGAATCCTCCTATCTTTTATGGATCTAAGGTTGATGAAGACCCTCAAGAATTCATTGATGAGGTTTATAAGATACTATGTGCTATGGGGTTGTCTTCTAATGAGAATGCTGAGTTGGCCTCATACCAACTCAAGGATGTGGCTCAGACTTGGCATGTGCAATGGAAAGACAATAGGCCACTTCAAGGCAGGCCGGTGACTTGGGAGTTTTTCAAGGGGGCTTTCCTTGATCAATTTGTCCCTAGGGAAATGAGGGAAGCTAAGGTGGTGGAATTCATCAATCTCCGCCAAGGAGGAATGAGTGTTCATGATTACTCTCTGAAGTTCATTCAATTGGCCAAATATGCTCCTTCCTTGGTCTTCGATCCTAGAGACGAGATGAGTCGACTTGTGACAGGTGTGTCGGATGACTTGCAAGAAGAATGTCATTCAGCTATGCTTCATGATAACATGAATATCGGTCGTCTTATGGTGCATGCAAAAAGGGTTGAGGAGGCTAGAGCAAAAAGGTAGGATAGGGATTCAAAAAGGACAAGGTCTTTTGAGGGTGAAACTGTAACATTTCAAAATCCAAAGTCATGTGGTAAGACTTAACCAGGCTTCTTAAGGTCTAAATCATTGTTGCTAGCAAAATTAGGTGTACATTGAGTGTTTAAAGTGTTTTAGAACCAAAATGTTCAAGAACGTCCATAACGTCCGGAAAGTCGGTTCATGAAAGGGCTAGAGTGTTCTTTTAGTTTGACCAAGTTAAAGAGTCGGAATCGAGTGAAAGTTTGTAGCAATAGGGATAACACATAGTGAAGGATGTTTTCATGATGGTAAAGTCAGGGTACGACTCCCTAAGGACCAACCAAGGGCCCTCGAGGAGGACCCTCGTGGCAGAAAGGTGCAACACTGCCTGGCAGTGTGCCTCGACGGATGGCATGACGGGGCATGACGAGCACGATGGGGCATCAAGGCCACCGCCGTCCCACCCTTAGTCGCCTCCTCAAGAACCCTCGCCTGCACAGTCTCTGACTGAGACTACGAAAGTGCAGGACGGAGGGAGGGTCGTCCGTCACGCCTCCGACGGACCGTCGACGGGGTTCCGTCGGTGGGGGCCTGTTATGGCACTTCGAAAATGTTCAATTTTCATACGATCTTCTTGGCTGTTATTCAAAAGGTCCAATAATGTATATATATTGGACATTTTGAGGCAATTATACATCCTGGAAGACAATTCTGATTGGTCAATAAAAATCGATTTCAATGCTATTTTTTTTTTGTTTTTTATGAGTTTAGCCAATTTATCATGAAAGGTAAAAGGGGATAAAGGAACCGTGTGTTGATTGTCCTGTAAATATAAGTTGTCTTCCTCCATATGTAAAAAGGGAATAAATAAATCAATTAAATTTCGGGATGCGTCATGAAGTGCTTCTTTCGGAGTTAAACTTCCGTTTGTCCATATTTCAAAAAAAAGTATCTCTTGTTTTTCATTCCCATTCTCATAAGCATGAATACTATGATTCGTGTTTCGAACATGCATGAATACAACATCTATATGATAACTTCCATCTTGAAAGTTATGTGGCATTTTTATAAGATATCCACGATTTCTCTCTATTTGTAATCCAATACAAAAATCAATTGGTTCCATTAAACTAGCTATATGTTGTGTATTATCAACGATTTCCACATAAGGTGGTTCGGTGAACTTAAGCTATAATTCATTTAATTTGTTAAGTGTTTTAAGGGTGATTGGGGATTAAGGGAAGACTAATTAAGTTGACTTAGCCCCACTATAAATACCCTCAACCCTCATTAGCCTAATCACAATTCTCAAAATAAACTCTCTTCCTTCTCTCTACTTTCTCTCTCTATTGGAAGACTCCATTGAAGAATAGCTTGGGAGGTGCATTGGGGGCTGCTTTAGCACGAAATCACCATCAAAACGTCATCAAACCTTAAGGTATGGGATCTAATTCACCTTTGAGACTTCTTTCCTCAAAGGGTTCCTTCAACGATTTTCCAAAAGTTGAGTTTCATATGGGTTTCATCCAATTTTGAATTTGTTGTTATGAATTAAGTTGTTCATGTATTCTTTGGGTCATAATGAGTAGATTATCATATATTGTAACTTGATTATGATGATTTGAGGTGGTTTGGTTTAGATTGTAGATGATGACCCTTAACCCTTAACCCTAGGTATGAGATTGATATGAATTTGGGTTGGGTTGATGTAATTGACCTTATTGTTCGTTAAATCATCTTTAATGATTGTTATTACATTGACCATGTATCTATTGTGATGAATTGAAGTCCTTCATGATAATTCTTGAGTATTGAATCTAGGGTAAGAAGATAGACTTAGATATCATGTTATCAAGCTTTGATCTAGTATTGAATTAAGGTGTAGTGACTCTTCTAAATTAGTTCTTATGTGGTGGTTGAATTACATTTGGTATGATGACCCAAATTGGGTTGAACTATGGGTTGATGGTAAGGCCCCTTATTGGTGAGCTATGGAGGAGTGTTGGTAAGTGTTGATTATCCTAATTCTTACTTCTATTGTGGCTAATTGGCATTAAGCTATGATGTTGTGTTGAAGTATACCTTGTTTAAGATGATAGGATGGTATGATGATTGAATTGAAATGCTTTAGGTTTTGATTGTGAGGTTTCCTAGGAGTACATGTTATAGAGAAGTTGTTATGTAAAGGTGTGCTCTGTTATGATGAGATGTGCAAGTGTCAACTTCACCTATATGAATTGCGAATGAAAGGACTAATTCTCATGAAATTCTTATTGAGCTATGACAACGAATATATGAGGGTTAGGCTCTATGACCTAATATATATTTATGATTTTAATAGGAGTAAAGGCCTTTCAATAAAGGGACCCAGCTTAGCACCGAGTGAGCTTGTATGTGAGGGAGTGACACTTTCTTACATAAGGAAAGGTAGGGTTCACTACGGTCCTCACAGGGTGGATAGCCTCATGACCCAAGGTAGGGTGTAGAGTTGATATGTCCATGGTTCTTTTCCCCAAGCTCCATCAACTATGTTGCCACCATAGGATACTAGCTAGTGGATCCACCTAGATAGTTACGTTTATGTTAGGTTCTACCTTGTCCGGTAGACCACCTTCCATCGGTATAAGGTTTCATGACACCGGATTCCACATTGCTCATGTGGTCTATGTCGGTTAAGGCAAGAGTTCCCTAAACTAAAATGAATGAATAAGATATAGACTAATCAAAGTGACTTAAGGGGTTTGACTTTAGCTTAGGTAGGGGTATGGGACCCTACCTATGCCTTGCACTAGTTTGCCTTGATAGGAGCTTTGAGAAGTCAATAATATGTATGTAAATGGTGATATAATGTAAATGATTTTGTACATTGAATAATATGCTTATGAGTATGAAGTTGATACCCATTGTTGAAGAAGAATGCTTCATGAGATGGGAAAGTATGTTAGGTAAGGTGGATTGCTAATTGTAGTCTTGGTAGGTTACTTGATTTAGTAAGAGTCATGGTACTTTACTTGGTCATTGCACTTGTGACTTCATGAAGATTATAGTTAGTATGTTTTGCTTTGCTATGCTTTATTCTTATCCATGTTTTATAATGATATGTCTTGGTGATAAGATCTTATGATATTAAGGGCTTAAATATGATGGTATGCATGTGGTATAGTTAGTTGCTTTGTATACTCAAGAAAATGGTCTAAATAGCATGATTTCCTTAAATGTCCCTTTCTAAGCATACTTGATTGGTAATTGTGCATTTGGTTTCATACTTAGTACATGTGGAGTACTAACCCCATTTCCTTCCCTTTTCCAAAACATTTTAGGTTTCGGTCGTTGATTTGGCTTCGAGGTGCTTGGAAGGAAAACTTGGATATCTTCTCATCCAAGTGGAAGGTCCTCATTCTCCCGAGGGCAATGCCGACATTCTACTACTATGCTACTTAGTTACTATAGGTCTGTATTGACTCTATTACTCATTTGAGACGATGTTGTATATAGCCTATATGTGGCTTATTTTATTGATGTAGGGCTATGCCCAAGATTTATTGTCTTTGTTAGATGGTTTATGAGATGAGACGACTTTTATGACTATTATTTCTTTACTATATAAATGGGTGAAATAAAAGTAGAAGACTATGTACTCTTCGTATATGAACAAGTCTATGTATACTTGATATAAATACGATTATGTGTATGTAGAGGTCTATGTAAACCTCCGAGTAGATATAGATAAAAAGTTTTAAATTCTTTCACATTTTAATCGATGAATGCTATGACTAGGCTAAGAGGCTTGTCTTAGTCCTCAAAGAGGACGCCGATGCCGGTTACGTCTAGGGGGTAAACCCGAATATGATAGAAACTACGAAAGATAGGTTTGAAATTCAAGACAAGCCTAGATTCAAGAAGAGGTTCTCAAATCAAGTTCCATCCAAATTTCCCAAGACTAGAGCTTCTAAAGCCCCTAGGCCAAAAGTTGCAAAGGGAAAAGGTGGAAATTCATTTAATGAGAAGCCTACGTGTGCTAAGTGTGGAAAGGGCCACCTTGGAGAATGTTTGGTGGGAACGGGGATTTGCTTTGGTTGTGGAAAAAGTGGTCATAGAGTGCGAGATTGTCCTAATGCTAAGGGGCAAGATAAGGGTGGACATCCAAGTGGTTCTAATGATGCTCCCCAAAAGAACCGCTTCTATGCTCTTCGTACTAGAGATGACCAAGAGGCCTCTCCCGATGTGGTGACCGGTATGTTACAAATCTTTGCTGTTGATGTGTATGCTTTGCTTGATCCGAGCGCTACTTTGTCTTTTGTTACTCCTTTAGTAGCTAAAAAGTTCGATACTTTATCCGATGTTTTGCATGAACCTATTGTGGTGTCTACTCCGGTGGGTGAGTCGGTTGTAGCAAAAAGAGTCTATCAAAATTGTCCTATTTCTATGCCCTATAGAGTTACTCATGTAGATCTAGTTGAACTAGACATGCTTGATTTTGATGTCATTTTGGGTATGGATTGGTTGCATGCTAGCTTCGCTTCTATTGATTGTAGGACTAGAGTTGTGAGGTTTAGTTTCCCAAACGAACCCATTATTGAGTGGAAGGGTGGGAATTCTCTTCCTAGAGGTCGCTTCATATCATGTCTAAAAGCGTGTAAAATGATCCCAAAGGGGTGTCTTTATCACATTGTAAGAGTCCAAGAATTGGATTCTAAAATTCCTCCTATTGAGTCGGTCCCCGTGGTAAGTGAATTTATAGAAGTCTTTCCTGATGACCTTCCCGGTATTCCTCCCGAATGGGAAATCGATTTTGGTATCGATTTGCTAGCGGAAATGAACCCTATCTCTATTCCTCCTTATAGAATGGCTCCGGCCGAATTGAAGGAGTTGAAGGCACAACTTAAAGATTTGCTAGACAAAGGCTTTATAAGGCCTAGCATTTCTCCATGGGGTTCTCCGGTCTTGTTCGTGAAAAAGAAGGATGGGTCCTTGAGAATGTGTATTGACCACTGCCAACTCAACAAGGTTACTATCAAGAACAAGTATCCTCTTTCGCGGATTGATGATTTATTTGATCAACTCCAAGGGGCAAGCTACGTCTCCAAAATTGACTTGAGGTCAGGTTATCACCAGCTTAGGGTGATAAATGAAGATATTCCAAAGACGGCCTTTCGGACTCGGTATGGGCATTATGAGCTCTTGGTTATGTCCTTTGGTCTCACAAATGCTCCGGCGGCATTTATGGACCTAATGAATAGGGTGTTTCGAATTTACCTTGATTCATTCGTTATTGTGTTTATCGATGATATCTTGGTGTATTCGAAGAATGAAGTTGATCACATGGGTCATCTAAGAGTGGTATTGCGAACCCTTAAAGAGCATAAATTGTTCACCAAGTATAGCAAATGTGAGTTTGGGTTGAGGTCGGTGGCGTTTCTTGGGCACATCATCTCTAGTGAGGGAGTTGAGGTAGACCCAAGAAAAACCGATGTGGTAAAAAATTGGCCTAGACCCTTGACCCCGACTGACATTAGGAGTTTCTTGGGTCTTGCGGGCTATTATCGAAGGTTTGTGGAGGGTTTTTCATCCATTGAATCTCCTTTGACTTCATTGACTCAAAAAGATAAAAAGTTTGAGTGGTCGGAGGCCTGTGAGAAGAGTTTTCAATTATTGAAAGATAGGCTTACTTCCGCTCCGGTGTTGAATTTATCGGAAGGTTCTAAAGGGTTCATTGTGTATTGTGATACATCCCGCATAGGTTTGGGGTGTGTGCTTATGCAAAATGGGAAGGTGATTGCCTATGCTTCGCGGCAACTTAAGGCGCATGAGAGAAACTACCCCACTCATGACCTTGAGTTAGCGGCCATAGTGTTTGCTTTGAAAATATGGAGACATTACTTGTATGGTGTTCATGTTGATGTTTTCACCGATCATAAGAGTCTTTAATATGTGTTTACTCAAAAGGAGTTGAATCTCCGACAAAGAAGGTGGTTAGAATTGTTGAAAGATTATGATATGAGTGTCTTATATCATCCTGGCAAGGCCAATGTGATGGCGGATGCTCTAAGTTGTATGACTATGGGTAGTGTGTCGCATATAGATGAAGACAAGAAAGATCTAGTAAAAGATGTTCATACATTGACCAGATTGGGGGTGCGATTGGAGAGTTCTCTAAATGATGGTGCCACGGTCCATCATGGCTCTGAGTCATCATTGGTGGTTGAGGTGAAGTCCAAACAACACCTTTATCAACAATTGATGGAGTTGAAGGAATCAGTTCTTGGCAAGATGAATGAGTTTTTCTCCTTAGGAGGGGATGGTGTGTTGAGGTACCAAGGGAGGTTATGTGTTCCCGATGTTGATGGATTGAGGGATCGGATCCTTGAGGAAGCCCGTGGATCCCACTATTCCATCCATCCAGGTTCGACTAAGATGTACCATGACCTTCGGGAAATATATTGGTGGGAAGGTTTGAAGAAGGACATAGCGGAATTTGTTGCTAAGTGTTCGAATTGCCAACAAGTGAAGGCGGAACATCAAAAGCCGGGTGGATTACCACAAGAGATCCAAATTCCTACTTGGAAGTGGGAAGACATTAATATGGACTTTGTAGTAGGATTGCCTCGGACTCAAAAGTCGTATGATTCTATATGGGTGATTGTTGATAGATTGACTAAGTCCGCCCACTTTATTCCCGTCAAGTCCACGTATTCAGCGGAGGATTATGCGAAGATCTTCATAGATGAGATTGTGTGTCGCCATGGTATTCCGTTATCCATCATTTCGGATCGGGGTGCACAATTCACATCTAGATTTTGGAAGTCATTTCAAGAAGGTTTGGGTACTAAAGTGAAATTGAGTACCGTTTTTCATCCTCAAACGGATGGTCAAGTGGAACGCACAATTCAAACCCTCGAGGATATGCTTAGAGCTTGCATTATTGATTTTAAAGGAAGTTGGGATAAGCACTTGCCGTTGGTGGAGTTTGCTTATAATAATAGCTTTCATTCATCCATCTCCATGGCTCCCTATGAAGCCTTGTATGGTAAGAGGTGTAGGTCTCCTATAGGGTGGTTTGAAGTTGGTGAACCATTGATCCTTGGTCCCGACTTGATTTATAGAACGTTGGAGAATGTGCATATCATAAGAAATAGGTTGCAAACAGCCTATAGTCGACAAAAGTCCTATGCCGACAATAGGAGAAGAGATTTGGAGGTTGAAGAAGGTGATAAGGTGTATTTGAAAATCTCACCTATGAAGGGGGTGGTTAGATTTGGCAAGAAAGGGAAGTTGAGCCCTCGTTACGTGGGCCCTTATGAGATTTTGGAAAAGGTTGGTAAAGTTGCCTATCGCTTAAAACTACCTAATGATTTAGCTTCGGTTCATCCAGTTTTCCATGTCTCTATATTGAAGAAGTGTGTCGGGGATCCCGAGTCTATTCTCCCTATTGAAGGCCTTGGAGTCAAGGATAACCTCTCATATGAGGAGGTTCCGGTTGAATCCTTGAGGAACAAGGAGGTGGTTTCCATAAAAGTGCTATGGAAGAACCACCTAGTTGAGGGTGCAACATGGGAGGCCGAGGTCGACATGAAGACCCGTTATCCTCATCTTTTTTATGTTTAAGGTTAGTCATTCTTTCTAATAATATAATTATGGCTAGAAATTGTGAGTCCTTGATTTTTAGGTGAAGTTTTGCAAAAATCCTAGTTTTTGGAGACTTCACAGTGAAGTCACTGTAAGGTGGCCTTAAACAAATTTGAAATTTGTCTTGCTTCTTGCATATTTGAGTCAAGTCGTGTATTGTGATATAGTGAATCCTTGTGGATATTATATTAAGCATATTTATAAGATGAACTTTGTGCTAATCGACTTGTGTAACGAATGATGAGCTCATGTATGTTGTGAGAAGGAGGTACCTCATGATGAAATTTTGAGTCTATGTGTGATAAATTGATGTTTTGAAGTGTATTATTGGAATGATGTGATTCATGCAAATAGGATATTGTGAAATGGTTGAGCTGCTAGTCTTGAGTCTATTCCTTCCTTTAAAGAGTGTTTAGTGTCATTCGAGGATGAATTTTCCTAAGGGGGGGGATAATATAACATTTTGAAATCCCAAGGCATGTTGTAAAACTTAACCCAGGCTCCATAAGGTCTAAATAATTGTTCCTAGTCAAATTATGTGTATATAGAGTGGTTAAGGTGTTTTAGAACCAAAATATTCAAGAACGTCCATGGCTTCCGAAAAGTTGGTTTATGAGAGGGCTAGTATGTACTAATCAGTTTGGCTAAGTTTATGGGTCAGAATTGAATGAAAGTTTGTAGCAATGGGTGTAACACATATAAGGGATGGTTTCATGATTGAAAAGTCAGGGTACGACTCCCCAAGGACTAACCAAGGGCCCTCGAGGAGGACCCTTGTGGCAGGAGGTGCAACACTGCCTGGCAGTGTGCCTCGACGGAAGGCTGGCGACGGGGCATCACGGGCTCGACCGGGCGTCGAGGCCACCATCGTCCCACCCTTGGTCGTTTCCTTAGGATCCCTCGCCTGCACAATCTCTGACCGAGAAGACGGAGTGCACGATGGAGGGAGGGCTGTCCGTCGACCCACCGACGGCCCGTCGACGGGGTTCCGTCGGTGAGGGTCTGCCAAGTTCCTGCAAGTTTAAGTTAAAAATCTTTAATTAGTTAAGTGGTTTAGGGGTAATTGGAGGATTAAGGGAAGACTAATTAAGTTGAATTAGCCCCACTATAAATACCCTCAACCCTCATTAGCCTAAACACAACTCTCAAAATAAACTCTCTTCCTTCTCTGTACTTTCTCTCTCTATTGGAAGACTCCATTGGGGATTAGCTTGGGAGGTGCATTGGGAGCTGGTTAAGGAATAAATCACCATCAAAAGGTCATCAAATCTTAAGGTATGGGATCTAATTCACCTTTGAGACTTCTTTCCTCAAAGGGCTCCTTTAAAGATTTTCCAAAAGTTGAGCTTCATATGGGTTTCATTCAATTTCGAATTTTATGTTATGAATTGAGTTATCCATGTATTATTTGGGTTATAATGAGTAGATTATCATGTATTGTAACTTGGTTAGGATGAATTGATGTGGATTGGTTTAGATTGTAGATTATGGCCCTTAACCCTTAACCCTAGGCATGAGATTGACATGAATTAGGTTGGGTTTGATGCAATTGATCTTATTATTGGTAAATCATGTTTTAATGATTGTTATTACATTGATCATGAATCTATTGTGATGAATTGAAGTCCTTCATGCTAATTCTTGAGTATTGATCTACGGTAAGAAGATAGACTTAGATATCATGTTCTCAAGCTTTGATTTTGTATTGAATTAAGGTGTAGTGACTCTTCTAAATTCGTTCTTATGTTGGTTGTTGAATTACATTGGTGTGATGACCAAATTGGGTTGATCTATGGGTTGATGGTAATGACCCTTATTGATGAACTATAGAGGAGTGTTGTCAAGTTTTGAATATCCTAATTCTCACTTCAATTGTGGTTAATTGTCATCAAGTTATGATGTTGTCATAAAGTATAACTTGTTTAAGGTGATAGAATGGTATGATGATTGAATTGAAATGTGTTAGGTTTTGGTTGTGAGGTTGCTTTGGAGTACATGTTATAAAGAAGTTGATGTGTAAAGATGTGCCCTATTATGATGAGATGTGCAAGTGTCAACTTCACCTATATTAATTGTGAATGAAAGGACTATTTCTTATACAATTCTTATCGAGATATGATGATGAATATACAAGGGCTAGACCCTATTATCCAAATTAGGTTGAAATGATTAATGAAGTTTAAAGACTTTTCAATAATGGGGACTTAGCTTAGCACCGAGTGAACTTGACAATGGGAGGTGATGGCTTTCCTTAGAGGAAGTGTTACCCTATAGGTCCATATTGGATGTTGACTCCCCTTTTGAGGGATATTCACCTAATGATTCCCATGAGATGTGGCCCCAATTACCAAAAGGTATGTAAAGGGAATACCTATCTCTTAGTTCTTTAAACTATGTTGCCACCATAGGATACAAGTTAGTGGATCCACCTAGATAGCTACGTTTACCTTAGGTTCTACCTTGGCCGGTAGACTACCTTCCATCGGTGTAAGGTTTCATGACACCGGATTCCACATTAGCTCATGTGGTCTATGTCGGTTAAGGCAAGAGTTCCCTAAACTAAAATGAATGAATAAAGTATAGACTAATTGAAGTGACTTGAGGGGTTTGGCTTTAGCTTAGGTAGGGGTATGGGATTCTACCTATGCCTTGCACTAGCTTGCCTTGATAGGAGTTTTGAGAAGTTAATTTTATATATGAAAATGATGATATAATGTAAATGACTTTGTATGATGAATAAGATGCTTATGAGTATGAAATTGGTTATCATTGTTGAAGAAAGAATGCTATATGAGGATGGGAGATTATGTTAAGCAAAGGGAATTTGCTAATTGTGATCTTTGGTAGGTTACTTGATTAAGTAGGGTTATGGGGCTTTATTTGGTCATTGCACTTGTGGCTTCATGAGGATTATAGTTAGTAGGTTTGTTTTGCTATTCCTTACTCTTACCATGTTTTATGATGTTATTACTTGATGATAGTGTTATATGAGAATATGGGTTTAGGTATGATGGTATGCATATGGTATAGCTAACTTGTTTAGTATATTCAAGTGAATGGTTTAAATAACATGACTTTCTTAAATGTCCCTTTCTAAGCATACTTGATTGGTAATTGTGCATATGGTCTCATACTTAGTACATGTGGAGTACTAACCCCATTTGCTTCCCTTTTCCCAAACATTTTAGGTTTCGGTCGTTGAAGTTGCTTCGAGGTGGTTGGAAGGAAGACTTGGATATTCTATCATCCAAGTGGTAGGTCCTCATCCTCCCGAGGACGATGCCAATATTCTTTTACAACGTTAATTAGTTACTATAACTTTTGTATTGACTCTATTTCTTATTTGAGACGATGTTGTTTATAGCCTATATGTGGCTTACTTTTATGGATGTAGGGCTATGCCCAATGTTCTTGCTCTTGTTTTAGATGGTTATGAGATGAGACAGATTTTATGACTCTATTACTTTATTACATAAATGGGTGGAATAAAAGTAGAAGACTATGTAATATTCTTATACGAACAAGTCTATGTATACTTGATATAAATATGATTATGTGTATGTAAAGGTCTATGTAAACCTCCGAGTAGATGTAGTTGAAATTTTTTAAATTCTTTTGTATTTTAATCGATGAATACAATGATGTAAGACTAAGATTCTTGTTTTAGTCCTCAAAGAGGACGACGACGCCGGTTACGTCTAGGGGGTAAACCCTGATGTGATACTTACCCCTCGAGGCGCATGCCCCGAGGCCCCTTACCCTACCCTACACCCTTTCCCCCTCGAGGCGCATGCCCCGACGCCCCCTACCCCTTTGAGTCGCACGCCCCGAGGACTTTTACCCTACCCCCATCAAACAATTTTTTGGCAATTCAGAATCCGACGTAAAAAGAACCAATTTTTTTGTGGACATCCGTCAAGACCTTGGCTATACAGAAGGTTGGCCCGCACAACTAGTCCTACCCATTTTCAAGGTCAAACAAACCCCGAAGCGCATACCCCCTGTTTCGATAATTTTTGTGTGCTATAGAACACCATTTTTTTGGTGATTCGGATTCCGACTTCAAAAATGCCATTATTTTTTGTGGACATCTGTCATGAACTTGTCTATGCATACGGTTGGCCCTCACGGACAGTCTGACCCATTTTCAAGGTCAAAAGAGACCCTAAGCGCGCATACCCCCTATTTCAACGATTTTCGTGTGCTATAGCAAATAAGTTTTTTGGCGATCCTGATTCCGACGTCAAAAATGCTAAATCTTTTTATGGACATACGTCAAGACCTTGTATATGCAGCCGGTTGTCCCTCGTGGACAGTCTGACCCATTTTCAAGGTCAAAGGAGCCCCGAAGCGCGAATACCCCAAATTTCAATGATTTTCATGTGCTCTAGCACACCATTTTTTGGTGATCCGGATTTCAACGTCAAAAATGCCAAATATGTTTATGGACATCCGGAAAGACCTTGTCTATGCAACTGGTTGACCCTCACGTCCATTCTGACCCATTATCAAGGTCAAACGAGCCCTAAAACGTGCATACCCCCCATTTCGATGATTTTCAGGTGCTATAACACACCATTTTTTGGGTTATCCAGATTTCGATGTCAAAAATACCGAAATTTTTTGTGGACATTGGTCAAGACCTTGGTTATGCAGAAGATTGGCTCTCACGGCCAGTCCGACCCATTTTCAAGGTCAAATGAACCCCGAAGCGCATATACCCCCCATATTGACGATATTTGTTTCCTATAGCACACCATTTTTTTGGTGATCCGGATTCCGACGTTCAAAATGTTGAATTTTTTATGGACGTCCGTCAACACCTTTGATATGCAACCGGTTGGCCCTCACGGCCAGTTCGACCAATTTTCAAGGTCAAACAAGCCCCGAAGCGCGCATACCCCCCATTTTGACGATTTCCGTGTGCGCTAGCATATCATGTTTTTGGAGATCTGGATTCTGACGTCAAAAATGCCGACATTTTTTGTGGACGTCCGTCAAGACCTTGGCTATCCATCATGTATGCCCTCACGGCCATTTCGTTCTATTTTCAAGGTCAAAATAGCCCCGAAGCGCGCATACCCCCCATTTTGATGATTTTCGTGTGCTATAACACACTATTTTTAGGTGATCCGTATTTTGACGTCAAAAATGTGAAATTTAATGAGGAAGTTCGTCAAGACCTTGGCTATGTATCCGGTTGTTCCTCACGGCCAGTCCGACCCATTTTTAAGGTCAAATGAGAGCAGAAGCGCGCATACCCCCCATATCAATGATTTTCAAGTGTTATAGCACACCATTTTCTAGGTGATCTGGTTTCGGATGTCAAAAATGCTAAATTTTTTTGAGGACGTCCATCAAGACCTTATCTATGAAGCCGGTTGGCCCTAAAGGCCAGTACGACCCATTTTCAAGGTCAAACAAGACCCGAAGCGCGTATACACCCTATTTTGACAATTTTCGTGTGGTATAGCACACCTTTTTGTTGGTGATCCGGATTTCGACGTCAAAAATGCTGAATTATTTTGTGGACGTTTGTCAATACCTTGGCAATGCAGCAGGTTGGCCCTCACGGCTAGTCCGATCAATTTTCAAGGTTAAACGAGCCCGATGCGCGCATACCCCCCATTTCAACGATTTTTGTGTGCTATAGGACACAATTTTTTTGGTGATCCACATTCTGAAGTGAAAAATACCAAAAGTTTATATGGAAGTCCGTCAAGACCTTGGATATGCAGCCGGTTGGCCCTTACAGCCGGTTCGACCCATTTTCAAGGTCAAACGAGCCCCGAAGCGCAAAAATGCTGAAATATTTTGTGGACGCCCGTCAAGATCTTGGCTATGCAACCAGTTGGCCCTTACGGCCTGTCTGACCCATTTTTAAGGTCAAACGAGCCCTGAAGGGCGCATACCCCCCCCTATTTCAACGATTTTTGTGTGCTATAGTACAAAATATTTTTGGTGATCCAAATTCTGAGGTCAAAAATGCCAAAATATTTTGTAGACGTCCGTCAAGAATTTGGCTATGCAGCTGGTTGACCCTCACGACCATTCCGACCCATTTTCAAGGTCAAACGAGCCCCAAAGCGCGCATACCCCCCATTTCAACGATTTTCATGTGCTATAGCACACAATTTTTTGGGTTATTCGGATTCCGACGTCAAAAATGCCAAAATTTTTTGTGGACGTCCGTCAAGACCTAGCTATTTAGACGGTCGGACCTCCCGGCCAGTCCGACCCATTTGCAAAGATCAAACGAGCCCCAAAGCGCGCATACCCCCATTTCGATGATTTTTATGTGCTATAGCACACCATTTTTTGGTGATCTACATTCCGACGTCAAAAAAGCCGAATTGTTTTGTGGACGTCTGTCAAGACCTTGGATATGCAGCCGGTTGGGTCTTACGGCTAGACCGACCTATTTTCAAGGTCAAACGATCCCCTAAGCGCGCATACCTCACATTTCATCGATTTTCGTGTGCTATAGCACACCATTTTTTTGGTGATCCGTATTTCTACGTCAAAAATGCCGAATATTTTTGTGGACATCCATCAAGACTTTGGTTATGCAACCGGTTGGCCCTTAAGCTAACCGGTTGGCTAGTCTGACCCATTTTCAAGGTCAACTAAGCCCTGAAGTGCGTATACCCCACATTTCGATGAATTTTTTTTTGGGTGATCCGAATTCCGATTGCAAAAATGCTGAAACTTTTTGTGGACGTCCGTCAAGACCTTGGCTATGCAGCCGTTTGGCCCTCATGGCCAGTCCGAACCATTTTCATGGTCAAACAAACTCCGAAGTGCGCATACCCCAATTTTGACGATTTTCGTGTGCTATAGCACACCATTTTTTTGGAGATCCAGATTTTGACGTCAAAAATGTTGAAATATTTTGTGGACATCCGTCAAGACTTGGCTATGAAGACGGTATGCCCTCACTGCCAGTTCATCTCATTTTCAAGGTCAAACGATACCCGAAGCACTCGTACCCCCCATTTTGATGATTTCAAGTGCTATAGCACACCATTTTTTAGGTGATCCAGATTTTGACGTCAAAAATGCTGAAATATTTTGAGGACATCCGTCAAGACCTTGGCTATGTAGCCGGTTGGCCCTAACGGTCAGTCCGACCCATTTTCAAGGTCAAACAAGACTGAAGCATGCATACCCCTTATTTTGATGATTATTTTGTCCTATAGCATACCATTTTTTGGTGATCCGGATTCCAATGTTAAAAATACCGAATTTCTTTAGTGGACGTCCGTCAAGACCTTGGCCATGCAGTCGGTCGACTCTCACGCCCAGTCCTTTAGGATCTCAAAAATGACTTAGGTGAAGCTAGATCCTAACATGGTTTTCATGATGGTCTAAGGTCCTAAATTGGTTTATAATGTGGTATAAAGGTAGTGTCTAAAAGTTTAGGTGCATTGGAAGTCAAACGTCAAGAGACGACTAAGACGTTTGACGACTAAGTCACCTATGTCCCTCATATGTGTTTTATGCATTTATGTGTGATTCATGAGGTTATGAGGTCCTTAAATGAGTTATTATGGTGTATATAGGCAGTGTGTCAAGTTTTGTGAGGTTTGAAGGTAAAACTCCAAGAACGTCCAGTGAAGTTCGAAAGATAGCCTTTAGATGTTCTTGTGAGTTTGTGTGTTAAAGCATGTTGCGTGTCTTGTTTGATGTTGAACTTGTTTAAAGATGTTCCTAATACCTAGACATTCGTGTTTAGAGGTTTAAATTCTGGGTACAAATCTAGCTAGGACCCACAAGGGACCCTAGAAGAAGGACCCCAACTTGGAACTCAACATTGCCAGGCAGTGGCAATCGACTGCCCCAAACGATGGCCTGTCGTGACCGTATGACAACACATTGATGGGTGGCATCGATGGATCCATGTTTCTGCAGGTTGAGGAGCTGCAGAAGAAACCAACGAACCCCATCGATAGGGCGTGGTCTCACCAACGGACCGTCGATGGTGCTGAATTTCCTGCCAGTTTTCTGTTAAGGCTTGGGGGTTTTGGGAAATTCACCCCAAGTCTTATAAAATAGGAGGACAGTTGTTTTAGGTGTTTATAGGTATTTTAAGAGTATATAAGTCATTAAAATCTCATTAAACCCTAGCACTTAGATCAAAACCCTTTCCCTCCTAAAGTTTCTCCAAAATCCTCCATGAAAGCTTAAGGTGAAGATGGAACTTGATGATGGATATTCAATGGAGTTTCTTCTTCAATTATCATTGGGTTATTCTAATAAGGTATGGGAGTTCTTCATCTAAGGCTTGCTATCACCTTAGAGTCAATTTCAAAGATGATTTTCAAGGATTTCAAAAAGAAGAAAAAGTCCAATTTCCACTCTAAGTCTTTGGTTCTTGCATGAAACGTTTTCAAACCTTAATATATGATGTTATTGATGTATAATTGATGTTTTCCAATGAAATTATCCATGAACCCTTGATCTTCTCAAATCTCTAAATTTGACTAAAATATGGATGAATTGATAATGCTTTGATAATGAATGCATGTGTAGATTTTTATGGGCTTTTGATTTATGTATAGATTATGATTGTATGATTTATAGGATGTTTCAATATTGAGTATTGAATACTCTTAGATCTATTGTATGTTAAGCTTATTGAATATATATTGACTTAATGATTATGGATTCTAGTGTAGTTTACTATGGGCTATTGAATATTGTAAGGATTGAATTCAATTGATGTATAGGTTGTCTTAGATTAATAAATATATATTGAATTTACCTAGATTCATTGAGTATTATGGTTATAGTATTGAATTGATGTTCATGGCCATGGGTAAGGGCCTTATAGTATTGAATTGGATGATTTGGATTTGGATTGAAGTGGTGAGATTAAATGGGTGGTATGCTGACCTAACTCTCTTACTATTATGCATAACTATTGTAATTTAGCTCTTGAATTATGTGTAATTGGTATGGCTCACTTATGGTGTCGGTGTTATGTGAATGATGTGGCCTTGTCGACATTAGTTTATTTATTATGATGATCATGGCCTTGTCGGTACTACTTGAAGTATTATGATAATTTGTGTAGTTGATTATGTGAAGTATGATCATATCTACCTACATGTGAAGTAATGTGAAAGTATGTGGTTTCTTCTATTGATGCTATTTAGGTGATCATGTTAGACTATGACTATGTCTTTATGTGTGTAGTCTTAGAGTTGATACATGATTATTACTACTTGACTATATGAGTCTATGATGGTTATATTGATGATGTTATAGTAGTGTATAGGGTGACCTAAAAGATGACGAAGGTTGTGCCTATGTGCTTCTTGAATATGCTATGCTATATGTGATAAAGTGAAGTAATGATGTGTCTTGCTTAGGTAGACTTAAGTCCCTCTTCTTGATGCATGTATGAATGTGAATATGAGATGTCTTGACTTAGGATTCTAAAGCCTCTTAGTCTTGAATGTATTAATGATATGTGAGACCTTGAATGATGCTAATAAGGTCATCTATGTGGAACCTTAAACCTAGTGGTAAGGTTATGAAACTTGAAGTCGAAAGCCATAATGGTATCCTTTTTGTAATGAATGATGGACTTAAGGATGATTGGCTGGAACGACATCATATAAATCCTTAGTAAAGTCATTATGAGCTTCTTGTAGCCATTGTAAGGCAGCCCTAGGGGACCTCTTTGGTAGGGTAAATGTAATTGGGTTATGAACTTGATATGGAACCCTTTGTATTAACCTTTAATGTGAATTACTCTATGAGAACAAAGGCTAACACCGAGTGAGTATGGTAAGGGAAGTATCTCTAGTTCAAGGATGAGGCTAGAGTACAAACTAAGCCCTTCATATTCCTTAACCATGTGCCTACATGAGATGTGTCCAAGTTCTACCATTGACAAGTAGAACACCCTCTATGGAAGTAGGTTACAACTCCAGATTCCATGCTTTGCTACCATGGTCTATGTCGGTTATTGACTATTCTCATCATGTGGGATACCTACTAGTATTGGAGAAGTTATATGAAGTTTAGGTGGTGGTATGAGACGCTATCTAGACATTGCACAATATGCTTTGAAGATGTTAGTGAGAGTCCCTAGGTGTTCTTCAAGACCATTACTTGAATGTCCTTATGTGATGAATGTCTCCTAAATAAACTAAGGAATGTAATGACTTAAGTTAAGAAAACATGTTAAATGAATAAGTACTTATCTAGAGTAATTAGGGGTTGTCTAGTAAAGGTATGAAGGGGGCATAGGAATGGTCACTTCATCTCTTACTTAGATAATTCTTAAGAATGACTCTAATTAGGAAAGATGGTTGATTTTGTAGACATGATCCAAACTTAGGTAAGTATTAAGGATTACTTAGGTAATCTTGAAGAGGTCAATTATGGGCAATTCTCTTCTTGAGTTACTTGAGTAGGTCTTTCGATAACCTTTGAAAGGACAATGTCATATTCTATGAATTCTATTGTATTAAGTGAGAATGATTCTATCTTAAGGTAGTCTATAGGATCCCTTGAGTGTGTGTGAGAGGGATTGTATGTGCGGTCGCATCACAACTCACTCAAGTGAACCTTAGAATCACCTTTGGTAGGAGGATCTCATATTCATGTGCTTGATGTATTGTAAGTGTGTGTACATCATCATAGGTGGTTTTAAGGATCATTCAAGTGTTCCTAGAGAGGGCGTATGGGCGGTATCTCTTTGTCTTACTTAAGTGAGTCTTAGGATAGATTTTAGTGAGGGAATTACATGTTAACTAGTGTCTAAGGTGACATTCAGGAACTTCACTGTAACAATGAAGGAGTTCACTGGGAAGTTGTTCCTAAAAATGTGAATAATTGCTTAAATGATTTCTTATGTGTTCCTAAGGTGTTAAATGTTGTTCTTATTCTTATAGTATGATGTTTTAATCAAAATTCATGAAAAGCATTCTATTTACTAAATGTCCCTTTTTTCATGGTTTTTGCATGGCTTCCATACTTAGTGCATCTAATGTGCTAACCCCTTATTTTCCCTTTTTGACTAAAGTGTAGGGA